>JANAVB010024000.1:5162670-5547670 GCA_029216955.1 Iris pallida | reverse complement strand
GACGTCGCTGAGAATCGGCCCAACGACGATGACGATCTTGCGCAACTCGAAGATGATCTCCGACTCGTTTGACTACCTCAATAGGCCGCATAATCATTTCGGGACCAAGCATCTGCCTCTCGCTTACATTATCCTAAGCTAAAAGTAATCTGTACTTCCTGCCATACAGTGCTTCAAAGGGTGCTATCTGGATACTAGCCTAGAAACTGTTGTTATAGGAGAATTCTACGAGATGCCGGTGATCTTTCTACGAACCACAAAAGTCGAGTGTACATGACCGCAACATATCATCAACAGTCTGGATCGTGCATTCTGACAGACCATCTGTCTGCGGATGATAAGCTGAACTGAACATGAGACGAGTCCCAAGCTCTCTTGAAGACTCTGCCAAAAGTACGATGTGAATCTTGAATCTCTGTCTGATATGATACTAACTGGCACTCCATGTAATCTGACAATCTGTCTAAGGTATATCTCTGTTAGCTGATCCGTCGACTGACCAATTTTAAAAGGGATAAAATGAGCTACCTTGGTGAGCCTCTCAACTATAACCCAGATAGCATCTCTTCTAGCTGGGGATTTAGGTAATCTAGTTACAAAATCTATGGTAATGTGCTTCCATTTCCATTCTGGAATCGGTAAAGGTTAAAGAAGTCCAGCTGGTCTCTGATGTTCAGCCTTATCTTGTTGGCAAACTAAACAACGAGAGACAAATCGAGCTATCTCCCTCTTCATGTTATTCCACCAAAAATGCTGACGGATATCTCGGTACATCTTCGTACCACCGGGATGAATTGAATACTGAGAACTATGAGCCTCTGCCATAATCTTTTGTCTGATATCACCACTGGGTGCACAAAGACGTCTTCCATGTCGGAGTGTACCATCTTCGTGAATACATAACTCTGCTCTTCGACCTGCTTCACACTCTGCTCTGAGCCACTGAAGCTTGGAATCTACTGATTGTGCAATCTTGAACCTCTTAACTATGCTGGACTGAACTTGCATGCTGGCCATCAATACCATATTGGTAGGAATAACTACTTCTATTCCCATCTTCTGAAGATCTGCTAACAATTCTGGTTGTGCTGTTAGAAAATAAACTCCGGCTCTTCTGCTCAATGAATCTGCAACAACGTTGGCCTTTCCAGGATGATACTGCAAGTTGATGTCATAATCCACAAGTAGCTCTAGCCATCTTCTCTGACGCATATTAAGATCCTTCTGGGTAAACACATACTTAAGACTCTTGTTGTCGATGAAAATCTCCACCCAATCTCCAAACAAATAATGCCTCCATAACTTGAGTGTAAAAACCACCACTGCTAATTCCAAGTCATAGGTTGGGTAATTTCTCTCATGGTCACGAAGCTAACGTGACGCATAAGCTACTACCTTACCATGCTGCATCAAGACGCATCCCAATCCTCTGCCGGAAGTGTCACAATAAACTGAAAATCTTCCAGTCCCATCTGGAAGCGTGAGAATGGGAGCCGTCATCAATCTTCGCTTCAACTTCTCGAATGAACTCTGACACTCTGCTGTCCAAGAAAACTGCACCTCCTTGTGGGTCAACTGCGTCAATGGCGCTGAAATTTGAGCAAAGTCTGAAACAAACCGTCGGTAATAGCCGGCCAATCTTAGAAAACTTTGAACTTCTGCGACGGTGCTAGGTACTGGCCATGTCTCTATGGCCACTATCTTCTAGGGGTCGACTTCCACTCCACCTCTGGTGATGATGTGACCTAAGTACAAGATGCGATCCAGCCAAAACTCGTACTTACTGAACTTCGTGTACAACTGGTGTTCCCTGAGTATCTGAAGAACTACACGAAGATGCTGCTCATGCTCTGCCTCACTCTTGCTATAGACAAAGATGTCATATATGAACACTATCACGAACTGATCCAAATAGGGCATGAAGATACGATTCATGAGGTCCATGAATACGGCTGGCGTATTGGTCGCTCCAAATGGCATAACAAGGAACTCCTAATATCCATACCTCGATCAGAATGCTGTCTTCAGGATGTCTTGCTCTCTGACTCTGATCTAATGGTACCCTGACCGCAAGTCAATCTTCGAGAATACAGCCGCTCCCTTGAGCTGATCAAATAAGTTATCTATCCTTGGTAGTGGATACCTGTTCTTGATTGTTACAGAGTTCAAGGTACGATAATCAACACATAATCTTGACGTACCATCCTTTTTTTCACAAGAAGCATAGGGGCTCCCCAAGGTGATCCATTAGCATGAATGAATCCCTTGGTTCTGAGTTCTTCAATCATCTTGTACAAGATTTCTGACTCTGAAGGTGCTATCCTCTAGACTCTCTCCGATACTGGTGCCGTTCATGGAATCAAGTCGATGGTGAACTCTATCTCCCTTTCTGGGGGCATGCCTGGAAGCTCTTCGGAAAATACATCAGAAAACTCTTCTACTACACTTGAAAACTGAACTGCTACTACTACTGCCATCCGCAAACCAATCCATTCCTAGGACCACATCATAATCGGCCATTGGGAATTCTATCAACCTAGCAGAAAACTCTCTACTGCTAACTATGATTCGACACGAGGAAAACACTCTATCTACTCCCACAAGACCATTACCAGTAAGTATATTGAGCCTTACTGATAATGACACGGGCTCCAGTCCTATCCGTGTTGTGAATCGTGTAGACATAAATGAATGCGATGCACCCGAATCAAATAATACTGAGGCTGGAAAACAGTTGACGAGAATGGTACCTGCCACTGCCTCACCTGATGCCAACTCTTCTTCTATTGTCAGATCCATAGCCTGACCTTGTCCTCTGGGTGCTGGTCGCCTCTGCTAGAAACCCCTCTGGCGGTTCTGAATTTGAGCTTAGACCTGGACATACTGCTACGGCCTCTGCTGCTGGAATACTTGAGCCTGAGGCAGCAATGGCCTCGGAGGATGGTACTGCTGCTGGTGCAGGTCCCCTCACCGAGGGACTAGACTGGGCCGATGAGGAGGAACTGGCTCTCTGTGGGCAGGACCCTATTATGTGGTCCGATGCCCCACAAGCCAAATACAATCCTTGTTCTTTGCGACATTCTGATACTACATGTCCTGGCTTCCCACAATGAGTGCAGCCCATTGCGGAAGACTGCCACCGCTTCTGCTGCTGAGGGTACGTCGGAGTCGAATGCTGAACCGACGTAACTGATGCCGCCCTCCTTAGAGCTCCAATAGTCAAGGCCCTAGATGCCGGGGCTGGGGCTGAGGACTTGGTCATCTGACCATGGGACCGCTTTTGTCCTCTAGTTCTGTCCACTAATCTCTGGGAGGTATACTCATGCCTCCTAGCTGCTCGCAAAATAGCATCAAAAGTCTGATGCTCAAAATGCTCCACTGTTAGAATGATCTCTAGGTGGAGTTCCTGTTGGAACTGCTGCGCTCGATCAAACTCGGTTGCCACCAAGGTGGGAGCGAATCGACTCAGTCTTGAAAACTCGGCCACATATCCATCGACCGTCCTGCTCATCTGCCTGAGATCGGTGAACCTCGTCTGTAGGTCGTGCCGAGCTACAACATCGAAGTACTTGATCTGAAACTTGTCACTGAATATCGCCAATGGGACAGACGTCTCCAACCCAACTGCTAACATCGTCCACCAGGTTCGGGCTAGGTTCAATAATTGTAGGCACACTACAGCTACCTTCTCTCCTTCTGGAGTCTTGGCTGAATCCAAGATAATCTCGATGTCCTGGAGCCACGTATCAGCTGCAATAGCGTCTTCACTACCATCGAAGAATGGAGGGTTAACGCGCATGAAACTGTTTGCCGCATTGTTCCCTTGATAACCAATACGACCCATGGCATCTTGTACTGTCTGGTGTAGGGCATTGCCCCGACGATCTTAAGATGCAAGCAATTTCCTGATGAAACCCACCAGGGTTCCATTGTCAGGCTCTGCAGGCTGGACTGGCTGAACTGGAGGCTCTGGATCGCCGAAATGTATGATTCGGAAGGCCGCTCCAGAGTATTGGGCTTGGTCTCCAAGTTGCTGCTGGTCCACTAGAGGTGCTCCGCCTTGCTGATCGGCAGGATCAGGAGCAATGCCACTGAACAAATGACATAGGGCATAATAAGGAAGGACCAAGATAGATCGAGGATATAAATATGTGATCAGGTCAAGACTTCGGAAAGATTAGAAGACACGAGTAGAGATCAAAGGCGAGTGATGATTGAGACATCTATTCAGTGAAACCCTCACACATCTTGATTTACAAGACCTGTATGGGCCACCACTTAAACCGTGTCACGTCCAAGAACCAGAATACTAGAGAGCGGGGGACATACACAGCCAGCTACGTACATTGAAGTGAATCCTACCTCGTAATACGGTCACGGCTGTCTAGATGCATGAGGGTTTACTACAAGCCATTAGTATCTTAGGGTCAAGAATAAGCCTAGTATCTCAATCTCAAGCAAGCAAGTAAATGTAACAAGATGGTAGATCATCAGACATACAAAGTAAGGCGTCCCAAATATTACATATTCAGATGATCATGAAGCTAGTCATACAAAATGCGAAGACTGGCAAGAGTTTAAGTCATACATGATCAACCGTAGGATATGTCAATCATGTTACAGCCATTAGGCAGACAGGAATGTAAATTCAACACGTGCTAACACTTGCTCGGCGGCTAAACGCCTCAAAAGAATAATTTTATAATAGAGTGGGAGAGCAAAATAAAGCCCACTCGTTGCCAGGGTTTCTTCTAGTGGTCACAATCTGGCAGGAAGGCTGGAAGATCTTCGGGAGCTGCTCCAAAATCTAGCCATACAAAACCAGCTGGATCAGTCCCCAGAAAGAGCAAGTATCACAAAGGAAGTTTCACTTAAGAACTAAAACCAGCACATTAGCACATGAGAACATAAATAATAATAAAAGACATAAGTTAGAGAAAATAGGGTGATAAATGATAAGATAACTAAGGGACTATTACGGTAGCCAAGTTACAACCCTTAAACCAAATAAGAACCGGAGTTGTAACCCTTCACCTGAACAGAGCTTAGTCTCTAACCAATTATCGACAAGAGTAAAGCAAAACAGTAATGTGCTGTAGTAATCATAGACTGGCACTGTTCAGACAAGACTAGACCCCATTCCTCAATCTCGGCCAAGCAATGAGTACGGCTTGATACTTAAACTAACTAGGGTTATCACAAGCCTAGTTACTAGTAAGTTGAAACGAGATATCCCTACGGCCACAAGCCCTGCAGACTATCCAAGTTATCTAGATGCAAGGTTCATGCTAAGAGTTATCATGACTTATTAGGTGACTTGAGTGCAACACATGACAGTGTGCATAGTAATCGTTTCATGAAGTGCCCCATATGACAGTGAGCTGGAAATGTGCCCTACTCGTCGGCAGGCTACAAGTCCATCAGAAAAGGCGCCCAGATAACGGGATTGCTTGTAGCTGGAATACCTCTCTATATAAACTACTTGATCAATCTAGTCATTAACCTAGTCCGATTCAGTATGAATCTCTGATCGTGGTAACCAGGGATACAAGTCTTAGACATGATGCGAGATAAGACTGGCAGCTTATACAAGCACATTCAATACAATCACCCACGGTGTCATGATGAGAATTTACTTAGCATGTCGAGATAGCCATCGTAACAACATTCAAGATTACATGTTAGACTTACTTATCAAGAGTGCGCCACAACGGGCCACTATTATCATGCCAATATTGCTTGTCAAGAGTGCGCCACGGTGGGCTACTATCATATCATGTTACTTGTTACTTGGTAAGAGTGTGCCTTAACAGGCCACTATCGTGTTCTATCCTTATATTATCATGAGTGAGAGAAACTTGCATAAAATAACTAGTAACATATTCTTGAAGCCAAGAAAAAGATCTACAACTTTTATGTTGGAAGTTGAAAGAAATTCTGGCCACAATTAAGCCAAATAGGACATAAAACAACCAAAAACAGCTAAAATAGGCACTATGCGGCCTTCTGCGGCACTATGCATCCTTCTGCGGCACTATGCATCCATGCGGCACTATGCAAGCCATGCGGCACTAATCATTCCTGTGGTACTATTTATTTCTGCGACACTATGCATCCATACGGCACTATGCAAGCCATACGGCACTATTCATTCCTGTGGCACTATGCAAGCTATGCGGCACTATTCATTCCTGCGGCACTATGCATTCCTGTGGCACTATTCATCATCCCTGCCAAATTCAGGACAAATGAAATAGAAAATGTCTAAATCTTACTTTGGTCATAACTTCCTCAAAATAAGTCGAAATCTAACTTTTCAGAGGTCTATTTTGGGTAAAATTGAACTCTCTACAGCATAGAACAATCAAAACTTGAAAATAATGAAGTTTGGTAGATCAAAAACCAAGAAAACTAAAAATGCTATAAACTTAGATCTACAAAAATCTATCCATCAAACCCAAAAATATCAAGTTCTAAAGAGGCTTAAAATCAAGTAAGGAAGAGAATGGAACAATAAAACTTGAGATCCATCATTAAGCAAGTTGCACTTGCCCAGGACTTGGTAGGTTGGAGGAGTAAATAAAGAAGATGAAGAAGTAAATGAAGAAGTGAATGAGGAGAGAGAGAGAGAAAGAGTTGGGTTATATATCAACCCTCTCCATCTCAAGCCAAGTGTAACGCCCCAGTCCCAAAATACATAGGACCAAGTACGTGAACATGCCAGCTACACATATACGAAGAATACTCCAATATATAGAATTCTCATATATGCACATAAGCTGTAAATAAATAATCACAGGCCAGAATAACATATCTAATCTCATCACAGCTCAATACAGAAGATAAATAAGTCCAAATGAATAAAGCAGAGTATTAAAAGATAGCCGGGTGAACATACTCACTCCAAACAGCTATGAAAAATAGTCTCACAAGATCGGAGTCCGACCTCCACAAAATAGAAAGAAAAAAGATATAAAATAATGTCTACAACTGTCTCAGATAAGTAATAGACTAGGGATCATAAGGCACTGCCTCGTCATCAATGTAAGATAGCTCCAATGCCGCTCCGTACTCCTGTGGAAAATCGTCTAAACCTGGAGAGATAACCAGGTCCTCAGGGGACATAGCAAGATACAAGAAAACACCATGCCATATAAACTGTGATAATATAATAAGAGGAAAAAGTATGCATGCAGTCGGGTACCTGACCATTCTATTGTGAATATGCAGTTGAGATACAATCCTTCGACGCATGAACCCTGGCTGAAAATAGGATCGACATAGTTCCCATAGAGGGTACCAGGGGCCTACGTCCATAACGCTCGAGAAACGTCAGAGGGGACCATGTGAAGGGCTACGTCCATAACGCTCTGGGAAACGTCAGAGGGCACCTGGAGCCTGCGTCTCCGGAGGAGCGCACAGGTAAACAGAAAAGTGTAAAGAAGCCCATACGTCAGGTATTGTTCTCCCCACCCAATGCCTAGTATCATCATCCCCATGACTGATATGAACCTCTAGTAACCGCTGTTTGTAAAAACAAAAGTATAAAACTTTATTGATACAAACTGTGTAATAAAGATTACAAGAATTCTGGGAAAAATTACAACTATAGGAATCCAATCTAGATGACGATTGCTTTATCCCTTGGACGATGTGAACTTTGAAGACGAAGCCTCTGAAGATGAGAACAACTCTGGAAACTGAAGGCAAAAGCCTCGGAAGTTGAAGGCAAAAGCCTCGGAAGAATGCAGCAGCACTTGGGCAAGAACTCCTGGACTCTCTTATCTCTGATTTCTGAATACTTGATATCTGATCCCCTTGAATAAAGACTTGAAACTCTATTTATAGAGTTCAAAAAATAACTAACTTTTAGTTATTCTGGACTGCGCAGGATAATTTGTGCAGCAATTGGTTTGCGCAGCATTGGACTGCACAGGTAGTTGCTGGATCGTGGGCTAACTATCATGGACACATGGCATCATTTGATTGAAATACGCATGATCATGCATAGACAGTTGCCACGTAATGAACAATTGATGGCATGAATGCCACGTATACTTTATCAGTTATGTTGATAGAATGCGCAGACTGAATTGCGCAGCCTTGGTTTGCGCAGAATCAGACTGCGCAGAAATGGATTGCGCTGCCAGCTGTCAGCCGCCCTCGAGCACTGTGCGGCACAATAAATGAACAGTCTCCTCGTTCTCTGTGATGTCAGTTGTCAGAAAGATTTGATTTGATTTAGGTAATGATGACTCTTGCCACGTCAGCATGCGCAGTTGGGAGTGTACGCAAAACAGTGTGCGCAATTGGATTGCTGCGCAATTGGATTGCTGCGCAATTTGTTGTCTGTACAATTCACCAAAATGATGTATATCTTGATTTCTTTGACTTTGTCGATTGATGCAACTTGATCTTTTAGGACCTACAAGACCCCCTTCAAAGTTTTTGAAAGTTGATTTTATTCAAAGTTTCAAAATACTTTAAAATTTTGAATTTTGAATCAAGTTGTGCATGATGATGAGCTGTCTGCGCAAAATGAAGAGCCCCTAATTCAAGGCGCAATCCGAGGCAGCCGTTTCATATTTCGAAAGCTATAAATAGACTCTTCTTCATTTTTATTTCTTTACTTTGCATCCTTCGAGCTCTTGAGAGAAATCCTCCCGAACCGTTGCTGTCCTCCTCCTTCGACGACTTTTATGGCACCCGACGATCTTCCACCACCGCCGCCGCCGCGAAGGGCAAAGCCCCGGTCGAGTCATCTGACAGAGTTGCACGACGAGCATCTCGACACGAATCCGCACACCCTGCTTTGAGAGGTTGTTGAACCAAAAAAAAACTTTTTTAGGGTGATTCGACTTCCTTTGATCTTCGAAACTCATCTCTTTTTAGAGATGAGTTGATATTGCGCCACCCTTTTTAGGGTTTTGGTTGCATCAACTGTCAGTCCTTATTTTTATGAAGACTGCATTCCTGTGCAATCTGTTGAATTGTGCTGACAGGAAGTCAGCGCAATCGATTGATTTGCGCAGGATGTCAGCGCAAACTATTGCTTTGCGCATCCTATTGTGATGCGCAATCTGATGTTGCGCAAGTCATGTCAGCACAATCTGAGGAGTTGTGCATTCTAATGTTTTGTGTTTAAAAATAGAGACTTTGACTTGTACTAATTTTTATCTGTTTGTTGATGCAGTTGAGGTCAATGAAGATCCAGATTATGAACATTTTGTGGGAACCCTCTCAGAGTCTGAGTATAAAGAAAATCTGTCTCATGTTCACTATCCTCAGTACGATCTGCCGGCCTCCCGTCAGGCTATACTGATCTCCCAGGATAATGAGACTTTAATGTGTTTGATGAATGGACAGCCCCTAGAGTCAGCGGATGGTGTTATTCATAAGAAACCCTTATTCCTGTTCGGTGATGCCTTCGAGAAAGTCTCTCAGCCTAGGCCGAGGATGGAGGAGAGAATAGTTCACCAGGAAAATAAATCATTCTTCATACCAGACATTGCTCGCTGCCTCCCTTTGTCGCGGTATGCTCATGCGAGCTACCCAAGGAAGATGGAGTGGAACATCACTCTTTTTCAGGATGCCCGTGCAGGGAAAATCTTCGTAAAAAAAGGGCCAAACAAGAGAGATATGTTTTATAGCTCCTCTGATAGATATAGCTGCTTGTTGAGAGGCTTGAGACCTGGCTGCATTCCACCAGAGAACTCCTCTATGCTGATGCCTGTTAGGACACCAATATTCACAAATGAATTTGCGAAGGCTGAAGAAAAATACCCCGAACAAGACATCAGACTGACTGGATTGGTGAATCCAGATTACAAGCGATGGAACTACATTGCGAATTAGATTCTGACAACATTCCAAGACAGACTCCAACAGATCAATCTGTATGAAGCAGTGCACGCCACTGTATACGGCTTTACTCCCAACCCACATATGTTTTTAGCTTTGGCTGAGAGGTACAATTATAGGACGGGGACCTTCATGACCCCGGGTGGAGAGATGGGGTTTGCACTCCACGAGATGAAGTATATCTCGTACCTGCCCATGGCAGATGCTCCGTATGAGGAGTTTGTACCGACAAATGATGAGATGGACAAGTTTAGAAAAGAGAATGCAACAATGGTAGCAGTGTTCGAAGAACTACTATGCCATTACAAGATCTGCTCTCTGTTTTATAAGAGTGCTACCGCCAACACTTGTTACTCTTCGAAGTGGTTACCATATCTATTTCTCAATCACATAGAAGAGAAGAAGACCAAGGAGAATGACAAATGCTACCCTAACTTCTTCACACCTTTGAGCAACACATAGGTTATAAAGCTGATGGAACAGAGTGGTAACTTTGATAAAAAAGTGAAAGATGATCATGAGTATCCTCCTTTGAAGACAGGGGACACTTTGGAGAGTTACTTAAGAATTGGCTATAGACCCATATCAGAAGAAGCACAACTGGCAGGGTTTCTAACATACTGGCTTCGGAGATTTGTGGTTCCCGGATCCAGTGCTGTGGATCGTTTTCACCGCGGTGTTCTGTTTGGTGCTGTCAAGTTAGTCTTCGGCTATAAGATGGACTTGTTATCAGCAATGACCTGCAAACTAAATGCTAGTCTTCGTTTATACGTCGACTTGATGCTGAAGGGAAAAGGAGAGAAAGAGTTCCCTCGCTTGGAATTGCCATATACATATTTATTTGGATGGTTGCTCCTCAACTATCCAACCTTAATGGACCCCGGCATGGGACCGGTTGATGGCAGTTTTCTCTGAAGATATTCTCAAGAAAAATGGAAATACACTTCTTTAAGTGAGTGTAGATATGTTTTGAATCTGAATAGAGGATGGAACTTCTGTTGTGCTCCTTTTCCTGCTGGGTACGATCAGATGCCCACAAATATGGTAGACTCGAAGATGCAGCCTCTGACCCGTGCAGCCTTTGAATGGTTGAAGACGATTCGACCATCTCATCTGGTTTACCGGTTCGAAGAAAAATGCTATTTAGAACCATATCTTCCCAGCCGATTTGCTCGGCAGTTTGGGTATGATCAGTTCCATATAGGGAATGCAATTACCTGCCTCCAAGGCAAATGTTATTTGATAGACGGGGCCAGAGCTTGGGCCTATTACAATGCCCGTGATACAAAATCCACCTTTTCAATGCCAGCAAAGAGTACTCCCCAGGGTCCTCGGATGCTCTTCACATATTCAGTATTTTATACATCTGCGAATACTTTTGTCGAGAATTTTAATCTCGCAGATAGTTTTGCTTCTGCAACATGATTGAAGAGAGGGAGAATTGCTATGTCGATTCCTATAAATGAGGAGGTGCACGAGCCGGCCGATGCTCCTTTGGAAGTTTCGAGGGATATGATGTTCCCTCAAGAAGTAAACGCAGCAATGCGTATCTCTCTGAGAGTGGGTAGATCTCTAGCGAAGAAAAGGAGAAGAGAGGAGTCTCCTGCTCCAGCAGCAAAGAAGAAATTAATCCTAGATCATTCTTCTGAAAAGGTCACCACAAGGTCTCAATCTTGGCAGCTGGCCGAGACAAATCAAGAAACTGTAACTACACCAACTTCCGTGCAGAAACAAGCAGAACCAATAAATATAGAGAGTCCTGACAGACCTCTACACAGAAAGAAGAGGGTGGTCACCAGAAGAAATTTAGCAGAATCTTCTTCCAGGCAAATCCTGACTTCAGTAGATGCTGCAGCAGGAATTATAATGTCATCTCCCACACCTATTTCTGAATCTAGGAGCAAAACTCTTGAAGAGACTGAACAGAGGGGAAATCTTGACCCAAGAACTGAGGCAGAAAAGCCCAGAGAAAACATCACAGAGGAAGAATAAAATATTGTACGACCTATTTCGCCTGTTGCGGAGACAACTCCTCTTCCTCCTACTCCTAGGACTCTTCGTGAAGAAGAAGACCGTGAAGTGATCGCAGCTTTAGAAGATTGCAGTTATAGCCTGCAGGAGGATCAGACTGCAACTGACAGCAGGAATGCAGAAGAAGAAGAAGAAGAAGAAGAAGAAGAAAAAGACGAGGAAAGCTCTTCGTCTGGAAATGTTGATGAATATATACAAGATCCCGAAAAGGATAATGAAGAGCATATATCTCCTGATGATGCCGATGATACTTTAGATCCTAAAAAGGATATTGAAGCGGAGGCGCCTGCAGAACAAGTTGCTGATACTTTAAACCCTGATGAAGATGTTGAGATAGAAATATCTCCTGAAGAAGCGGCTGATGAAGATGTTATGAAAGAAACTCCTGCCACCGACCCTCAAGGTATAAAACAATATTTAGCATTCTTCTCTTTTAAAATAGATTGATAGCTAATATCTTCATTTGCAATTCTTGCAGATCATGAGACTCTGCCAACACCTCCGATGGACCTGGCTATGGTGCCCATACCAACGGTGGTTGTTAGTAGTAGTCATCATTTATCCTGCGGTTCTGAAGCGGGCAGCAGTCAGACTGTCGCAGTTGAAGCTACTTTCGTTCAACGGGAGTCCATTCCAGCAGGGGATGCACTTGTTGCTAGATCAAACCAAGGTAAGACTGTTTTTATTTGATCTTCTTGTTCATTGGCAAACAATTAGTAAAATAATAATTTTACTTTTGCAGAGGAACAAACAGGAGGGGCGACTAGCTCAACTCTGGCTCCTTTGTTTAAAGAGCCTGTTATTTAGTCACAAAGGATCGAGCAACCTGCTACATCATCATCAACAGGAGTAGCAGCGACTCCTGGAACTCTGGCCATTAATCAACAAGTCGTCCAGTCATTTACTAGATGCTTCTTCGAGTCGCTGGGATCTCTTGTTCATAAAATGATAGAGAAAGAAGGAGCTGATTTCATTATGGTTAGGAAGCCAACTTCTTTCTTAATAAGAGCCATAAGAGAGCAAGAAGACGAGGCTCAGGCCACTCTCCTTGAACACATATTGAATGAATTAGAAGTTTCCATAAAGAAATATAAGGAGCTCAAGAAGAAGGAGATAGACACTTTAGTGTAGGCTGAATTCGAGCGACTGGCTCAAGCTGCTGATATAGAAAGGGTAAACCTTCAAAATCTTTTAGAGGCTCATTCTGCAAAATCAGCTGAATACAACTCTAAGATAGAATCAGTTACTTTAATGGCTGAAAGCAAAGGACAGAGACTTGCTGAGCTGAAAGCAGAGATTACTCGCCTCCAGCAAGAATTTGAAGAGGAAACTGCTAATCACCGACTTGTGATTGAATAATTCAATGCCTTAATTCAGGAGAGGAGTGAGTATGAAGAAACTCATGGCACAGAAATTACCCGTCGGACAATAGACATGCCCGTTTTTGATGAAGAAAGCGGGATTGAAGAAGCAAGAAGAAGGGTAACATCAACTCACGAAGAAGAGCTGCAGACACTGAAGCAGCAAATTGACAATCTGATTATCCCTCCTTCTTAATAGAACTTTTTGTATTTTTGTGTTTATTGCAGTAGATGCATTTCTGTAATGCCTCATATAAAAAAATAAAAGACATTTTGTTGTGGCTCCATTATTTATTGCATATCTTATTTAGATATAAATAATAGAGATAGAAAATATATTCAGAGGTGCAAGACATGATATATTTCTTGATGATTTGGTAGAAAATAATTATATTTATTATATCTGCTCAGAGGTAATATGGACGTGGCAGAATATATTGAATACTATTATTTCGATTTGACAACTTAGTCGAAAACGACAAGTTGCTGATGTGGATTAATGAACGATGATGAATCGTCAATGTATGTGAGATTAATGAACGGGAAGACTGTCAAGTGATGATGAATGAACGGATGAACCGTCAAGTGATGGTGAATGAACGGGTGAACCGTCAAGTGATGAACGGAAGAACGGATGAACCGTCGGATGAATGTAATAAATGAACGGATGAACTGTCAGGCATTAATGAACGGATGAACCGTCGAATGAATGTAATAAATGAACGGATGAACCGTCAGGCATTAAAGAACGGATGAACCGTCGAATGAATGTAATAAATGTACGGATGAACCGTCAGGCATTAATGAACGGGCGAACCGTCAGATGAATGTGTCGCTTCGTTATTTGAGGAACTTCTGCCTATAAATATAGCAGAAATCTGACCGGAATGAACACTTCTACTCTTCAACATAAAAATGTCGTCTGGAGAAGCATCCAAGAAGGCTGAAATCGTCTCGAAGGCTCAGAAGGGCACTGAAGAACGCCCTGCTGATCCAGTTCAACCGAAGGCGGCAGAAATAGGTGAAGGTTCGTCTGCACCCCAGCCGCCACGAGACATTTTGGACTTCCTGCTCGAACCAGGAAGGACTGAAGAAGAAGAAGCCATGAGGATGGCCGCTTGTAAGTTCCTCGTGGGTTCCAGCAAGGAGGTTCTCGGCTCTTTTGCTGATCGTGTTTTCGAGAAGGACGGTAGTGGCCCGCGTCCCAATGTAGAGAAAGATGATAGTGATCTTTAATATCATGTACTCTCATATAATGAAATAAAATTTGACTTTTATTTATGAACTTGATTCTGTCTAATGATTTACAAGCATTTACATTTATACATAATACTTCTTAAGGAACTTGCCATTGATAGGCATCATAGCAACTCGACCATCAAGCTCTGAGAGTTGATAAGCTCCATTTGAGAAGACTTTGCTTACGACATAGGGACCTTCCTATTTCGCATCGAATTTCCCTTTGCTCATATGAGTCATAGTCATAGGACGTCTGACCGTTAGAACAAGTTCTCCTTGCTGAAATGTTCTGACTTTAACTTTGCGGTTGAAAGTCTTCGAGATACGGGCTTGGTATAACTCAATATGCTGTTGAGCCATTAATCGCTTCTCATCAAGTGCTTCTAATTCTTGAAGTCGAAGAAGATCGTTATTCTCTATAGTAAGCTCGTTAGCAATGACAATCCTTAAAGAAGGAATTTGCAGCTCCAAAGGAAGAACAGCTTCACAGCCATACACCAAAGAGAAAGGTGTAAAGCCTGTAGAATTACGGACCGTAGTTCGGTAGGCCCAAAGACATTCGTCGAGTTTCTCACTCTAGTTCCGTTTGTTAGTGGATACAAACTTCTTAAGGAGCTTGATGATGGTTTTGTTAAAAGCTTCAGCTAAACCATTAGCGGCAGGATTGTATGCTGTCGAGGCAACGTTGTCAATCCGATTATCATCACAGAATCTGGTAAACTTCTGACTAATGAATTGAGGTCCATTGTCATGGATGATTCTTCGAGGTACACCAAATCTATAGATGACGTAGTGTTTAACGAAGTTGATAACGCTACTAGTCTTGACTTCAGCTAGAGGTATAGCTTCAGCCCACTTGGAGAAGTAGTCCGTTATTACCAATATGAACCGATGTCCTCTAGAAGAAGAAGGATTGATGGGACCTATGACATCCATGCCCCATGCTTCGAAAGGCTAGGAAGAAGCAGTCGGATGAAGGAATTCCGATGGTTGATGAATGAAGACTGCATGGATTTGACAAGCATGACATTTCCTTGCATATTCAATAGCATCTGATACCATAGAGGGCCAGTAGTAACCCATGCGTCTAATGCGATCCTGTAGTTTAGGACCAGGTTGATGTGCTCCACAGACACCATCGTGAGCTTCACGTAAAACTTGTTCAGCTTCATCACCAGCGAGACAGCGCAGGAGAAGACCGTCATAAGTTCGTCGATAGAGGGTCTTAGTAGTTTGATTGTAATAGAATCAGAGAGATAGTCGACGAACACTCGTAGCCTCCTTAGGATCTTCAGGGAGTATGTCATGAACTACGAAGTCGATAAAAGGAGTTCTCCAGTCTTCATCGATAACATTGACTTCAGCAAAGTTGCTGAATTCAATATTACGATTGTTTTCGATGCAGAACAATTCTCGGTTGGAGATAACTACCACCTGCTATCTTTTGATAGGGATGGCTAAGACAGCTGCAACATTGGCCAAAGCATCTGCTTCGGTATTGCAAGCTCTTCGAACATAGTCGATGAAGAAAGCTTTGAATAATATAGCTATATTGATTGCTACTTCATGATAAGGCACTAGGTCTTGATGACGTACTTCATAGGTTCCTCTAACCTGATTAACAACCAGCTTAGAATTGCCGTAGACTTCGAGATATTCAACATTCAGTTGTTTAGCTAACTGAAGGCCGATGAGTAGAGCATTGTACTCCGCCACATTGTTGGAGCAAGGTTCATCTAAAGAGTAGGCTCTTTGGATAGTTGACCCGTCTGGAGAAACGAGGACCACTCCAACTCCTGCTACAATAGCACCATTTGGTCCAATTCTTGATGCACCATCAAAGAATAAATGCCATGTTGGAAATTCTTCAGAGATCATGTTGGCTTCCAATGTCTCGTCTGGAATTTCGTCATAGAGTTTAGATGTCTCAGGCACATGATGAGCTGCTAAGAAGTTCGTCAGCGCTTGACCTTTGACAGACTTTTGTGGAACATACACCATGTCATATTGAGCTAACAGGATTGCCCATGTAGCCAGCTGAGAATTAAGTGTGCTAGGCTTCTTCATGAGTACCCTAAGAGGATTAACTCGGGATATGACATGAATAGTTTGGCCAATAATGTAATGTCTCATTTTCTGCACAGCAAACATGAGAGCCAGGCATTCCTTTTCGACCGGACTATAACGGTGTTCAGCACCAATCATAGTTCGGCTAAGATAATAGATAGCCTGTTCATGGCCTTCTTTGTTCTTTTGGGCAAGTAAAGCACCCAATGAATGGTCCATAGCACGGACATACATCAAGAATGGAATGCCAGAGATAGGTGACACCAAGACTGGTGGATTCATAAGATATCGTTTGATATCATCGAATGCTTGTTGACACTCTTCAGTCCAAACAAAAGATACACCCTTCTTCATTAGTTGAGTGAATGGTCTGCAGCGTCCAGACAAGTTCGAAATGAATCGCCTGATGTACACAAGTCGGCCTTGGAATCCTCGTAGCTCTTTTAGGTTGCGTGGAGGACGTATCTCTTGGATGGCTTTGATCTTCTCGGGATCCACGTGTATACCCTTAGAGGTAATGACGAAGCCGAGAAATTTGCCACTAGAGACACCCAAGAATGACTTGGTGGGATTCATCTTGAGCTGATATTGACGCATGAGATTGAAGATTGTTCTCAGATCTTGGATATGATCTTCTTTTAGACGACTTTTGACGGCGATATCGTCAACATAGCATTCGACTGTCTTGCGAAGATGTTCTCTAAAGATGGTACTCATAGCCCGTTGGTAGGTTGCACCAGCGTTCTTGACACCAAATGGCATCACTGTATAGCAATAGACACCACGAGGAGTACGGAAAGAGGTATGCTTTTCAACTTCAGGATTCATCTTGATCTGATTATACCCAGAGAATCCATCCATGAAAGATATTCGCTCGAACCCACAGGTATTGTCAATCATGACATCCGTGATAGGGAGAGGAAATTCATCTTTTGGACATGCTCCATTAAGATCCCGGAAGTCGATGCTGACTCGAACTTTGCCAGTTTTCTTTAGAACTGGAATGACGTTGGCCACCCAGTCAGGATGCTGCTCTTCTCGAATAAAACCACAAGAAATGAGCTTCTTGACTTCATCATCGATTGCATCCATTATTTCTGGTTTAAAACGCTGTTGTTGCTGCTTAACTGGTTTTGCATTAGGCAAAATATTCAGTTTGTGTGTAGCAATCTTGGGATCTAAACCTGACATGTCTTCATAACTCCAGGCAAAGACGTCGATGTATTCTTTAATAAGAAGAATCAACTCTTGTTTGTCTGCTTCTGGAAGATTCTTGCTGATGAAGATTGGACGAGGCGACTCGCTTTCCCCTACATAAATTTGAACTAATTAATCTTCAGTAGGAGGTTCACGTTGTTCAAAGCGAAGTACCCATTGGTTATCCATATGTTGAGCCCAAGGATCTGTTTCAGGATTTTCTTCAACGTCTTCATCATAGCCTTCTGGTAGTTCAGCGGAGACCATGTTAGATGATATGATCAGCCTGTGAACTTCACCAATGCTAGTATCAGAATCCCAAGATCTAGAATCAGATGAATTAGAGCGTTCTTCACTGTCTGAGTCAGCGACTGCTGGGGATAACAGTGGAGGAGAAGTATATCCGAGACCTTTCTTAGTCCTGCTGTAGTACATTTCTGACTTTCCTTCCGGAACAGTCGTGCGGATAGGAGTTCGTCTACCTTTACCGTAATTAAGGCCACTTTTGAAGTCATAGCCTATTTTCCGGATGATGTCTTTTGATTGTTGACTATAACGATGGAACTGGAGACGTCCCGTATCGTTAAGTTTGCTATCATCCGTATAGCTGAATTGTTTTTCTGGTCCTTTACTAAAAAGTATTGGACTTTCACCTTTCTTTCGAGAAGGGTGAATACGGTAAGAATCATCTGGATCTTCAAGTGAGACTTCTGTCTGAAGAGATTGTACAACTCCTATTGTAATTGATTGGAAGCTATCTAATATATCCAAATAGCATTTAGTATAATAAATAACATCAATATACTGGAAAGTAGGTACTTTTTCATTGATTTGTACATCAGTATTTACAACAGGACCTTTAGCCTTAGCAGGCTTGGTCAGATTAATTACAAGAGGGGGAGAAGAAGAACGTGGGGGAGGCTTGTTACGACGGAGGTCGATAACAAGTGGCTCAGAGGAGGTGAGCTCCCTTTTTTCCTTGTTGCGAGTGAGATCAACAACAAGTGGCTTAGAAGGAGTGTAGGATGTGGAAAATTATGATATGCTGTCATTTTAATCCATACGCTCAAGGCCATACGCTTATCAAAAGCCATACGCTTAGTGGATATTTTATTATTTCTTCTTAAAGTGGCAGTACAGCATATATTAAATGAAGAATGAATCTGACGTCTCGTCTTTCGTGTAAAGATAGTTGTCATGAAAAGAGCAACCGTCGTATAGGATTTCAAAGAGTTGGTTTTGTCTTTTACGAGGACAGCTCAGCAGATCATTAATGCAAAGTTATTATTACTGACAGTTTGTCAGCCGTCATATCTGTAGTCACGACGCTCGAGAAAATCTTTTGACAGTTATTAGAAGATATGGCGTATCAGAGAAGATTGATGATGGCCACGTGGCCATTTCTTCAGTGAGCGTATGAAGTCTATACGACTCCTTCCTTCTCCAGTGAGCGTATGAAGTCTATACGACTCCTTCCTTCTCCAGTGAGCGTATAAAGTCTATACGAATCCTTCCTTCTCCAGTGAGCGTATGAAGTCCATACGACTCCTTGACAAGTGAGCGTATAGTCTCCATACGACTCCTTGATGACCAAGTAAGCGTATCAGCTTTATTTTGTTTCTACATCATCCAAGTCAGCGTATAACTCTCCTTCAACGAGGTAGCGTATTACAGCAACCACATCCAGGATTACAGTCAACACACGTTCTCACGTGTCCTGTACCCAGTTATCCACTTCTTCAGAAGTTATCCAACGTGGCATCCATGCCATCAATCTCTCCTGAACATGCTCCACTACTTTCAACCGCACGCTAATGTGTCTCCATCATAATTTGCCACGCGTCCCTGCAGTTATGCACACGTCAAGTAACTACCTGAGCGTATGCTTAAGGACAGTTATCCTGAACTCTATAAAAGAGAGTTTCTTCATCTTCATCAGACACTACAGTCAATTTCAAAGAGAACAGAGAGATTGCCCAGTTGCTGTCCAAGTTCTTCAAAGTTCGAGTATTCTTCATCGCATCGTCCAAGGGATAAAGTAATCGTCTTCTAGATTAGATTCCTATAGTTGTAATTTTCTCAGATACAAAATAAATAAAGTGAATTTATTTATGGAAAACAAATTGGCGACTCTGCTGGGGAAAGCTGTCTCCTCCAACGAGATAGCAACAACTCAATGCGATACTTCGTCGATCGGCTTGACGAAGAAGACGATGGTTGTACAATTCGACCAATCGGCTTATGAAGAAATGCTCAAGGCGAAGGAGGGCCGCACTGCTTCCTCCGCTCTTCCTGCTGCCAAGAAGAAGGGACGCTCTGTCTATGTCCCTAAGTCTACTGCAGCAGTCCGAGATGCTTCTGTTACTTCTCATGCTGACAAGAACACGTCTTCAACTTCCATGAAGCACACTACGGCTTCTCTGAACACGGCAACAGTGGCTTCTCCTAGTCACACTGACAAAGTTGGTTCTTTAACCAAGTCAGCGTGTACAAGGAAAACCATCTCTGGACATATCAAAGTCCCTTCTCCCTCTACTCTTACGACAGCAGTCGGCTCTTTAGCCATTAATGACTCTGAGCGTATGGCATTCAAAGGGCAGCGTACGGCAAAGGCAGCGTACAAAAGCCAACATCAGGCAGCGTACGCTAAGCCAAAGCCAGCGTATGCTAATAAAAAGGCAGCGTGTCACCAGAAGTCCAAACTGAAGTCAGCGTATGCTAACAGATACAGTCCTTTGTCTGTTTCTCAAAATCAGGCTGGGGGTTCTCTTCCACAGAACTTATAAATGATTCTCCCTCAACTTGCATATCTTGTGCCAACCAAGGAGAAAGTCTCTTTAGTCAAATCCTCTACTCCTAAGGTCTTTACCTCTGGAGTTAATTTGACTAGTACTCTTACTAGATCAAACAAAGGAAAACGCCTTTTGGCTAATTCCTCTAAAGATGGATTATTATCGACTCCCAGTCGGAATAATACCCATCTTCCTTCTCTCCAAATTTCTCGATCTGAGAAAGGCAAATTACAAGTATCCAAGACTGATATCAAAGTCAGATCTCCTACGGATCTTCGTAACAAGCTTAATCAGAATCGTCTCGGTTCCACTGAGACAAGTATATTAGACCCTGATGCAGAATATGCCAATAACTATGTGGCTCAAATTAATCAGTCTTTATACACTCAGGAACCAAGAAGACAGAAGAACAAAAGACAAGTTTCTATACAGAAACTATCTTCAAGTACTTCCCAATCTGTTCCTATAGATCTCCGGGAATATTTGCAAAATAAACGAAGAATTGACACTCCATCAGGCTATGATATTGCTCATATTTGCCATGAAAAGCATGGTTGCAACTTCCAACCTCTAGTTGTAATTCAATGTTGTTGTTCACCAAAAAGACAATATATTTTCGAACGGATTCAATATGAACCAATGTTGGATCAAAATGAACCTCTTTATGCTTCTGTCAACATAACCTCCAGAAATATTGGGGGTAGCATACGGCCTGATGTTATATCAGACTTTGAAGATGGTGTTTATCTCGGCACCCGATCCAGGACCAGATCCTCTTCTTCTCATCCAAGTGGTAATCCGGAGATCACAGAAGACTTCCTTGGAGAATCCAATTTTCCAGTATTGACTCCCGTAAAAAGCCCCGGGAAAGATACTGATTCACACAGTGATGATTCAGAACAGACTGTTTCGTCATCTATTCCTCGAATGATTACCACTTACATGGCAGAGGGCGATCATGAACCTTCAACTAGCACCGAAGCTCACGAACAAAGGATTTCTTCCTTAGAACAACAGTTGCGAGCTATGGCAGATACATTGAATGCTATGCACACTCTTATGCAAGCTCAGCATCAAACTCAGCAAGTCCAACAGACAGCTCCTCCAGTTATATTAAATACTCATGTTGTTCCAAACCCGGAACCCTCTACTATTCCGGGGGTACAATCTAATGTTCTTGAACAACCCACTCCAAGTCAGTCTGGAGCTGGGGGTGGTACATATGCTGCAGTCCCTCCTGCTAATTACACTCAACAAGTTACAACTCTCCAATCTTCTGGAATTGTTTTTGAAGAGTTAAAGAATCTCCGAACTCAATTCGAGGCATTCAAACAAAAGGATGGTTTGCAAAGGTTAGGTATCAAGCAAGCTTACCCGATAGAATGGAAGCAGGTATCGTATCCACCAAAATACAAACCTCCGACCATCTCTTTCTATGATGGGACAACCTCCCCAAGTCAGTTCATTAATCATTTTAAAGTAATGACTGATCAACTGCAACCAAGTGACGCCCTCCTTACTCGGGTGTTCATTGGATGTCTCAAAGGAACGGCTTATGAATGGTATAGAAGTCTCCCTGATGGGTGCATTACCTCATTTGCCGGTTTCAAACAAATGTTTCTTGAACGATTCTATGAAGGGCTCAACGACATGACCATGTCAGCCCTCATAAGAATTAAACAGAAAAATAATAAAACCACCGAGGACTTCATTGAAAGATTCAGAAGAGAAGCCCTCAAAATGCCTCTCGGAACTCCCGTTGCTGTTACCATCGACACTTGCAAGTCGAATCTCTTACCAATTATCAGCATGTGGACAGGGTCTACTCAGTTCCAAGATTGGCCTTCTTTCATTGTCAGTGCCAAGGCTGCTGAAGTCAGTACTGAGACCTTCAAGGGTCTGGGGGTACAAATGGCTCCCAAGGAATCAAATCAGAGTGCTAGCAATAGTACTCGACCCAACAATCGCAAAGGAAAAGAAGCTCTTGAAGTCAATCTCCAAAGCAGTAGTCAAGAGGTAAAGACTACCCAAGCTACTCCAGCTCCAACAAATCAACAACAGAGACCTCCTCGGCCGAAGGAAGAATATTCTTTCGACGATGATGATGTTCAGGGTATCTTTGAATGCTTGCTCAAAGGTAATAAGATTCAATTGCCAGAAATTAAAAAGCCGGATGAAGCCAATAAGACAGATCATCCAAAATACTGTCCATATCATAGAATGCTGGGTCATACAATCCGGTCTTGCTATGTATTAAAAGGGAAGATTCAAGAGATAATTAAATCAGGAGCTGTGACATTAACACCCAAAGACAAAACAGTCACAGCAAATGTAATTTCAATGCAGTTCGGTGACTTCCCTCCCTTAATGGTAGAAAGTGGGATTGTTCCTATCCCCAAAGCAACCCTCGAAGTTGTAAACATCCCACCAGCAAAGAATGACGGACTTGTTCCTGTCACAACTAAGAAGGGAGAGATCATGTGGATTCACCCAGATTTAATGACGGAGTTTGAGACATCTTCCTCTTCTCTTCGGAAGACTCCCTCATCTAAAAAGAAGCTCGGGAAGATTAAGTCATGCAATGTGACTTCTAGTTTCACACCCGATTTTTATCTAACTTCTACTTTCATCTCGGCAGAAAATTCACTCTCTACGGAGACAAAATCTGTACCTCAATTTGAAGATAGATACAAGCCTGCTTTTCATCTATACAGTTTACAATCTCATGAATTGATGGCGAAGATGGGTTATGATCTAGCCACTGCTCCTGGTTTGAACTCAGGCAAAGGACCCCAGAATCCTCCTAACTTGGAAGAAGATGACATAAACAATGATACTGGAAGGTTACAACTGCGTCGCTACAGTCAACAATCCAAAAATATCATCAAGAATATGGGTTATGACTTTAGAACCAGTCTCAATAATGGAAAAGGAAGAAGAATGCCTGTTCGAATTCCTCCATTAAAATACGGAAGGACAAAATGTGGTTTAGGTTACATTGCTCCTACCTCCTTTATCAACATCGTCCATGAAGATTCAAAATCCGATGAAGACGAACGATCTGAGTCTTCTGATTCCTTCTCTTGGGATTCTGACACGAGTATTGGCGATCTCCATCGTTCTATTCTATCCATCAATATGGTCTCTGTTGATGGCCCGCAGGAAAATGATGAAGATGAGGATGATTTTGAAATATCACCCGAATCGGAACAATGGGCTCAAAGATTAGATAATCAATGGGAATTCAGGTTCGAGCAGAGAGAACCTCCTACCGAAGATAAACTGATCCAAATTGATGTTGGTGAAGAAGGTTCTCCTAAACCAATATTCATCAGTGAAAGTCTTTCAGAAATAGATAAGCAAGACATGATCAAGCTTATTCGTGATTATATCGATGTCTTTGCCTGGAGTTACGAAGATATGCCAGGACTAGATCCGAAGATTGCAATGCACAAAATCAATATCATGCCAAATGCTAAACCGGTCAAATAACAACAGCGACGATTTCGTCCAGACATCATGAATGCAATTGAAGCTGAAGTCAACAAGCTTATGGCTTCTGGATTTATTCGAGAGGAACAACATCCTGAATGGGTGGCTAACATCGTTCCTGTCCTTAAAAAGACTGGCAAGATTCGGGTCTGTATAGACTTTCGTGATCTCAATGCGGCTTGTCCTAAAGACGAGTTTCCTCTTCCAATTACTGATGTCATGATCGAAAACATATGTGGTTTCGAACGAATGTCATTTATGGATGGGTATTCGGGATACAACCAGATCAAAATGTTTCCAGATGATGAAAAACACACTTTCTTCAGAACGCCGATCGGTACATACTGTTATACAGTGATGCCGTTTGGTCTCCAGAATACAGGAGCAACATATCAGCGAGCAATGAGCACTATATTTCGCGAACATCTCCGAAAAATAGTCGAATGCTATGTTGATGATATTGCGGTCAAAAGTCGACGAAAGGAGGATCATATCCAAGATTTGAAGACTATCTTTGATTTAATGCGTCAGCATCAACTTAAAATGAACCCTACTAAGTCCTTCTTGGGCGTCTCTAGTGGTAAATTTCTCGGCTTCGTCATTACCGCTAAAGGTATACACGTGGATCCCGAGAAGATCAAAGCCATTCAAGAGATGCGTCCTCCACGCACCTTAAAAGAGTTACGAGGATTTCAAGAAAGAATTGCTTATATCAGGAGATTCATTTCTAACTTATCAGGACGCTGCAGACCATTCAATAAACTTCTGAAGAAGGGTGTATCTTTCGTCTGGAATGAAGAATGTCAAAAAGCATTTAACGATATTAAACAGTATCTTATGAACCCTCCAGTTTTGGTACCTCCCGTCTCGGGGATACCGTTCCTTCTATATGTTCGAGCCATGGATCATTCTCTTGGTGCATTACTTGCCCAGAAAAATAAAGATGGCCATGAACAGGCTATTTATTATCTCAGTCGCACAATGACGGGTGCTGAACCGCGTTATTCTCCAATCGAGAAAGAATGCTTAGCATTAATGTTTGCTGTTCAGAAAACGCGACATTATATTATCGGTCAAACGATTCACGTCATTTCCAGAGTGAATCCCATCAGGATTATGATAAAGAAACCTGGTATTCTCAACTCCAGACTAGCTAATTGGGGAATCTTGTTAGCTCAATACGATATGCATTATATTCCTCAGAAGTCAGTTAAAGGACAGGCTCTTGCTGATTTTCTGGCTGCTCATGTAATTCCAGAAGATTCTAAATTATATGATGAGATTCCTGATGAAGTCTTGGATTCAAATCTGATTTCTGAAGAAATTCCTACCTGGCGTCTATTCTTTGATGGAGCATCTAGAATAGGTCCTAACGGCGATATTGTCACTGGAGTTGGGATTGTTCTTGTATCCCCAGAAGGACTAACTATTCAGAGGGCTTATTCTCTAGATCAATCATGTTCAAACAATGTAGCCGAATACAATGCATTACTCATTGGTCTTCAACTTGCTAAACATCTAGATATTCAATATTTGGAAGTTTTTGGAGACTCCAAGCTTATTGTCAATCAGATCAGAGGAACGTATGAAGTTCGTCATCAGGATTTATTACCTTATCATCGAGCAGCACTCTCTATAGCCTCATCTTTTGAAGGTTTCTTTACTGAACATGTTCGACGAGCCTATAATGCAGCAGCTGATGCTTTAGCTAATCTTGCTGCTGTATTAGCTATACCAATCAGACGTCAGCAAGTGATAGTGGTTTATAACCGAGAACTATTCTGTGTTGAGAATAATTTGGCTTTGGCTTTTCCTTATAAACCAGACGAAGATTCTTTCAACCTTGATGCTGGATTAATGTTTGACAAAATATCCTCGTCTTCTTCCGATTCTACTATGGAATATGTCTTTTCTAATGAAACAGAAGCCATAATTGAAGACTGGAGACGCCCGTTTATAGATTTTGTTTTGTATGATATACTTCCTGATAATCCGAGTGAAGCAGCGTCTATTCGACGTCGATCTCTCAGATTCTATTATAATCATACGATGAAAACATTATATCGTCGGTCTTACGACGGTCTTCTCCTCCGATGCATTGCTGGTGAAGAAACACAACAGATAATCCGTGAAGCACATGATGGTGTTTGCGGAGCTCATCAACCAGGTCCTAAACTTCAAGAGCGTATCCGTCGTATGGGTTATTATTGGCCCACGATGGTGGCTGACGCTATTCAATATGCTCGGAAATGTAAAGCCTGTCAAATTCATGCAGACTTTATTCATCAACCGTCAGAGTTCTTACACCCAACAGCGGCATCATGGCCCTTTGAAGCTTGGGGGCATGGACGTCATTGGTCCCATCAATCTACCATCATCAAGAGGACATCGGTTTATTTTAGCAATAACCGATTACTTTTCCAAATGGGCTCAAGCAATTCCGTTATCTAAAGTTAAAACTTCTAGTGTTATCAACTTCGTCAAACATCATGTTATCTATAGATTTGGTGTTCCTCGGCATATTATCTATGATAACGGACCGCAGTTCGTCAGTCAAAAATTTACTCGAGTCTGCGACGATCATCGGATTAATAATTTAGCTTCTACAGCATATAATCCAGCAGCTAATGGATTGGTAGAAGCTTTCAATAAAACAATCATCAAACTCTTGAAAAAGTTCGTTTCTTCTAACAAACGCAACTGGAGCGAGAAGCTTGGTGAATGTTTATGGGCCTACCGCACCACAGTTCGCAATGCGACTGGATGTACACCTTTCTCTTTAGTATATGGGTGTGAAGCGGTTCTTCCCCTTGAGATCCAGATTCCTTCTCTGAGAATTGCAATCTCCAATGAATTGACAACAAAAAACAATGATCGTCTTCGACTTCAAGAGTTGGAAGCTCTAGATGAAAAACGATTGTATGCTCAACAAAATATCGAGCTGTATCAGGCCCGAATCTCAAAAGCTTTTAACCGGAAAGTCAAAGTCAGAGCATATCAGAAGAGAGAACTGGTCCTTACTGTCATACGTCCTATGACCATGACACATATGAGCAAAGGCAAATTTGATGCGAAATGAGAAGGCCCATTCGTAGTAAGCAAAGTCTTCTCTAACGGAGCATACCAGCTTGCCTCTATGGATGGGAAAGTCATGATGATGCCTATCAATGGCAAATTCTTAAAGAAATATTATGTATAATATTTTCATCATTCCCCAGCAAATATAAAATTCTTCTTTACAAAAGTTATTTCGATATCGTTATCCCCAGAGGAAACTGATATTCCACCATGTATCATCTTCCCAGCTAAAGATCAGTGAATAAAGGCAAAATTGATGTAAAGTGGGAAGGATACATCGTAAACATAGTTTCCTTAAACAGAGTTTATTTTGAGACAAATTCTTCAAAAAAAAAGAGTACATCATCATGGAAGATTACTGTCATCCCTCTCATACTTGGGACGAGGGCCACATACATAATCAGCAAAAAAATTGAATACATCTTTTCCTGACCGCACCAAAAACTGACAGGCAGCCAGCCTTATTGTTTCTTCTTCTTCGGTTTCTCCTGGTTCGACCAGGAAGTCCAGGATATCTTTCGGCGGCTTGGGAGTAGACGAGCTTTCGCCCATTTCCTTCTTCTGTGGAGGTAGATGTTCTTTAGCACCTTCAGTAACTTCGGAGACGACTTCAGCCTTCTTTGTATTCTTTTCAGAAGACATTGTGGATAAAATAGGATGATGTGTGATCCTTCTACTCAAATATATGCTCTATTTATAGGCATATGGTTACAAAGATCGAAGGGACGTATTCTTTCCCGAGATTCATTTCATCCGTTCATTTATTACGTTCATCCGATGGTTCATCCGTTCATTCATCTAACGGTTCGTCCGTTCATAATCTTCTATCAATTCATTAAGTGGGGATTCGTTAGTGATCATGTTTTCATAACCTCTGAATCAATTCCGAATCTACTTATTCATTCGTCATTTTTTTTATTACCTCTGCATAGAAATCAATCTATTTTCTTTTGAGTTCCTATATATTATTACGTCCATAATACCTCTGATAATATCATATACTCTAAAATAGAAAAGATGATTTTATTATCTATCATGTCCACAATTCATCCACAAATACAAATCATTGAGCATAGAAGAATTGTCATTTCTATTCTCATTTCACCATAAAAAGTCTATTACATTTTCTTAGACTTTCTTACAAATCATAATGGAAATCTATTACAAATCTTGGATTTTCATTCTACACCACAACAATAACCTAATAGAGATCTATCTTCTTCTTTGGATCTTCTCCGTCGGACCTTCTCCGTCAGGTTCGTTGTTGGTTGCAATTCCTGACTGTCTGGATCTCAGTTACGACCAGATCAGCAGGAATCAAACTCTGGTCTTCTCTCTCAGACGAGAGGAGAACCACAGAGTTTGGCAGCCCGAAGTCGTGGTGCTGCCAATACAACTGGTGGATTAGGAGCTACCTTTCAGAGAAAACAGGAATATATCCAACCTTGGGATACAATTCCTAGTTCTCTCGTGAAAGAAACTCTACTACCCGATTTCTCGGTAGTAGAGTTGACTCCACCATCCAACTCTCGTGTATAAAGGCTCTTCCTACCATCTGAGGAAGACCCTTCTATCCCACGAAGAGTTCTGAGTTGTCTGATTTACGCATCAAAGGCGTATGAGCTCCCTGATGTTGGTGTCAGAAGGACATTCTCCACAGCATCCACATCACCAATGCCAGTTCTGAAGAAAATCTTTAGCCAAGTTTCTGCGAAAAACAGCATGAAGAAAAGAATTAAATCAACAGAAATGTCATATGAAACACACTGGTTGGTCAAGCACGCTCGGAGACAGAAAGCTTATTTTTCAACAGCAAAAACAGTACGTGTATTATGCCGGACTTACCTTCAAGTTTGGCGCTAAGAGTTAGCAAACTGATGTCTGACATATTGCTCAGAATTCGAACATTTAGAAGCATTTGCTTTTCGATTTGAGAGTAAAATCTTACGTTCATTTTCAGAGAAGAGAAGAAGAAAAAGAAGATGGGGATAAGTTCTGTGAAACTCTTCTGTCTATTTTAAAGTATGGAGTGCAAGCCTATTCTTGGAAAAGATCCACAAATAACGCTCATAAAATATGTAATGAGTGTCACGTGTACTTTGGAAGCTAGCACAGCCTTGGAAATATTCAAAGGGTGCTTTCCACAACATTGGAAGACAACGTAACCTACAGCTATTTATTGATGCACGCTATTTAGCGTAATCTATAAACTGGAAGACAGCGTAACCTACAGCGTAATCTACAGTTATTCATTGGTGCACGTTAGTTTTCAACACAAATTTGTACTAAACAGAGAATTTTTGAATATTCATTTCATTAAGGTACTGATGGCCTTACAAAACAAAAAAAAAAAGAGAGAAGGAAAGAAAGGGGTGCAACAAAGTCATGCTCTATTTTCCAGAGCGGCTAAGTTTGACGCCTAACTCTTCTACGCTTTGGACCCCCATGCGGTGCAACAGAGCAGCGAGCATTTCACGCTTCTCTGCGAGGCTCCGCCCATCAGAAGAAGAGGAGCCGTCCAGACCGAAGTAGCCCAAGAAATTCTTGGCTAACTGCGTGGGGTCATCTTTGAACTCGATGACGAAGGGCTCCGGTTCTTTGGCCCCAAAGGTGGGGTCACCATGGGCACAAAAACCTAATTTTTGTGCTTCTTCTTCAGCCGCTTCCTTTGGAGTCATGGTTACAAGAAATGAATGTCAAAAACTGAATTTTCTCAGTTTATATTACAAAGCTTGCTGATGGTTCATATTCCTCCATAAATCAGATTCAATTATTCTCGAAAAATGAAGAGTCATCATGACATTTAATAAATTCATTTTTGCATAAACAGACTTAATGCCAGCGTGTCAAGACTCATTCCCACTTTTTATTCAAAGTAATTTCGAACTTTTGAAAATCATAAAGTTCGAAAACTTTGAAGGAGGTCTTGTAGGATGTGGAAAATTATGACACGCTGTCATTTTAATCCATACGCTCAAGGCCATACGCTTAAGAAAAGCCATACGCTTAGTGGATATTTTATTATTTCTTCTTAAAGTGGCAGCACAATATATATTAAATAAAGAATGAATCTGACGTCTCGTCTTTCGTGTAAAGATAGTTGTCATGAAAAGAGCAACCGTCGTATAGGATTTCGAAGAGTTGGTTTTGTCTTTTGCGAGGACAGCTCAGCAGATCATTAATGCAAAGTTATTATTACTGACAGTCTGTCAGCCGTCATATATGTAGTCACGACGCTCGAGAAAATCTTTTGACAGTTATTAGAAGATATGGCGTATCAGAGAAGATTGATGATGGCCACGTGGCCATTTCTTCAGTGAGCGTATGAAGTCTATACGACTCCTTCCTTCTCCAGTGAGCGTATGAAGTCTATACGACTCCTTCCTTCTCCAGTGAGCGTATGAAGTCTATATGAATCTTTTCTTCTCCAGTGAGCGTATGAAGTCCATACGACTCCTTGACAAGTGAGCGTATAGTCTCCATACGACTCCTTGATGACCAAGTAAGCGTATCAGCTTTATTTTGTTTCTACATCATCCAAGTCAGCGTATAACTCTCCTTCAACGAGGTAGCGTATTACAGCAACCACATCCAGGATTACAGTCAACACACGTTCTCACGTGTCCTGTACCCAGTTATCCACTTCTTCAGAAGTTATCCAATATGGCATCCATGCCATCAATCTCTCCTGAACATGCTCCACTACTTTCAACCGCACGCTAATGTGTCTCCATCAGAATTTGCCACGCGTCCCTGCAGTTATGCACACGTCAAGTAACTACCTGAGTGTATGCTTAAGGACAGTTATCCTGAACTCTATAAAAGAGAGTTTCTTCATCTTCATCAGACACTATAGTCAATTTCAAAGAGAACAGAGAGATTGCCCAGTTGCTGTCCAAGTTCTTCAAAGTTCGAGTATTCTTCATCGCATCGTCCAAGGGATAAAGTAATCGTCTTCTAGATTAGATTCCTACAGTTGTAATTTTCTCAGATACAAAATAAATAAAGTAAATTTATTTATGGAAAACAAAGAGTGAGCTGCTTTTTGTCCTTGTTACGACGTAGGTCGATAACAAGTGGCTCAGAAGAGGTGAGCTTCCTTTGATCTTGATCAGCATCAACTGATTTCTTTTGAATTGGCAAGTGAATAGCCAGTGGTTTAGAAGACTGAGGATGTGAAACTCGCCCTTTGACAGGTATGATAAGAGTGTCTTTGGGCATTGCTTCTTGTTCTTCTTCAATGTCTAAGGCTAACACAATCTTCATGAATTCATCCTTATACATCCGAGCGTCGTTGTAGTATGCTTCAACGCCTTTGAAAGGATAAAGATCCGCAACTTCCTTATGGACCTCTCCCTTATCATCAACATATTTGAAACATTGATGAAGGGTTGATGGAACAATATTATGCTCATGTAAGAATGGTCTCCCCAATAGAGCATTATAAGAACAACCATGATTGTCAATGATATAGAAGGTAACTTTTGTGCGAAGATTGCCTATTTGGAGTTTTAAGGGAATCTTGCCCAAAGGTTCACTCCTTCCCTGATTGAATCCAAGGATGGTGGTGATTGGGGTGGAGAGACTACGTACAGGAATTTTCAGAGCATCGAGCATTATTTTCGGCATGATGCTGAGAGCAGATCCTGGATCTATCAGGATACGATCGACTTTCATCGAATCAACATATCCTGTATAGTAGAGAGGACGATCATGCCTATTGTCCTCCATCAGCATGTCATCTTGTGTGAAAGTAATGTTCGGAATCAACTCCATAATACTATGACAATGTAGACGAGAGACTGGTTCTGCTTCCAGCTTCTTGAGAAAGGCTAAATAAGTCTCAGCTTGCATAAGAGCTTCACTTAAAGTTTCTCGCGTCTCTCTGGAAAGACGCAAGAGCTCAAAGATAGATAGCCTTGCTGGGGTATTAGCTAGTTGAGCCAATATATCAAAGTTGTAAGACTTCTCAAGCCCTGTAGGGGATGATTTCTTCAAGGGTTTATCAAAGCGGACTTGTTGTTTGCCTTTATCAGCAGCCACTGGTTTGGGAGGAATAGGAACCACAACTGGTGAAGATGTAGAAGGAATTTCTTCAATAGCAGCAGGTTGTGCTGGAACAGGTTCACAAGAAGAGGCAAGATTCTCTTGAGATTCAGAGTAATCTTTCAGATAAGTTTTCCCTGATCTGGTGCCCAACAGAATTTCTTCATCAACTATGGGGTCAAAAAACACCATGTTGCAGATCTTGGTCTTATTTTTGGAGCAACCTTTCTTCTTGGAAGAAGAAGAATCTTCGAACTCTGAAGTAAGATCGGGATGGATCCACATAACTTCGCCATTGTCAAGAGACAAAGGAACGAGACCTTCGTTTGGTAGAGAAGGAAGATTTTCAATCTCGAGAGTAGCCTTCGGAATAGGAATGAGACCATGCTGTATCATTTGCGGAGGAAAGTTACCGAACTGGACTGAAACCATATTGGCAGTGACAGTCTTCTCATCTTGCTGCAGAGTAACAACTCCAGTATTGACAAGCTCTTGAATCTTACCCTTGAGCACATAACATGCTCGAGTAGGATGTCCAATAAATCGGTGGTAGACACAATACTTAGGATGATCGGTCTTACCGACTTCATCAGGTTTCTTTGGGTCTGGAAGCTGGATCTTATTGCTTTTGAGTAAGCAATCGAAGATGCTTGCTGTGTCATTTTCATCAAATGAATACTCTACCTTAGGGCGAGGTTCCCTCGGTTGAGTTGCAGCAGGAGTAGAAGTAGATGTAGGCGGAGCTATATTGACAGCCAAGGACTCTTTGCTTTTCAGGTTAATGTTCAGAGTTTCCTTGTTCTTGCGGTTGTTCTGACGATTACCGCCACCTGATGATTGATGTTCGTCCTGATCTGGGTTAGACATCTGTACCCCCAGCTGTTTGAACTTTTCAGCACTCACTTCAGCTGCTTTGGCGTTGACGATAAAGGATGGCCAGTCTTGGAACTGAGTTGAGCCTGTCCACATACTGATGATAGGCAAGAGATTTGCCTCTCAAGTGTCTATGGTAACAGCAGCAGGAGTCCCTGGAGGCATCTTCAAGGCTTCTCGACGGAAACGTTCGATGAAACTCTCAGCAATTTCATTATGTTTCTGTTTGATTTTATTGAGGGCAGACATAGTCATGTCATTGAATCCCTCATAGAATCTTTCTAGAAAGATCTGCTTAAGTCCTAAAAAAGAAGGAATACAACCATCGGGCAGACTTCTGTACCAGTCGTATGCTACGTCGGCTAAACAACCGACGAACACCCTGGTAAGAAGAGCGTCATTTGGTTGGAGTTGAACAGTCATTACCTCGAAGTGATTGATGAACTGGCTTGGTGAGGTACTGCCGTCGAAAAGAGAGATTGTTGGAATCTTGTATTTGGGAGAAAATGGAACTTCCTTCCATTCAACTGGGTATGGCTGCTTGATTCCCAACCTTTGCAAATTGTCCTTCTCTTTGAAGGCTTCGAACTGAGTTCGCAAGAGTTTGACAGCTTCATTGGTGTCTTCAGATGATGAAGAAGGAGCCGGCGGAGTCAGATTAGTAGGAGGAGGAACAGCATTATAAGCACTACCCCCAGCTGACTGACTAGGTGTAGTTTGAACTTGTACTTATACAGGAGGCATTTGAGAAGGCATTACTCCCAACCCAGCATTGACGGGTACTGAAGATGCTATGATCTCCGGACTTGCGGTAGGTATAGTTGGTGGTGTGGCATGTTGGGCCACAATGATAGAATGCATACTAGCGACCATTTCAGCCATGATCTTTAGCTTGTCTTCAAGTGCAGCGATTCGCTGTTCTTGATTTGCAGACGTTGAAGCATCTTGATCATCAGTGACAACATAAGATGTCACTTCTCTTGGTACAGTGGAAGACACTGTCTGTTCAGAACTTTTGCTGCATGCATCATAGTCGGAGAAAGAGTCATCTCCTGACTGAGAAAGAGGGAAATGACCAGAAGGATCTTGAGGAAGATTCCTTTGACCGATTGTATCTCGGCTTCGGGAACGGGTATGTTCGAATACTCCCTTAGAAGATTCTTGAAGTAGATCCAGATACCGTTGACTTGGTTTGCGAGGTTTGCCGTGCTTAGAGCACCTTCTACCCCCAGTGTCTCGAGAAGTCATGTTAACAGAAGCGTACAACACTTCTTCATCTTCTGACATCGGTTCTATTTTAGCAAAAGTCAAACGATCAAAGACAGATCGTTTTGTTGTTTGACAGCAACATTGGATGATGACTTTATGATTGCAATGATGATCAGATGATTGAACTGAAGGAGTTGATGCATTATCCCGTTTTTGCCTGAGATGTTCTCGGAGATTAGAAACCATGCCAGGACGAGAAAAGGTTCGAGGAATATGTTCTTTAACAACATTCGGAACATGGTTCCGATTCTTCAAATGTTTTGTCCCCTGTGTGTACAAGGAAGTGCTCACCTCATTGGCATAGGTATCAGAATTTTTGTTCCTGGAGGTTTGTCTTTGAGGCTTGACCTTCGGCATAGGTTGCTTACGTTTTGCCGAAGTTGGCCTGTTAAAATATGTTCTTAGGTCTGCAAATTCACCCCCAGGGGTTTCTGTTTGAGACACCAACAGTTTTCCCTATTTGGAACGGGATATTTTGAAAGTTGGAAGGTCTTGGAATTCTGCTACTGGGGTAGGCAGAATACCTCTTTGATCAGTACAAGTTCCCTTGTCATGAAGGAAAGAAGAATCCTTGTTTGTAGGAGTTCTTGTACTGACAGGTGCCGAAACACGTTCAATTTGATCTTCTTCAGTAAAGACCAAGAAAGACTGAGAAAAGACCAAAGGGTCGTTTCCTTTATTTTGAGAAGAAGGGTTAGCTAAAGAGCGTTTCCCTATGTTGTCTTCCAAGTCATGAGACAAGGAAGTCTGAGAAAAGACCAACGGGCCTTTTCCTTTATTTTGAGGAGGAAGAGGAATAGCCAAAGGACTACCCCCGGTAGATTATGCTGGAACAGCAGAGTGTTTAAGGGAAGGAACAGAGGTTTTCCCTTTGTTATGAGATGAGGAGAGTTTAGCCAAAGGGCTGTTACTCTTGGATTGCGTATGCTTGGTTTGCGCATGGGTGGATGGCGCACTGGCCACTTGTGCATTAGAAGTTTTGGCAGAAAGTGCATTGGTTCTGACCACAGAAGCTGTGGTTTGCGCATCAGGAGTCCTTGCTTTAGAGTGCGCAGGAAAAGCCATTGCCAATTGCGCCAGAGTCATAGGAGTCTTGTGTTTTGATAAGGCAGCATATGAAGTAGCCTGTACAACAGTTGCAACAAATTGTGCAGCAGTGTCTAAAACAGTTTGTGCAACAGTTGTTGAGACAGACTGTGCAAGAGTTGGCACAGCAGATTGTGCAACAGTCTGGCTAACAGATTGTGCAATAGTTGACACAGCAGATTGTGCAGCAGTCTGGCTAGCAGATTGTACAACAGAGTGTGCAGCATCCTTGGTGGCAAAACTACCAGATTGTGTAGCAGTCTTGGAGACCCATACTGAGCGCACTTTGCTCTTGGCAGAAGTGGCTGAAGTACGGGGAGAGGTCTTGGAGTTGAGCATCGCCTCATAGGCTGTCTGGTTGACTTTAATAACCAGCATCTTCTGCGTCTTCCCGATAGACGCTACGTCACATTGAGTTGCTACTTCCTCGTCGGAGGAGAAAGTTGTCCCCAGCAGAGTCGCCATTTTGTTTGCAAAAACAAAAGTATAAAACTTTATTGATACAAACTGTGTAATAAAGATTACAAGAATTCTGGGAAAAATTACAACTATAGGAATCCAATCTAGATGACGATTGCTTTATCCCTTGGACGATGTGAACTTTGAAGATGAAGCCTCTGAAGTTGAGAACAACTCTGGAAACTGAAGACAAAAGTCTCGGAAGTTGAAGGCAAAAGCCTCGAAAGAATGCAGCAGCACTTGGGCAAGAACTCCTGGACTCTCTGATCTCTGATTTCTGAATACTTGATATCTGATCCCCTTGAATGAAGACTTGAAACTGTATTTATAGAGTTCTGAAAATAACTAACTTTCAGTTATTCTGGACTGCGCAGGATGATTTGCGCAGTAATTGGTTTGTACAGCATTGGACTGCGCAGGCAGTTGCTGGATCGTGGGCCAACTATCATGGACACATGGCATCATTTGATTGAAATGCGCATGATCATGCATAGACAGTTGCCACGTAATGAACAATTGATGGCATGAATGCCACGTGTACTTTATCAGTTATGTTGATAGAATGCGCAGACTGAATTGCGCAGCCTTGGTTTGCGCAGAATCAGACTGCGAAGAAATGGATTGCGCTGCCAGCTGTCAGCCGCCCTCGAGCACTGTACGGCGCAATAAATGAACAGTCTCCTCGTTCTCTGTGCTGTCAGTTGTCAGAAAGATTTGATTTGATTTAGGTAATGATGACTCTTGCCACGTCAGCATGCGCAGTTGGGAGTGTGCACAAAACAGTATGCGCAATTAGATTGCTGCGCAATTTGTTGTCTGCACAATTCACCAAAATGATGTATATCTTGATTTCTTTGACTTTGTCGATTGATGCAACTTGATCTTTTAGGACCTACAATCGCCAAGTCTTCTAATATACAATACTATTGGCAGTTACTTCTATCCGTCGCACGCTCCATACGTATCGGTGGCCAGCCGACTACGCGGAAACGTGTCCTACATGTGACTCACATCACGTGATACAAAAAGTGTCAAGGCCGTATGAGATATACCAATACCTCAACATCAATGGGTGGTCACTAGACTAAGTCAATGCAAGAGAATAAATAAAGCAAGAAGAACGACCGATAGAGTCGCTTGCACCTAAGTGTGACTTGGACGCACAATTTAAATATCATGAAACAATGCTGAAAATAATAACTGAAAATAAGAATATAACAATCACAGAGTAAGGTGGCAATGTATCTTGCCTGGTGGTGCAAAGTGGCAAGTCCAAGAGTAGCAAGTGTCAGCACCAAAACTCACAAATCACAGATGACTCCAAACGCTGAAACAAACATCAAAAATATTCTCAGTGAAGAAGATATACCTAGGAAATGCCTGTCTAAAAGTCAAATTCTGGAACAGGGGCAAAATCGTAATTTTGGGTCAAAACGATATCCGCCGTTGGACCCACTTTGCACCGAAACACGTGCCAAAGTCTATGGTCTCTAATGTCGTCAAACTACATGTTTACGGTTTCAGTTTGAAGAGAGGAACTCAATGGTATGTCCAGTTTTGGATTCCGAGGAGCCGTGTACAAAATCGCCCGTTTGAGTGGGTCGTGGGCCTGCCAAAATTGGGTTCCGATTCGACCTTCTCAGAATCGAACCAAACTTGGCATGCAGGATCAGAATTTCGATCTAGACATGTTGGCGCAAGTTTCGTCTCGATCCGACGACTGTACACAAAGTTATGGACAAGTTTGCAAAATGTCGATACGGGGGTATCTCGACGGATACACGTTGATTTCGTCGCACACACGCGACGAAACTGAGTTCCGTCAGTTCCCACACTTCTGCAACATCCATACGCGTCTTTCGATGCGTATATCACGTGATCACGTCGCCCGGTTTGTCGGGGCGTACGTCGTATCGGATAAAATTTCAGAATTTTACTATTTCGAAAATAGTTTTTTCACTCAAGTTTAACACGAATTTAATTCTTGCACAGAAATCTAAATACTGATCTACCTGTTATGTTTCCATCGTGGTTATGTTGTCTTCAAACGTGTTCAATTAGTTTCTGAAAAATCTCGACACACAGGGCATAATCGGGCTTCTAAGTTTTGGTTTGAAACTGATTTCAGACTCTGTTTTCGACAGAGTTTTACCCGACTTTGCATCGAGTTACTAGTCAAACCAGTGGGTTATAGCTGATTCCCTTTGAAGGGACTCAAAGAGGGTTACATTGCCTACACGTAGCATCTTTCGGATCGCAAAACGATCGAACGTGCGAGAAGTAATCGAAGCCGAAAAAGAGTGGTACCTGTTGTCGAGTTCCTGAACGGGGGTTGGTTGGGGGCGACGCTCCGGCGATCCTGGCGGTGGCGCGGTGGTTGTCCGGCGCCTGGTGGTGTGCGGAAAGGTAGGCAGCCTTGGGGTCGAGGTGGAGAAGAGATGGGAAGTGGTTAGGGTTCGGTTTGCGCCTCCAAATATTTATACTGTTGTCGGCTATACTAATGTAAATAGGTTTTCGAAGGAGCTCTTATCCATGTTGGGCTCGAGTTGGTATTCCCTATAGCAGCTGCTAACTTCTCATATGGGTGTGGGGTCGGCTAAAGCAACAGCAGTTGCTTGCAAAGCTATGCTTTGCATTAAGAGAGAGGGGGTCGGGTGAGGTGGACCGGCCCCACGTGGGTTGGTCCCCTCCCCCTGCATATTTAATTTTTTTTTCAAACACCAAAGTGTTGCAAACAGAGGCATGGCCGCCCCCCTCCTTTCTGAGTGTGGGGTCGGCTGCTTTATTATTATTATTATTATTATTTACCAACCATTATAAATATATATATATATATATATATATATATATATATATATATATATATATATAGGCTAAAAAATTCCTAAGAATTTACAATAATTTCTAAAAAATCCTAGAATTTATATTCCTACTTAATAGTAATATTACATGCACACATATATTATATACACACATGCCTTTATATTTACGTACATACCAAATAAATTCTAAATAATATAGAAAAATAATTTTTAAGGCACTAAAATAATTAGGAAAATATTGGGGGTTTACATCCTACCCAACTTAAAGAAAATTTCGTCCTCGAAATTAAACTAAGGTCGGGGGATCAAATACAATGCATGGAAATATAAATGCAAGACATACCTTCGCCTTCGAACAAATACGGGTAGCGGTTTCGGATGTCGTCCTCGCGCTCCCAAGTAGACTCCCCTGGCGAGTGATGCTTCCATGCCACGTGAACCAATGGAATAGATTGATTCTGCAACACCTTCACTCGGCGATCGAGGATACCTACTGGTTGCTCATCATACGAAAAACTCGGTCCAACTGTGATCTCGGAGTGATCAAGCACATGATTGCTGTCTGCCACGTACCTCCTCAACTGAGATTCATGGAATACGTCATGTACTCCCTCTAGTGACGGTGGCAATGCCAATCTGTAGGCAACCTCTCCAACACGTTCCAAGACATCGAAAGGGCCGATGTACCTTGGACTCAACTTGCCACGTCCCCCGAATCGAATCGTGCCTCTAGTGGGGGATATCTTCAGGAACACATGGTCACCCTCTTTGAACTCCAAGGGTCGACGACGATTATCTGCCCACTGCTTCTGACGATCCTGCGCTGCTCGCAGGTGGTCCTGAATCTTCTTCACTGTCTCCACTGTGCTCAAGACTAACTCGGGACCCAATAGCTGTCGCTCTCCTATGTCGCTCCAACAAACAGGAGACCGACACTTCCTACCATACAATGCCTCAAACGGAGCCATCTGAATGCTTGCTTGATAGCTATTGTTGTAGGAAAACTCAACAAGATGAAGATGGTCCTCCCACGAACCACCAAAATTAAGCATACACGCTCTCAACATATCCTCTAGCTTCTGAATGGTACGCTCCTACTGGCCGTCTGTCTGCGAATGATACGATGTGCTAAACTTCAATCGAGTGCCCAAACTCTCTTGCATGCTCCTCTAAAAATGCGAGGTGAATCTCGAGTCATGGTCCGACACAATACTAACAGGCACACCATACAATCTCACAATCTGCTCCATATACATCTCTGCCAATACCTCTGTCGACTGGCCCACTCTAAAAGGTAAGAAATGGGCTGACTTCGTAAGTCTATCAACAATTACCCATACTGCGTCACGTCCCCTAGGACTCCGAGGAAAACCCGTGACGAAATCCATAGTAATGTGCTCCCACTTCCACTCGGGAATGGGTAGCGGCTGCAATAATCCGGCTGTCCTCTGGTGCTCCGCCTTAACTTGTTGACATACCAAGCACTTGGCAACGAAACGAGCTATCTTTCGCTTCATTCCATGCCACCAATAATACTGTCGTAAGTCACGATACATCTTGGTCCTTCCGGGATGAATAGAGTAAGTCGAACTGTGAGCCTCGACCATCAGCTCCTGTCGTAGATCTCCATTGGGTACATAAATGCGATCACCACATCGCAATATCCCATCTGAGTGGATCCTCAAACCTGTCTGCTCTCCTGCTTCAGTCCTCTCTTTCAGCCGTCGAAATCTAGCATCATTGGGCAATGCTGCCTTGATGCGCTCTACCAATGATGATTGTACTTGAAGGTTGGTTAATACGTTGTCTGCTCCAGGCAATACTACCTCAATACCGAGCTGCTCTAAGTCTCTAATCAATTCCTTCTGTGTAGTCAAAAAGTGTGCCATGGGCTTGCGGCTTAATGCGTCTACCACGACTTTAACCTTGCCCAGATGATAATGTAGCTCAATCTCATAATCCTTCATCAACTCCAACCAACGTCGCTGTCGCATATTCAACTCTTTTTATGTGAACACGTACTTGAGGCCCTTATGATCAGTGTAGATATCAACCTTCTCGCCGTACAAGTAGTGGCTCCATAGCTTCAAGGCAAAGATAACTGCTGCCAGCTCTAGATCGTGGGTCGGATAATTCTTCTCATGCACTCTCAACTGTCGCGATGCATATGCTACTACCCGACCATGCTGCATCAATACACATCCTAATCCCTTCCCGGATGCGTCGCTGTAGATCATAAATCCTCCTGGGCCTGATGGTAGTGTCAGGATCGGTGATATGGTCAATCGCTTCTTCAACTCGTCGAAAAGCAGCTTGACACTCGTCTTTCCATACAAACTCCTGATCCTTGCAAGTCAATCGAGTCATGGGCCCCGCTATTCGAGAGAAATCTTCTACGAACCGTCGGTAGTAACCCGCTAGTCCGAGGAAACTTCGCACTTTAGAAGCTGATGTGGGAGCGGGCCATAATTTGACTGCTGTGATCTTCTCTGGGTCTACTGATATACCATCGCCCGTAACAATATGACCAAGGAATGATGCCTCCTTGAGAAAGAAATCACACTTGCTAAGCTTCGCAAAGAGTCTCTCGTTCCTCAATGTTCCCAAAACTATCAGTAGATGCTGCTCATGCTCCTCTTGACTCTTGGAGTAAATCAAGATATCATCTATAAAGACTACTACAAATTTGTCCAAGTATTGGTGAAAGATCTTGTTCATTAAATTCATGAAAACTTTGAAAGCATTGGTCGAACCGAAAGGCATGACCAAGAACTCGTAGTGTCCATACCTCGATCGAAAGGCCGTCTTGGCAATATCTTCCTTCCGAACCTTCAATTGGTGATAGCCCGATCATAAGTCAATCTTGGAGAATACTTTTGCTCCACTCAGTTGGTCAAATAGATCGTCTATACGCGGCAAGGGATACTTGTTCTTCACCGTCACCGCATTCAATGCTCTGTAGTCAATGCACATGCGCACTGTCCCGTCTTTCTTAGGCACAAAAAGAACGGGTGCTCCCCATGGTGAGCACTGGCATGAATAAATCCCTTTTTTAATAAGTTATCAATCTGCGTCTTCATCTCTACCAACTCCTTGGGGGCCAGACGATATACTCGAGATGAAATAGGCTTGGCTCCGAGAATAAGCTCAATAGAAAACTCAATATCTCGGTCAGGTGGTAGTCCTGGCAACTCCTCTGGGAATGTATCCTCGAACTCGGTGATAATAGGGTGCTGAGGGGTATCATGCATCATCATGTGAGTCCCCGATGTGGGTGCATCATAACTCTCTCCGTCTTCTTTGGTGAACTCAAACTCTGCCGCAATCGGTGGTCTAAAGATAATACTGCTCCTATGGCAGTCTATGAGAGCGAAATGCTGGCTCAACCAGTCCATTCCAAGAACCACATCAAATGTCGGCATAGGGAATACAAGAAGTCGTGCTACCATCTCTCTACCATTTATCACTACAGGACAAAGTCTACAAACACCACTAACAGGTACAACTCCTCCTCTAGTGAGAATTTTAACATTCTTAGCTAAGGGTGTGAGGGGAATGCTGTGTCCAGTGGCAAAACTAGTGGCTATAAATGAATGAGTGGCTCTAGTATCAAATAATGTAATAGCAGGAAAAGATGCAACTAAAACCATACCTGCTATAACTTCCGCCTCTGTCTCTATATCCTCAACAGCAAGTGAGAATGCCTGCCTATAGTTCTGTCCTGGGCCCTGAGCTCTGGCCTTGTTGTACTGTGTGCCTTGGTGAGGCAATGGTGGACGAGGTGCTCCTGCTATAGGCCGTGGTGCTGGGAGAGCTGGAGCTGTGGGCCTCAAATTTTGCCGAGCTTGTACTATTGTATGTTGCTCCGGACAATCCTTGAGCATGTGCTGATTAGATCCACATCTCAAACATAATCCAAGGCGAGTCCTGCAGTCGTTCTGGATATGTCCTTGTTTATCGCAGTAATGGCAAACAGGCTTCTGATAAGGTGAGGGCCTCTGCTGGAACTGTCCTGTAGTCCTCCTGATAGGTCCACTCTGAGTAGCTCGGGCTGGTATAGCTGCTGGGGTATGACGCCTCGATGTCTGCTGCTGTTCCTTGCGAAGAATCTCCTGAGCACGAGCTTCTTCCAAGACAGCTGAATGGGAGACTCGAGACTGAGTAGTCGTATAAGACTTGAGCTCTGGTGCAAGCCCCTGGTGAAATCTCCTCGCCTTCTCTAACTCTGTCGGAATCAATCCCGCACCAAATCGACTCAGGCGATTGAACTCCGAGTCATACTCGTCAACTGTCATACTCCCTTGCTTCAGATGTAGGAACTGGTCGTAGAGACCATCACGAACATGAATAGGAAAGAATCTCTCATAAAATGCATCATAGAACTGCTTCCAAGTGATCCCAGTGCCTAATCGTCTCTTTTTTGCCTTCCACCAGTGGTGAGCATTGTCTTCTAACAGTAGGTCCACTGTTGTCATCCAATCTCGAGCTGGCAACTGGGATGCCTTCAGTAGCTTCTCAGTACTAATAAGCCACTGTGACACCTCTAATGGCTTTTCCGTCCCTCTAAAGGCCTTGGGGTTCATATCTGTGAAATTCTTGATAGAGCCTTCATAGGGATGCAGAGCCGGTGCTGGTGCTGGTACTGGAGGTGGTGGTGGAGGTCTAGCCATAGCTGCCATCATAGTCTGTCTCATCAGCTCAGTCTGCTGCCACTGAGCCTGCATCATGGCAGACATAAACTGAGTAGTAAGGTTTCCATCAGTCGGTGGTGGAGGCATCTGAGGTCCCGACTGTGAAGAAAACTGCTGAGGGAATGGTGGTGGAGGAGGCAGTGGTACATTCCCTCCCGGTGGTATGGTAGTGGTCTGTCCAGCCTTGCTGCCTGGAGGTACAGCAGTCCCTGGGTACTCCGTCGTCGGTGTCGTAGTAGGCGGCGACAGTCCTGGCTGGTATGGTGTTGCTGGAGTCATGGGAGGATTCTGTCCCTCCGAAGTAATCTCCTCACCAGATGTGAGGGCCAAGGCAGAAGTGCGTCCGCTTTGTAGATTCATACTGTTGGCACGAGAAGGATAGATTGATATTTGGAAAGATTAGATATGAAGTAAATCGAATAATCAAGGACGTTTCGAAAAGATTGGAAGTCAAGAGATAGTAGTAGTTCTGGATGAGATATTCCTATTCCGATATACAGGCTTGTTGGGTACAGTCATGTAACCCAACAATATTAAATCAGACCTGCATGGGCCACCACAAAAATATGTAACGCCCCAGTCCCAAAATACATAGGACCAAGTACGTGAACATGCCAGCTGCACATATACGAAGAATACTCCAATATATGGAATCCTCATATATGCACATAAGCTGTAAATAAATAATCACAGGCCAGAATAACATATCTAATCTCATCACAGCTCAATACAGAAGATAAATAAGTCCAAATGAATAAAGCAGAGTATCAAAAGATAGCTGGGTGAACATACTCACTCCAAACAGCTATGAAAAATAGTCTCACAAGATCGGAGTCCGACCTCCACAAAATAGAAAGAAAAGAGATGTAAAATAATGTCTACAACTGTCTCAGATAAGTAATAGACTAGGGATCATAAGGCACTGCCTCGTCATCAATGTAAGATAGCTCCAATGCCGCTCCGTACTCCTATGGAAAATCGTCTAAACCTGGAGAGATAACCAGGTCCTTAGAGGACATAACAAGATACAAGAAAACACTATGCCATATAAACTGTGATAATATAATAAGAGAAAAAAGTATGCATGTAATCGGGTTCCTGACCATTCTATTGTGAATATGCAGTTGAGATACAATCCTTCGACGCATGAACCCTGGCTGAAAATAGGATCGGCATAGTTTCCATAGAGGGTACCAGGGGCCTACGTCCATAACGCTCGGGAAACGTCAGAGGGCACCATATGAAGGGCTATGTCCATAACGCTCTGGGAAATGTCAGATGGCACCTGGAGCCTGCGTCTCCGGAGGAGCGCATAGGTAAACAGGGAAGTGTATAGAAGCCCATACGTCAGGTATTGTTCTCCCCACCCAATGCCTAGTATCATCATCTCTATAACTGATATGAACCTCTAGTAACCGTCAAGTCTTCTAATATACAATACTATTGGCAGTTACTCCTATCCGTCGCACGCTCCATATGTGTCGGTGGCCAGCCGACTACGCAGAAACGTGTCCTACATGTGACTCACATCACGTGATACAACAAGTGTCAAGGCCATATGAGATATACCAATACCTTAACATCAATGGGTGGTCACTAGACTAAGTCAATGCAAGAGAATAAATAAAGCAAGAAGAACGACCGATAGAGTCGCTTGCGCCCAAGTGTGACTTAGACGCACAGTTTAAATATCACAAAACAATGCTGAAAATAACAGCTGAAAATAAGAATATAACAATCACAGAGTAAGGTGACAAGGTATCTTGCCTGGTGGTACAAAGTGGCAAGTCCAAGAGTAGCAAGTGTCAGCACCAAAACTCACAAATCACAGATGACTCCAAACGCTGAAACAAACATAAAAAATGATCTCAGTGAAGAAGATATACCTAGGAAACGCGTGTCTAAAAGTCAAATTCTGGAACAGGGGCAAAATCGTAATTTCGGGTCAAAACAATGTCCACCGTTGGACCCGCTTTGCACCGAAATACGTGCCAAAGTCTACGGTCTCTAAAGTCATCAAACTACATGTCCACGATTTCAGTTTGAGGAGAGGAACTCAACGGTATGTCCAGTTTTGGATTCCGAGGAGCCGTGTACAAAATCGCCCGTTTGAGTGGGTCGTGGGCCCGCCAAAATTGGGTTCCGATTCGACCTTCTCAGAATCGAACCAAACTTGGCATGCAGGACCAGAATTTCGATCTGGACATGTTGGCGCAAGTTTCGTCTCGATCCGACGACTGTACACGAAGTTATGGACAAGTTTGCAAAACGTCGATACGGGGGTATCTCGACGGATACACGTTGATTTCGTCGGACACACGCGACGAAACTGAGTTCCGTCAGTTCCCACACATCCCCAACGTCCATACACGCCTTTCGATGCATATGGCACTCGATCACGTCGCCCGGTTTGTCGGGGCGTACGTCGTATCGGAGAAAATTTCAGAATTTTACTATTTCGAAAACAGTTTTTTCACTCAAGTTTAACACGAATTTAATTCTTGCACAGAAATCTAAATACCGATCTACCATTTACGTTTCCATCGTGGTTATATTGTCTTCAAACGTGTTAAATTAGTTTCTGAAAAATCTCGACACACAGGGCGGAATCTGGCTTCTAAGTTGTGGTTTGAAACTGATTTCAGACTCTGTTTTCGACAGAGTTTTACCCGACTTTGCATCGAGTTACTAGTCAAACCAGTGGGTTATAGCTGATTCCCTTTGAAGAGACTCAAAAAGGGTTACATTGCCTATACATAGCATCTTTCGGATCGCAAAACGATCAAACGTGCAAGAAGTAATCGAAGCCGAAAAAGAGTGGTACCTGTTGTCGAGTTCCTGAACTGGGGTTGGTTGGGGACGACGCTCCGGCGATCCTGGCAGTGGCGCGGTGGTTGTCCGGCGCCTGGCGGTGCGCAGGAAGGTAGGCAGCCTTGGTGTCGAGGTGGAGAAGAGATGGAAAATGGTTAGGGTTCGGTTTGCGCCTCCAAATATTTATACTACTGTCGGCTATACTAATGTAAATAGGTTTTTGAAGGAGCTCTTATCCATGTTGGGCTCGGGTTGGTATTCCCTATAGCAGCTGCTAAGTTCTCATATGGGTGTGGGGTCGGCTAAAGCAACAACAGTTGCTTGTAAAGCTATGCTTTGCATTAAGAGAGAGGGGGTCGGGTGAGGTGGACCGGCCCCACGTGGGTTGGTCCCCTTCCCCCTACATATTTAATTTTTTTTTTCAAACACCAAAGTATTACAAACAAAGGCATGGACGCCCTCCCTCCTTTCTGAGTGTGGGGCCGGCTACTTTATTATTATTATTATTATTATTATTTACCAACCATTATAAATATATATATATACATACATATATATATATAAATATTTTTTTATATAAATATATATATAAATATATATATATATATATATATATATATATATATATATATATATATATATATATATATATATATACACACACACACCAAACTATAAGTAATTTTATATTCTAGGCTAAAAAATTCCTAAGAATTTACAATAATTTCTAAAAAATCCTAGAATTTATATTCCTACTTAATAGTAATATTACATGCACACATATATTATATACACACATGCCTTTATATTTACGTACATACCAAATAAATTCTAAATAATATAGAAAAATAATTTTTAAGGCACTAAAATAATTAGGAAAATATTGGGGGTTTACACCAAGCCAAACTAAGTCAAATTGAACCAAACCAATCAAATAAACCAAGTCAAGATTAAACCAAGACTAGGCTAAGCAAAACAAGTCTAACTACGGTACACCTGATAAATGTCAGAAATCTCGTATACGCATACAAAAGTACGTATAACGGGAAACATGAGTGACATTTACCGTAACAAGTAAGCCTGCATATAGGAATAGAGTCTAGGATCTCATCCACGTACTTGACCTCCTTTCGCGATTCCAATTTCAAACTCTCGCTTGACTCATTGATTGCATCTTGCTTGACCTCCTCTATCGTAAATCTTGTCTTTCTTTCGTGCTTGATGTAGGTAGAAGAATGACTTGTAGGCCTCATTGATCCAATTACACTATTAGTTAAATTCTTATAAGTTGGGTAGAGTGCCTCACGACCTAGTATTCACTTTGACCTTATGACCCTTTATAGATGATGCTAAGAGGATTACCTAGACTATAAATTCTTAAGGGACCATACCTCATTTTATCGACCAAAGCCTTAGCCAAGAAGACAATATGACAACTGCATAGGCACAAACACCAGACAAGACTTAGATTCTTAAGGAGCTTGGATTATTTGTATTTTTTTTCATCAATTATCTCGTGTACTCATACTTTACTATCTTGACCAATACTGCTACTATAGCCTAGTTTTGTAAGCTTACTTTTTATCGAGCTTGTTTCAAGACATATGTTACTTGGGCGTGTCCACTAACATATTGTCTAATCAGAACCGGTGCATGATAGGTGCATTTGGTTCCCTCTTCGTATGATTACTCTACGTGAATTGAGATATAGTTAAACTTGTCCTTTAGGGTTTCATCTGCAACGGTCTTGACAAACTTCCTCTTTAAACTACTCAATTGCTCTTGAAACCCATATTTGCAAATTAATTCAATCTTCCTCGAACTCTTATTGTTTTTTGTCACCTATTCCGAAAAACAATGCTCATAGACATGAAGTATTCTTCTATGGCCATGAAGGCTATACATACACAATGTTTCCGTCTATTCAAGATTGGAGAACTAACTCCAAATTTGGTGCATATCTTCCATATCTCATTATCTATTATGTCGTCTAGTATTCTTTTATAATCAAGAGACGTGGTACAACATCACGACTTGGATGATTTTTTCTAATCGCATTAATCCTAAAACCATGCCTTAGTTTTGTATTATATAGATTGTAAGCCTTCTAAATTTTAGGATTTATTAGGACTACCGATTGATTAGAATAAGTGGTTTCTGGTAGAGTAATAATTAGTGCCTTATGCACTCCCACTTTTTATCTAGATCATTTGGTGTTCTCGACCGTGACATTGATATTCGGAGCACGAGACCAGCTGTTACCCTCCAACAAATTTTATATACAAGACCTAGACGAGTCTACCTTCAAGTAGACATATCATGTCCCACTAATACACGTCCCCTTGTGCTCTATTTTTATGATACGACTTTCAGGTCAAAAAAGGCTAGTCGTAACCCTTACCATAATACTGATGTACTGTCCAACTGTAATTAGAGATCCAACCTTGACTCAAATATTTTAATCCAATATATGGTTGTGATCTACTCGAAGCCTACTACGCACATGCCACTAGTGTGCCACTTTATGTAGTTCCCTTGTGCTACTTAAACACAAAAGTCACAGAAGACGCATTTTGGGCTTAAGGAACCTAATAACCCATCCAATTGACAATTAGCTCAACCACTCGCGTAAAAATTCTTCCAGACTACCCTTATCTAGTAGGAATGGTTCAGTTTTGATTTTAGGTATCTTGTCCAGCTAATATAGATTAAAATCCAAATCAAAGAATGGTTCCAACGGAACTAATAAATCATTGGTTTATAACATTTAGTTCTATCCGTATCAATATCTTGATACCTCTACCGTAACTTTGACATGTGGAGCACAACACTAACCATCTCCTTCCAATGAACTGCACCCTCATGAACTAGACTAGCCACCCTACACACATGACATACACGTCTCACACAAACACACCATCTTGTGCTACATTTCAATTACACCACATGTACGACTTATTATTCCTTAGAACAAACCATGGATGCCATTATAGTCTCATTCAAACTTAACAATGCAATACCACCCCATTCACCCAAACGACTGGATACCTATGATCCGTGCAAGACTAAGAATACCTTATCGTGTAGAATATGTTGCTAATCCGGATACTTGTATAAGTCACTCCTCCATCTTTTTAAAAATCGAGTTATAATTTGACCACCTGCTCTCTCTTTATTTCAGCCTCACTATATTTATATTAAAATTTATTGTTATATTATATATTAAGTTTTATTTTAATTTCGAGGACGAAATTTTTATAAGTTGGGCAGGATATAAACCCCCAAATTTTTATTATCATTTGAATGTTAAATATTAATAATTATTTTTTATTATTAAACAGTCTTGAAATTTTAGTTTACAAAAATTTTTATAAGTATTTTCTACAAAATATTTCTACCAAACATATTTTAGTATTAGAAATTTTCTTACAATTTTTATTTGGAAATCTTGCCATTTATAAAAGTATATGTATTTCCATATATATAATCATGTTAAACCCCCTAAACATTTTTAGGATAATTTACCGTATTTTTATTAATATTATTTTAGTTTTAATTTATTTCTAAATTATTAGTAGCTTATATTTATGGTGGGTTTTTATAAATAAATATTGCAATCGCTACAATATAGGTAATATTCGTACGAGAGTTTGTTATTAAACTAGTTTAAAATAAAAATATTATTTTTAGAAATAAATTTTGGGAAATTTTGATTTTATTATGATTTATATATATATATATATATATATATATATATATATATATATATATATATATAAAGTTATATATTGATAACTATAAGTATTGGTTTAATAGAAAAAACAAAACAAAACAAAACAAATAATGGACCGGGTACTGTTCACTGAACAGTACCCATCTCATCCCGATCCCCCCTGAAAGAAAAACAAAAAAGGGCCCAGCAGCTAAGGAACCGAACTTAGATGCTCATATAACGAACGAGAGGGAGGGAGATTCATGGAAACCCTAACTCTATCGACTTCTCCAGCACCATTCCGACCTTCCCGGCGTGAGCACGGCCACCACGAGCCATCGCTGGACGACCAGGGTTGCCGCAACGGTGCGATGATCGCCGACTAGAGCAACTGCGGCATCAACAGCAGCTACAACTGGGCTGCAACCCGATATTTCAGGTATATATTCTCCACCCTCGCTTCTCTGTATTTTGATTTGATTAATCATATAGATAGCCTACATAACCCTCTATCTTTTCCTTCAATTGGATTGTCCAGTTTTGATCTGTATTGATCATGGTATTCCCTGAGAAATCAGGAAAAGCCACATGTCGAAACAACACCTTACCCATCTTGGATCGTATTTTGGAAGGCAAAGAATTGCCAAACCATGAACGTTTTTGAAAATCTGTTTAAACAAAGTCGAATACAACATAACCTAGATGGAAACCCCATTATTAGTTTGATTTATAGTTGTTTATACCGTAATATAAATCAGATTAAAAATCAAAAAAATATAGGAAATCTGTTTTCAAAACTTGGAAAAATCACTGATACGACGAGCGTCCCGACAAACCGGGCAATATGGTCGTATACTATACGCATCGAAAGGCGCGTATGGATGTTGCTGATGTGTGGGAACTGACGTAACTCGATTACGTTGCGTTTGTGCGACGAAATCAGTACGTATCCGTCAAGATACCCCCATATTGACACTTTGCAAACTAGCCCATAACTTTGTGCACGTTCGTTGTATTAAGACGAAACTTATGCCAACAGGACCGAATCATTTCTCTGGTCCTGTACACCAAGTTTGGTCCAAATCTGAGAAGGTCGACGGAAACATATTTTTGGTAGGCCCGCGACCCGCTCTAAGGGACAAATTTGTGCACGGCCCGCCGGAATCCATTTTTGGACATATGGTTGGGTTTGTCCCCTCAAACCGGATGTAGATATTTAGTTTGATGGCTTTAGAGACCGTAGGTGCTGACACGCTTTTCGGTACAAAATAGATCCAACGACGGACATCGTTTTGACCCAAAATTATAATTTTGCTCCTGTGTCCAAAATTGGACTTATGGGTAGTCTATCCTTACTATTTCCTTATTCTATAAACTTTTATGGTATTTATTTCAGCATCCGAGGAAGTTTGTGAGATTTGACCTTCTATGCTTCACTATTCGGTCAATTCGAGCGATTGGACATCGCCTTTTTTGCACACCACCTCAAACAAGATACCTTGCCATTTGTTGTTTATTTATTGTAGCTCATATTTCATGTATTTACTTATTATTTACCTTTTGCAAAATAAACTGTGATACATGGCATAATTTGATAGAATCTTACTGTTCAGTTCTATTTCCTGCTGTGTACTATTTTCTTACATATTGAACTTAGATTTAAGGGGACCACCCTTTGTGTGTTGCATTCATAGGCCTTGATACATTTGTTCCACGTTGTTGTGAGTCACATATAGAACTCAAAAATGCATGACTTGCTGGCCACCAGTACGTATAAGTCGTTCGATAGGATTAACTGCTAATGGTGTTGCATGTTTAGTTTGACTTAGCGGTTAATAAGGATTATGTGTTGTAGATACAACATAGTAGACATGGGGCGGGGATAACAATTCCTTGACGTATGGGCCACCTTTACACTTTCCTTATTAGGCCTGTGAGCTCCGCCAGAGACACGGGAGAATGATGCCCTCTAACGTTAGCGGAACGTTATGGATGAACCCATTATACTGATGCCGTCTGACGTTTAAAAGAGCGTTATGAAGTAGGCACCTGATTCTCGAAGAGGGACGATGCTGATTTTCTGTAGCCAGAGTGCCCATGCGTAGGAGGTTTGTTCTTAAACTGCATTCACACAGAACGGTTAGGCACCCTTATCCGTTAGGTATGAGTGCTCTTGGTTTTGGTACTTGTATCTGACCGTGGCTTGGAATAGTAACCTGTCGTGGACTAGTTTGCCACATCTTGTCCTTGTTTTGTTGTAGGTGCGGCTTACTACTCTGATGACAAGGTACTGAACCTTGTTGTGGTCCAGATACCATATTGGATTCATGACTTAGAAAGATACTTCATCGTGGGTTAGTGTGCCATCTCCTGTCCTTGTTTGGTTGGGGGGATGGTACACTAATTCAAAGGTGGGTATTGGACATTGTTGTGATCCGACTGACTTATTATTGAGCAGTATTTATTCAGTTTATATGGCATGATATTATGTATCTTGTTACGTCCCTCTGAGGACCTGGTGATCTCTCCAGGTGTGTGCTTTTCATGATGTTTTGCAGGTGCTCTAGCCAAGATCTCGGTCTTCCCTTTATGTCGAGAAGGATTGCTCTCGGATCATTCATAGCCATTTTTATCTATCCGTTCTTTGTACATTTTTTCAGTTAAATGGTTGGTAGTGGATCTGTCTCCGCCCGTCATCTTGTATAAAGACAATTCTTTGTGGATTACAAGATACCATTATTTCCCTTATATTTCTGTGGATGAGATTAGTTGTCGTGGCTACTGCATTTTACAGCTTATGTATATATATGAGGTTTCCATATTTTGGAGTATACTTCGCATGTATGCAGCTGGCATGTCTATGTACTTAGTCCTACGTATGTTGGAACTGGACGTTATACTCATAGTCCTCGTGAGACCTTATAGAGGCAACTTGGGAGAGCGCTAACGTCTTGGCTACTGCAAAAGACCGACCCTGCTCCAAAATAGTAGATACCCCCTCTTCAAAATCTTATAAAAGACCTCGACCATAAACATCACATAGTTATCCGCCTCAGCTAATGTTTGAGGTGTCACGGGGGGCATCATCGAGAGTTCCATGGCAGCTAGAAGGACAACAGAACTCAACAGTGACACGATCTTCCAACTCAGTGGAGCAGCTGCTGCCTCGCTAGTCGAACCTCCAGCCACAAAAGTATCAGGATTAACTTCCCGCCCGAGAGATCCTGACCCAGGTACCTCTGGGATCTCAGTATCTATAGGCCCGTGCTGACCTCCGAAGGCACCAGGACTAGGGTCCATGGAGGGCACCATCTCTAAAGTGGTCCCCTAGTCACAATTTCCCAGGAAACATATATGGGAGCACAGTCTTCCATAATAGGGTCCTCAACTCGATCAAGACCTATTTTGGAAGACTCGCCAATGTTAAGTCCCGTTGTTGCCGGCACAGAGATTGGACTCGTTAGCGAGGTTAGTTCCTCCAATCTACCTTCTGTAGCTGGGGTAGGCATAGGACGAGACGGTGAAGCCAGTTCCTCTATTATGCTTTTCGTCATTGGGACAGGTGTTGGACTCGACAGTAAAATCGATTCCTCTATTTTGCTTTCCGTCACAGGCACACGTGTAGGCTCGGCAGCAAAATTGATTCCTCCATCTCATCCTTATGAGGCAACTCAGTAATGACCTCCCCTTCAGTTGTGCCAGGCTGGTCATCGCCTCCAATCGTTGGTTCTTCCTCAAAAACCCCAGCAGTGATATCCGGGACATCAGTCGAAAGAGGTGATCCCCAAGCCTCTTCTCTCTCAACATCATGAGGAGCCTTTGATACTTCCCTCTCCTGAGGTTGGTTGGTAGCTTCTTCAGCCGCTACGTCGGCACCAGCAGCTGATTTGTCTGTGCTTCATGATGGGCCCGCCTGATACGTATCTGTGAACAAAATATGGTCATTATCGCTATCAAAACACGTATATTGTGTACAAACAAGATTACCTAAGGTGCTCAATTAGGGTGGGTCAGCATTCAGTGAGCTCAGCATGTCACCAAAGTCATCCTCCGTGTAGTTGAAAGAGGTGGGAATACGGACTCCGATAATGTCATCCTGGTCCTCTTCTTCCAGAGAATCCACCACCGGGGGCGATACGCTCATCGGAAGAGCTAGCAACCTCCTTCTCAAAAGACTCGTCTAGGTCTCGCATCGAAGACCTGGATTTCTTCTTCTTTGCACCTTACAAATAAAAGAAACACGATAAGAAAAGGGTGATTATCTTATCTTTTAGAATGGATAAATATCTATTAACCTACATAGGAGAAGGCTTTTTTGGTCTCTCCGCAGGCAAAGCTAATGTGGCCCCTGATTTGGACGCCAAAACCTTCCTTTGCCTTTTCGGCACAGAAGCACCCGCTTCCATTGAAGCACACCTCTTCAACTGATTATCCGCAGACTCCACCAACGGTTCTTCTTTCCTTGCCATTGGGGCAGCTGCCGGTACTGAAGCAACCGCCGGGCGATACGCCCGGGCTCTTATGACCGTGTCGTGGGATACCTCAAGCTAGGTCTGTAGAAGCATGGAAAAGAATAAAGAAAGACCTATGCGGCTCCAACAAAAGGATCCCCATGCGGCTCAGGATCCCTATGCGGCTCAGAAATCCATGCGGCTCAGGGGTCCATGCGGCTCGGATAGATCCATACAGCTCAGAAAGAAGCCACATGGCCTTCAACAGTTCTTCTCTATATTCGGCTACATTTAATGCCCTGACGGCTGCTCTGACAAATAACAGCTAAGACAGCTCTGACGTAAAGACACAATAATGACTGACATGATGGCGTGTTCATAGAAAAGAGGAGAAAATCTCCTTACGGCTGGCAAAATCCACCAAGTCCCGAGGCCACTCCATGCGGCTGCCCATCTGTATGCGGCTGCCTGTCCGTGTCCACATACGGCTGCCCATCTGTATGCGGCTGCCTATCCCTATGCGGCTGCCAATCTGTATGCGGTTGCCTATCCCCATACGGCTGCCCATTTGCATGCGGCTGCTTATCCCCATGCGGCTGCCCCTCTGCATATGGCTGCCTATCCTCATGCGGCTACCCCTCTGCATACGGCTGCCCATCCCCATGCGGCTGCCCATCCACGTGCGGCTGTAGGTTTCATGCTGCTGGAAAGACCCCCCATATGCGGCTCGACCAGGACGGTCCAGTTGAGACACGTGGCGCTCTTCGCTATAATTGAGACACGTGGCAGTCTTATCTTCCCTGGAATTATGGGTGCTAACAAATCCTAACAAAATTAGATTTGTTATAATCGTCATAATTTACCTGATCAAATCAAATCAAGCAAATTGGACACGTGGCAGGCTATCACAAATCACGAATATTCATGGCAATCGATATTTATTGCCCATAGAGATTTGATGCAATCACATTAATTGCTCAAATCTATTATATTCAAGATGAATGGCCCAGATTAATTAATCCTTAACCGTCGACTTCTCGAGGAGGCATTCATTTGCAAACCCTAATGATCACACCCCCACTTCTATAAATAGCAAGGTGCCATTCCCTTGCGAGAAAGAGGATTCTGAGAAGGACGGAAGAATTCAGGAGAGGAGAGCAGAGAAAAGAGAGAGAGAGAGAGAGCACTACAGAGACATCCAGAGATCCAGCAAACGAAGGCGCAAGGGAGCCTCCCCACACGTCCAAGAGCATTTCTTCACCAGAGCCAAGGCTGCATCCGATCGTCCAAGGAGTAAGGCAAAGCTGCCGTCGCTTTCCCGAACCTCTATCGTCACCCCTCAGAATCAAAAATAAACAATTGTATTTAGACTACTGTACCTAGATTTTTGTCCCTAGGCTTTCTTTGTACAAGCGAGTTTGTATTATGAAGTAAAAGTCCAGTCCTCCGATATAATTGTTCTGTTTTTTTATAATTCATGGCAAACACGATGGCGACTCTGGTGGGGACAAACTTCTCCATGGCTGAGAAGTTGGTTACGCAATCGGATGCAGCCAAACTTGGCTGCTCACAACAGATGATGGTCGTCCGCTTCGACCAACAGGCGTTTGAAGAAATGCTCTCCGACGAGAGCGCTGGTCCGGTCCAGAAGTGAACCCGCACGAAGAAAGCTCGTAGGGAGTGGAGGCCAAAATCATTTGCTCCTCCCCAAGCTCTGGACGGAGTACTCTCTGCTGCCTAAGACGGCGAAGGCAACTCTCATACGGCTCCACTTCAAGCAATAGAGGGCTCTGTTGTCCCCAAGTCCGGCAGAGGAAAGCACTACGATGCTGGACTTGCAGGGGTAAAGAGTGATTCTATGTTCTCCAGAAAGAAGCCGAACAAAGGTACTAGCCGCAGGCTGAACACTCATACGGCCAAGATTGCTAGCCGCATGCATGATGTCCATGTTGCCGAAACTGCCAGCCGAATGCAAAATACCCATACGGCTAAGATTTCCGGCCGCATGGAGAAGACTTATGCGGCCGAGACTTCCAGCCGCATGAAGAAAGCCCATGGGGCTACGATTGCCAGCCGTATGAAGACTGTTGATTCCAGCCGCATACTGTCTGTTCCACGCGGCTCAGTCTTCAATCGTCTCTCCTATGGTTCTGATCTCTCATGCTCTCGAGAAAATATGTCTGACTATATGCAGCTCCTCTTAGACTCTTCCTACTATGTGCCCTCACGCACTAGAGTGAAGAAGTCTAGGGCAGCACGAGCTTGGCAAGCTCAGTCCGCTGTTCCGACCTCTGACCATCCGAGCGCTCCACATACTATTATGCGGGCCTCTGATGGAAAGTTGTACAGAACCACTCGAGTCAAGCCCCCAGCGACAAACGGACAAAGTGGTTCCAAAAAGTCTCCCAAAACCTAGGGAGCAAACATGGTCATTCCAGACCCATCTGACTTGCGTGAGGCTATCCTCCACAAGCGGAAGGAAAGAAAAGAGGCCTCGGGGTACAAAGAGCCCTCCCACGGATGTCACTGTACCCAATTCATCATCGACTGCTGTTGTAACAATAAGAAGGTACGAGAAGTCCGGCAGTCCGTCTTCCAAAGATTACAACAGTCGAGCTCAGAGGATGAGGTGCCTCCCATCGTCTCCTGCAACTCTACTCAGAAAATCCTCGCTGATGGGAGAGGAATGAAGATAAACGTTTCCATCCTGAAGATTTCAACCACTGTGACTAAGAAACTGTCGTCTAAATGGTTGCCCACCACCGGAGTTTTCTAAGGAACCCGTTCAAAGACGAAATCTGCTACAGTAGGAGATTCATCATCCACATTACTGGGGGTTGCTGGAACTGGGGGTAGCACTCCTCCGAACCTCCACGACAATCCAATGTTCTAAGGAGACGAGCCGGGGAAAACAGCTCTCCCATTAGATGCAGCAGATCCCGACGTCCCCGAGGACGTCCACGACTCTCAAAATGAAGCAAGCTCTGAAGCTGGGGGTACTATTCTTTCTGAGTCCGAACCAGAGAAGAACATTCCCACATACCCCGATGACTTCACAATACAGGGGTATGATTCGGAGGGCACGACGTCCACCGTCCCTTCCACTTCTACTCACGTGAAGACGGCATTCATGACAAACGATGAACAAGATGGTCCCAGTGATCGCCAACGCATCGACACTCTGGAGGCCATACTGTACACTTTGGTCAAATCGGTGGACAAGATCAAAGCGGCTCTTTCTACGCTGCAAGGAGGGACGCCTGGCCAAACAAACTTGGGTCCCACGGTCAATGTGGACTCAAACTCAGCGGCACCAAACTCGAGCAATAATCCTCCTGAAATGTCGGCTCCTACCGCTTCAGATGAGGCCAGGGAAGCAAGAAGAGAAGTACAGGAGCTCCGAGCCATGTTCTATGCTCGAAAAAATTGCCAAGACCTCAGGATACGACAACTGTATCCCGCTGCGTGGAGAGATGTTCCCTTTCCACCAAAGTATAAACTATTCCACATCAATCCATATGATGGGAAGAACTCCGTAAGTCGGTACATCACTTACTTCGAGGTCACCACCGACCATCTGCCCCATGACGATGCCATCCTTACACGATTATTCATCGGGGCATTGGAAGGGGTCGCCTTCGACTGGTACCGTAACCTGCCAGACAACTGCATCCACTCCTTCGCCAGCTTCAAGCGCATGTTCTTGGAAAGATTCTATGAAGTAGGACATGACGTCACAATGTCCACCCTCATGGATGTCGTTCAAGGGGAGAAAGAGCTAACAAGGAACTATATTGAGCGGTTTTGCCAAACTGTAATGAAGTTGCCGTCTGGTAATCCGGATTCCTCCTTAATTGAAATTTGCCAAAAGAGACTGCTCCCAACAATCAGCCTCTGGATGGGTGAAAGTTAATTCAAGGATTGGAAGACGATCATCATCAGTGCCACTAGCGCCGAAGACAGGTTAAAGAAGGCTCGCCAACTGGGATTGCACATCTCGGAGGGAGAGGACAAGGGTAAGCGCCCTAATACTAACAATAACAATGGTGGTAACTCCTCCAACAATCGAAACAACAAGGGCAAGCAGGCTATGGTGGCCGACACAGCCCAGAAGCCTAAGTCAAAACAAACAGACAAGCAATGGTCGCAAATGACCTACTCCTTCGAAGACGGCCATGTAAAGCCCATCTTGGACATGCTCATACAAGGGGATAGAATTCAGCTTCCTCCACCAAGACGGGAACCTCGACTAGCAAAAATGGAGAGCCCAAACTACTGCCATTACCACTGCTACGTCCACCATGCTACACACGACTACTACCAACTAAAGCGATACATCCAACATCTTATCGATTCGAAGGCTCCGGCCATTGATTTCGAGGAGGTAATCGTGGCAGCCAACATGGTGTCCGTACAGTTTGGCAGCTTCCCTCCGACAGAGACTCAAGACGGTGTGATACCCATCCCTCGGGCAACAATAGAGATTGCTAATCTTCCACCTCCTCGAGATCAGGCTACTGGTCTAGTATCCCTTACCACGTCACTAGAGAAAGTCATGTGGGTCCATCCATACTTGGTACCTGAAGTGACTCAGTCCGCACCATTCCCCATTGACAGGAAGAAGGGTGGAAAGGTCAGATCCTGTCGTACAATCTTGGCAGATGTCGAAGAAGCCACAGCTGTCGTTACTCGGTCTGGTGCTCAATCCCAACCTACACCAGATAACTCGACTGAAGAACATCAGCCGGCTACTGCTGACGCTCCGGGACCTTCTCAACCTCCGACAACCGACAAGCCTAGGCCGAAGGAGACTCGCTTTGACAAATCCCTCCGAAAAGAGGCACCTCATGGGCTGAAAAGGCCCTACAACTTTGACATCTTGGCGCAATTGGCCAACACACCGACCAAATTATCATTATACGAGCTCTTGAGACTCTCCAAGGATGTTTGTACGGCTTTGAGCGATGCACTCCAGAACGCCGACGCATATCTAGCTCAGGTCAACCTCACGGGAGAGAGCCCGCCTGCAGATCTCCATGACAGCGCTTGCACAGGAGCGATGCCCAACATTGTCTTTACTCCATAGGATATGCTCATCAAAATCAACCTGCACGATCGTCCATTATATTACACTGCATACATCGACGATGTAAAGGTGGATCGGATGCACATTGATCCTGGTTCTTCCATAAGCATTATCCCGAAGGGTCTGTTACATTATCTCCGTATTCCTATGCATCGCCTGACGCCAACAAGCACCGCCATCAGCGGTTTCAATTCGGACAGGAGGTACCCGATTGGAAAGATTCGCTTGAAGTGCCAAATCGGCGATCTTCAGTCAGAAGTAACCTGTTACGTCATAGATGCGGACACTTCCTACAATATCCTCTTGGGGTACCCTTGGATACACGATTACATGATCGTGCCATCTACGTTGTACTAGTGCTTCAAGTATGTCGACAAATACGGCTTCGTAAGGACAGAATTTGCCGACATCGATCCATTCAAAGGGGTCGAATCCTACTACTCAGACTCCTGCTTATACAAAAAGTCGAAGAGGCACCTTGGTGAAGGAGATGTGCAAGCTCGTACTAAGACGACCACAGGATCAGAAGAACACCTGACGATCCACCTCCAAGCTCGCAAACCTGGTAAGACCGTACCCCTTACGGCCGCTCTGCGTAAGGATGCAATCAGTCTCTCGGCACAAGAGGGACAAATGATAATTCGGCTGCCAAGGTCCGGCCAAGCGCCAAGACCCACAACAGAGCCACTGACAATCAGACTGTCTAGAGTCGGCCAGCCACAAATGGAGAAGCTCAATCCCTCCGACAAGCCAATGACGATACGTCTTCCCAAAAAGAATCGTCAGCCCGATGCAAAGTCTGGGGCTTCTAGCGAGCCAACCACTCCCCGCCCAGCATCAAGTACCAAACTGGGGGTCGCTAGTTTGCCAACGACTCCACGTTCTGCTCCACCAGGGGAACCCTTCATGATCAAGTTGCCCAAGTCATCCTCTCAGTCTTCATTTATACAGAGGGTGGCCGAAGAAGAACCAGAACCGGCCAAGTATATAGCTGCTCACACCGATGTTCCATCCGCAGATGATGCACTCACCTACATACACAGGTGACAAATGTTTACACCGTAAATCAACTCCCTCCCATAGAAAACACTTACCGCATAATCGAGGGAGGGGACCATCCAATCATCTTTGGTCGGAAGAATGATCCACAGCCCTTCACCATAGAAGAAGTCAACCTCGAATCGGACGCCGGGAGACTGCCTCTCTATCTATATAGCCCCCAATCCAAATACCTCATACAAAAATAAGGGTATGATCTGGAGACTACGCCAGGTTTGAAGTACGGCACTGGTCGACGATTACCTTTAAAGTCGCCGGTCCCGGCTGACAAACCACAGGACTACTACAATAAGACTCGACGCGGACTGGGGTATGTTATGCCTATAACGACCCCTGAAAGCTCAGATGAGGAATGTGACTGGCAGTCACACTTAACCGGATCACCAACTTCTGATTCGGATATCAACATCGGGGATGTATTCAAGCAGGTCATGTCTGTCAATATGGCATTCACTGATGCTTACGAAGAAGGTGAAGACTTTCCTGAACTCCTCGAATTAGAGCCGTGGGCCGAACAGCTGGATATGCAATGGGAGATGCGGTTTGAACAAAGAGAGCCTCCTACTGAAGATGAGGTCATGCAAGTGGATCTAGGCAGCGACTCTTCTCCAAAACCAATCTTCGTTAGTGTAATGCCCCGCTCCGCATGAGGCATTTGGTTGGTTTGTTGGATGGGATCAGAATGTTGGACCGTGACTTATGTTGGAGATCAGAAGAATTGAGACTGATGCAGTCTTTCTTAGCTGGCTAGACGGAATGGGTATTGGAACGTGGCTCGCTGGTGGAGCTACGCTTAGTGGGATTGGAGCAGGAAGACCCTTTTATGCAGGCAAGTGGAACTGTCCTCCTTCCTCCTTATTCCTGTATGCTTAATAAATAGAATAATGTGATGCTGTGATTTGCCCCTAATGTTCCATGTTTTAGTTGCTGAGTAATTGAGATGTTTATGCTAAGAATTATTTAGCTGCCGAATGAATCACACTTGAACTGCTAATGCGATTTGACACTTGAAATGAATACTTGAGTAATGAGATGCTATGAGAATGATACATGAGTAATGAACTGGCTATGCTATTAACACAAAGAATGGAAAAAAATACTAGAATCATGTACATCCTGCATAACTGTTAATGTTGCCTGTTACTTCTATGCAATGAAAGAAAGAATACTGTCCCTGTGAAATGAAATGAATATGCTATTGTCCCTGTGAATTGAATGAATTGTTACAGGTCCCTTTGAAATGAATGAATGTTGTTGTTTCTCCTTAGAAGGAACGTAATGAGAAATGTTGCAATGGAACAAACAATGAGAATGATAGGACTTGGGATCATGGAGATCATCAAGTAGAATGATGGTAATGATTAGTCGTTGAACACGGCTTGGGATTGAGATGAGATGTTGAACTGTTGGCCCTGCTTACCTTAGTTGCTTTACCATGCATTGTGTTATCGAGTCGACACGCATTCGCATGGTCATGGATGTACTTGTACAAGTCTGAGTAAGTTTCCTCGAACGGTACCCGGGGCGCTGGGACCGATTCGACCCGGGAGGAAACATTGGTCGTGCTATGGTGGCACGAGGTATTACGGGACATTCGGCTAGGCTTGCAACCTACCCTGGAATGGTACGTCGTAATACCCGTTGGATAGTCCTTTATGGTGCAGTTTCACTAACGACCATGTAGTCAGGATGCATGCTAATGAATGTTTTGTGCAGACAGAGTAAGTATATCATATTATCCTGTATTTGAATGCAGGTACGGGAAAGTTGGCTATCGGTAAGAAATCACTTAAATGTGATAATTCAATATATGTGTTGGTTTAACGTGCATGCTTACGTTCCAAATAAGTAAATGGTACGGTTTGTAGCCTTTCAGTATGAGATCCTGCTTAACATGTTAAATTCAGTATGCTAGAAAGATGCCATGCTATAATCAATGCTCAAACACAATATACATGCTAAGTGATGCTTGAAGTGAGAACTGTTATAACATGTTTAAGATGTTAATGTTAACGATGCCTCAATGATGCCTTTTCATGATAACACCTAATATGCCTCAATGATGCCTTTGCATGATAATACGAAGAATGATAAATGATATGTCCACATGAATGCTACTAAGAATATATTTACATGCTTCACTCTGATTATTGCCCATGAACTGTAAACTGATGCTAGGCCCCAAATAGAAAGATCACTATAATAAATGCATGCTTAAATGATCACTTAAAATGTTGGTTTATGCGAGTGGGTTGGATTCTGCTCGCCAGTACATAGATGATGTACTGACCCACATTTTGTGGGCAGGTGCTTGTGCATTGGAATGTTCTACACACGAAGATTAGCTGGATTGGTCCTGCGGCATCGAAGATTTGTTGGGCATATAGAAGCTCTCCTTGTACAAGATGATGTCTTCTGTTTATAAAGGGCATAATGTATGGAACATTGTAATCAGTTGTACCAGTGAGATTGTAAGCCAAGTCAGTGTATCGAGTTGTAATCCATTGTATCCAAATATCATATGTAAGCTGTATAGCATTGTTCAGTTGGTTTCCATTGTAAAGTGAGATATGCTGTAATCATTGTACTTCAATACAAGTCTTGTACTCTTCTTCAATTATCAATAAAGAGAATGAAGTTCTATATATCTCTGTGTGGCTTCAAGTTACTCTTTTCCCCGCTGCTATAATAAAGTGATGTGCTTCTATTCAATGAGAAAGAATGTCCTCATTAAATTTAATTTATCTGCTTCTGCCGCTGCGATGTGTTCCTATTTGAAGAATAATCGATTATGTACAATCTTTGCCTTGTACAAGTGCAATACCAGACTTGTACGGCATCACGCCCAAGCGAGGACGATCGATTCCAAGAGATAAAGTATGTGAATAAATGACTCTATGAATCGGGGCATGACAAATTGGTATCAGAGCACGGCTTTACGTCCTTGGTCTCTTCTTTGATTCGTTTCAAATCAAAGTTGCATCAGCGATTAACCAAAGTTGCCTCCGCGATTACTCAACGTTGCTTCCGAGATTAAATTAAAGATTTCTTCCACGATCATGCTATTGTTGTTCGGTAATCATCCTTATGTTATTTGTGCTTGAAAGTTCGTTGAACCTCTTAGCTGCTCACTGGATGTTCCATACAATAAGTCTATACACATTGTGATGCCCATAAATGAATAATTGTTGTTGGTTTGGACACAAATAACCCAACAATGACTCGATGCCATAGTATGCTTTATTGTGAATGCTGTTTGGAATTTTGGGAATAAAGGAAATGGCTATGTATGCTGCAACAAGTTGAGAATTGAATGTGACATTGGGAAAGAATTATGAATGGAATAATTGATGGATGAGTTCAACAGAATTGATGAATTGACTCATGTGTGCTGGCTACTGCTTTTGAGACCCTAAGAATGTTGGCTTGTGATATTGAGACCCCGAGATGTTGGTTGAGCATTGTGATCATTATAGATCACGAATGTCCGGAATAGATTGAGTTGGTATTGTTTAAGGATGGCTTCGTTTTTGAGTGGTATATTGCCTCTATCACTCAGAACGAGATGTTTATTGACCCTTTCCATAGGATAGCAAGGAGACTATCTGTGGGTATTGGGTAGTGCCGAGACTTAGCTGGAATTCATGTATTGTGCTAGATGACTCAAGTGTCCCTTGATGGTTATGCTATGTTGGGTAGCGAGATTGTCGGAATTGTAACAGGTGGCTTTGGTTAGAAATTATTTAGTCGAGTGATGACTCAGACTAGCGAGACAGTTAGTATGCTATGGGTAAATGGATTTGGCTAGAGAATGTTGTGGCTTAAAATATTTGAATGTTAATTTTGAATGGTTGGATACAAATTAAATGTGGCTAATACAAAGTTGGTTGCGTAGCTAAAAGTTTTAGAAAATATTGTCGGTGAATCAAAAGAATATTAGAGATCTATGCTTGTACCCTAAGGTGTAATAGATGTTAATCCATCTTGATCACCAAAGGATAGTCGTTGCCTATGTGCATATATGCTGAGAAATTTAATGGGATTAGAAAAGTAACAAGTAGCCACCTTGAATATTTGTGTTGCATAAATGATAGTTAAGTGATACATAAATTGTCGGATTGAAAGGAATGAACTACTCGACCCTTGCTGCATAAGAATTAAGAATGCCCATAAGATAGTTTGATGATTGAGAAACGAATGGGAACAAGAAATTTTAAACGTGTTGGATAATATCGGTATAAGTGATTGTTGGTTGGGATATAGATTGTTGGCTTACGACTTAGTGGTGTGACTCTGTCATACGAACCAAATAGTATGATTCCATAGTTATGTTAAAACTATCGGGATCGATGACCCTTGAATAGTTAACCTTGGTTTATGGGTTTATGTGGGTACAAAGGAATTGGAATAGAAATTTGGATCATTGAGAATTTACTTGATGGATTATTAGAAAGATGAAGATCGTATGTCGGATTGGGATGAGACTTGAGTTGTATGTATCGAGTAGTGGATTATTCCATGAGATGGAATTGATTGCTCATGACGGGAATGTTAGATAGGTATCTATAGTCGGGTAGCTGGGTTAACCTTGACTGTTGCATAGAATTATACCCTGACTTGGATAATCGATAGTTGGTGATGTCAGATTGTATCTTTTAGAAAAGTTGAATTGCCTCGGTGAGAAATATGGTTGGATTCGGAAAGGAATATGATTACATGTTGTGAACTCTTGATATGATTGGCTCGAAGTTAGACCCTTGATCGAATGTTAGAAATGTTATGCTTGGATAGAGGGCTTAACCAAGTTGTCCCTGATATTAAGTGTTGTGGCCTGGAAGATAGTGATTGTGGCAAGTGAATAAAGTAATAAAGTCAATTGAAAGGATGCTAAGTTGGATTTGGAAAAGAGAGTTATAGTGTGGCTTATCGAATCGCACTAACATGGAAGTTGGCTGAAGTACATATGTTTTGGGGATGCCTAAAATATGTGTATGGATCCAGCCGAAGTGATAGGTTGCGACTGAGATAATATTGTGGAAAGAATTTATCGCACTAGTACGGACTTTGGCTGAAATGCACATATTTTGGGGACGCCTGAATATGTGTATGGATCCAAACGAAGTGATGTGTTGCGACCAAAGATAGAATGTAAGGAAAATGTTGGAGAATCAATGAAAAGTTGTAAGTAATTGAAAAAAAAGAGATAGACAGATCGAATGATTGATGGATTAAAATGATACAGTTGGATAGCTATTTTGAAATGACCGAGTGGGCTGAAATGAATATTGAATTGAAGCTGAATGAATAACTCGTTGTGACTATGTGAATCTAGTAGAAGAGTTGGTTCCTTAAGTTTCGAGGACGAAACTTTTTCTGAGTGGTATATTATGTAATGCCCCGCTCCGCATGAGGCATTTGGTTGGTTTGTTGGATGGGATCAGAATGTTGGACCGTGACTTATGTTGGAGATCAGGAGAATTGAGACTGATGCAGTCTTTCTTAGCTGGCTAGACGGAATGGGTATTGGAACGTGGCTCGCTGGTGGAGCTACGCTTAGTGGGATTGGAGCAGGAAGACCCTTTTATGCAGGCAAGTGGAACTGTCCTCCTTCCTCCTTATTCCTGCATGCTTAATAAATAGAATAATGTGATGCTGTGATTTGCCCCTAATGTTCCATGTTTTAGTTACTGAGTAATTGAGATGTTTATGCTAAGAATTATTTAGCTGCCGAATGAATCACACTTGAACTGCTAATGCGATTTGACGCTTGAAATGAATACTTGAGTAATGAGATGCTATGAGAATGATACATGAGTAATGAACTGGCTATGCTATTAACACAAAGAATGGAAAGAAACACTAGAATCATGTACATCCTGCATAACTGTTAATGTTGCCTGTTACTTCTATGCAATGAAAGAAAAAATACTGTCCCTGTGAAATGAAATGAATATGCTATTGTCCCTGTGAATTGAATGAATTGTTACAGGTCCCTTTGAAATGAATGAATGTTGTTGTTTCTCCTTAGAAGGAACGTAATGAGAAATGTTGCAATGGAACAAACAATGAGAATGATAGGACTTGGGATCATGGAGATCATCAAGTAGAATGATGGTAATGATTAGTCGTTGAACACGGCTTGGGATTGAGATGAGATGTTGAACTGTTGGCCCTGCTTACCTTAGTTGCTTTACCATGCATTGTGTTATCGAGTCGACACGCATTCGTATGGTCATGGACGTACTTGTACAAGTCTGAGTAAGTTTCCTCGAACGGTACCCGGGGCGCTGGGACCGATTCGACCCGGGAGGAAACATTGGTCGTGCTATGGTGGCACGAGGTATTACGGGACATTCGGCTAGGCTTGCAACCTACCCTGGAATGGTACGTCGTAATACCCGTTGGAAAGTCCTTTATGGTGCAGTTTCACCAACGACCATGTAGTCAGAATGCATGCTAATGAATGTTTTGTGCAGACAGAGTAAGTATATCATATTATCCTGTATTTGAATGCAGGTACGGGGAAGTTGGCTGTCGGTAAGAAATCACTTAAATGTGATAATTTAATATATGTGTTGGTTTAACGTGCATGCTTACGTTCCAAATAAGTAAATGGTATGGTTTGTAGCCTTTCAGTATGAGATCCTGCTTAACATGTTAAATTCAGTATGCTAGAAAGATGCCATGCTATAATCAATGCTCAAACACAATATACATGCTAAGTGATGCTTGAAGTGAGAACTGTTATAACATGTTTAAGATGTAAATGTTAACGATGCCTCAATGATGCCTTTTCATGATAACACCTAGTATGCCTCAATGATGCCTTTGCATGATAATACGAAGAATGATAAATGATATGTCCACATGAATGCTACTAAGAATATGTTTACATGCTTTACTCTGATTATTGCCCATGAACTGTAAACTGATGCTAGGCCCCAAATAGAAAGATCACTATAATAAATGCATGCTTAAATGATCACTTAAAATGTTGGTTTATGCGAGTGGGTTGGATTCTGCTCGCCAGTACATAGATGATGTACTGACCCACGTTTTGTGGGCAGGTGCTTGTGCATTGGAATGTTCTACATACGAAGATTAGCTGGATTGGTCCCGCGGCATCGAAGATTTGTTGGGCATACAGAAGCTCTTCTTGTACAAGATGATGTCTTCTGTTTATAAAGGGCATAATGTATGGAACATTGTAATCAGTTGTACCAGTGAGATTGTAAGCCAAGTCAGTGTATCGAGTTGTAATCCATTGTATCCAAATATCATATATAAGCTGTATAGCATTGTTCAGTTGGTTTCCATTGTAAAGTGAGATATGCTGTAATCATTGTACTTCAATACAAGTCTTGTACTCTTCTTCAATTATCAATAAAGAGAATGAAGTTCTATATATCTCTGTGTGGCTTCAAGTTACTCTTTTCCCCGCTGCTATAATAAAGTGATGTGCTTCTATTCAATGAGAAAGAATGTCCTCATTAAATTCAATTTATCTGCTTCTGCCACTGCGATGTGTTCCTATTTGAAGAATAATCGATTATGTACAATCTTTGCCTTGTACAAGTGCAATACCAGACTTGTACGGCATCACGCCCAAGCGAGGACGATCGATTCCAAGAGATAAAGTATGTGAATAAATGACTCTATGAATCGGGGCGTGACGGTTAGTAAAAGCCTGACAGACGAAGAGCGAGAATCGCTACTGGAACTCGTCAAAGAATATATCGACGTATTCGCCAGGAACTATGAAGACATGCCAGGGCTAAATCCCGATGTTGCTCTTCACAAGCTCAACATTCGGCCAGATACAAAGCCAGTCAAACAACAGCAACGACGCTTCCGTCCAGGCATCATGGATGCGATCGAAGCCAAAGTCAACAAACTGATAGCCAGCGGCCTCATTCGTAAGGAACAACATCCGGACTGGGTCGCCAACATAGTACCGGTCCTCAAGAAGAATAGGAAGATTCGAATCTGCATCGACTTTCGCAATCTGAATGAGGCGTATCCCAAAGATGAGTTCCCCCTCCCTATCACAGACATCATGATTGACAATAACTGCAGCTTCGAATGTATGTCGTTCATGGATGGCTTCTCGGGGTACAACCAAATTAAGATGTCTCCCGACGACGAAAAGCATACATCATTTCAAACACCAATAGGCACGTTCTGCTACACAGTCATGCCTTTCTGTTTAAAGAACGCTGGCGCCACCTATCAGAGAGCCATGACTATCATCTTCAGGGATTACTTGCGCAAGACCGCGGAGTGCTATTTTGATGACATCGCCGTCAAGAGTCGCTATAGGGGAGACCATCTGCAGGGTCTGAGGACAGTATTCGACCTAATACGAGCGCACAATTTAAAAATAAATCCTACCAAATCCTTCTTGGGGGTATCCAGTGGAAAATTCCTGGGTTTCATCATCACCTCCCAGGGTATCCACGTAGACCGTGAGAAGACGAAGGCAATTATGGAGATGGGTCCCCCGAGAAATCTCCAAGAACCCCGAGGCCTCCAAGGGAGGTTAGATTACATCAGGAGGTTCATCTCCAACCTCTTCGGGCGATGTCAGCCGTTCACCCATCTCATGAAGAAGGGCGTCTCATTCGTATGGGATGAAGAATGCCAGCGTGCTTTCGACAGCATCAAAGAATATTTGTCGAACCCTCCAGTCCTGGTGGCCCCGATTGCTGGAAAACTATTCCAGATCTATGTACGAACAATAGAGCATTCCCTCGGCGCTCTGCTAGCACAAAACAACGATGCAGGCCATGAGCAAGATATATATTACCTCAGCCAAATGATGATCGGGCCAGAGCACCGATACACCGCCGTGGAGAAGGAATGTCTCGCCCTAGAGTTCGCCATTCAAAATACGTGACACTATGTCACGGGGTAAATCATACATGTGATATCACGAGTCAACCCCCTCAGGGTCCTCATGACTAAACCAGGGGCACTCAGCTCTCGCCTCGCTACATGGGCAATATTACTGTCCTCCTACCATATAATCTTCGTCCCGCAAAAGGCTGTTAAAGGTCAAGCTCTGGCAGACTTTTTAGCAGCCCACCCAGGCTCCGAGTCGGCCAGAATATATGAAGAAATCCCAGATGAGATCGCCGACTCGCATGCGGCCTCTCACGATGATATATGGTGAATGTTCTTCGACGGCGCCTCAAGGACCGGACCCAAGGGCAATATCGTCGTCGGAGTCGGGGTGGTGCTGGTTTCTCCTTTCGGATTGGTGATCAATCGCGCTAACTCCCTCACAGAACCCTGCTCTAACAATGTAGCCGAGTATAACGCTTTAGTCATTGGCCTCCAACTTGCAAGAGAGCCGGGGGTAGAATATCTTGAAGCATACGGCGATTCACAGCTAATCGTCAATCAGATCCGGGGTTCATATAAAGTCTGCCATGAAGACATGATCCCCTATCACCAAATAGCGATCAACATCATCTCGTCGTTCGAAGGGTTCTTCATCGAACACGTCCCCAGACTCCAAAATATTGAAGCTGATGTCTTAGCTGGCCTTGCCGCTTCCCTAGCAGTTCCGAACCATGTTCATCAATCGACGGATGTGATAGGCCATAAACTGGTCTATCCCAAGAACAACGTTCAATTCATGGCGAGTTATTCCGCTCAGACGATCAATGAAGCACTAGACCGGAGACAACCAATCATAGACTTCGTAGTCTACGACATTCTGCCGGAGGACCCAAAGGAAGCCACCTCTATCAGAAGGCGTTCTCTCAGATTCTTCTACGATACAGAGACGAAAATACTGTATCGCCGATCCTACGATGGATTATTGCTTCGATGTCTGTCAGACGCAGAAGCCAAAGAAGCCGTATGCGAAGCCCATGACGGTGTCTGCGGGGCCCATCATCCTGGCCCAAAATTGGAAGACCATCTTCGCCGAATGGGTTACTACTAGCCCACGATGGTAGCAGATGCGATAGACTATGCAAGAAAGTGCAAAGCCTGCCAAGTCCATACGGACTTCATCCACCAGCCATCCGAATTTCTACATCCAACAGTGGCGTCCTGGCAATTCGAAGCATGAGGAATGGATATCATCGGTCCGATCACTCCACCTTCTTCTCGAGGACATCGTTTCATACTCGCAATCACGGATTACTTCTCCAAATGGACGGAAGCTGTTCCGCTTGCAGAATTAAAGACTTCAAACGTGATCAGCTTTCTCAAGCATCACGTCATTTATCGCTTTGGACTGCCCCGAAGGATCATCCATGATAATGGTCCGCAGTTCGTAAGCCATGCCTTCTATCGGTTCTGCGACAAATACCGAATTCAGAATGTTGCTTCAACGCCATATAATCCGGCAGCGAATGGATTGGCAGAAGCATTCAACAAAACCATCATCAAGTTGCTCAAAAAGTTCGTATCATCCAACAAACGCAACAGGAATGAGAAGCTTGGTGAATGCTTATGGGCGTACCGTACTACCGTCCGAACAGCCACAGGGAACACACCATTCTTCCTGGTGTACGGGAGTGAGGCAGTTCTCCCATTGGAGACTCAAATACCCTCGCTCCGCGTCGCTCTCACTTACCAATTGACGACGGACGATAACTACCGTCGTCGGCTACAAGAGCTGGAGGCCTTAGATGAAAAGTGCCTATTAGCTCAACAACGAATCGAGCTCTACCAAGCACGCATCTCCGGAGCCTTCAACAAGAAGGTTAAAATCAGAACATTCTAAGTGGGCGATCTTGTTCTGGCAGTTCGAAGGCCGATGGTTATGTCTCACAAAACTGCCGGTAAATTCCAGCCAAAGTGGGAAGGGCCATATATCATTGAGGCTGTATTCTCCAACGGTGCTTACCGCCTCGCGAAACAAAATGGAGACTTCCTCATGTTGTCCGTCAACGGCAAGTTCCTAAAGAAATATTATGTCTAAACGACATTCTCCAAATATCCCAGAGTGTTGAGTTATGTACCCGTCGGTACCGCTGAACTCACATTCTCAAAATCCCAGATTATTGAATTATGTACCCGCCGGTACCGCTGCAATCACATTCTCCAAATCCCAGATTATTGAGTTATGTACCCGCCGGTACCGCTGAACTCATATTCATAAAATTCCAGATTATTGAGTTATGTATCCGCCAGTACCGCTGAACTCACATTCACAAAATCTCAGATTATTGAGTTATGTACCCGCCGGTACCGCTGATCTCACATTCTCCAAATCCCAGATTATTGAGTTATGTACCCGCCAGTACCGCTGAACCCACATTCGTAAAATTCCACATTATTAAGTTATAAACCCTCCGGTACCACTGAACTCACATTCTTCCTCTAAATATCCCAGATAGCTGAGTTATGTACCTACTGGTACCGCTGAACAAACATCCCGACTATAAATCTTCCAGAACGACGAGTCATGTACTTTTTTGTACCACTGAACTCATATGCCGACTCCAGCTCTCCCAGATTATAGAGTTATGTAGCCGCAGGTGTAGGCCTTAAAAATGAACAGTCACGCTGAGTTGATCAGAACAAGGTCCAAAAGTCACGCTGAGTTGATCAGAAGAATATTAAAAAGTCACGCTGGGTGACAGCTCATCATTTGTCCGAAATTTCATCATGACTGACAGCACGACAGTCGAAGAATGTCTCCTCGTATGCCACATATTCACAGAACTCGAGAGATCACAGCCGACTATTGCGTGATTTTCGAAATCTTCTTCAACAAGACTCAGCCTTCGTCAAGTTGGCGTACCAAAAGAGCTTCTTGTCATTTAATGCGACTGACAAAAGTAATCACTGTCAGAGATTTTGTGTCAGTCAAGGCACGTCGGATCAAGACAGCTGGCAGTCCTACCTCAATCGAGCGTGGATTATGTTCCTTCCCAAAGTCTGCGTATATTTTGAGCTTTCTGTCTCAAGTTTGCGTGGATTCTAAAGTTTTCTTCCTCAAGTCTGTGTAGATTTTGAAGCTTTTTTCCTTAAGTCTGCGTGGATCCTGAAGCTTCTTGCCCCAAGTTTGCGTAGATTTTGAAGCTTTCTGCCCCGAGTCTGCGTGGATTTCGTCTTCAACAAGTCTGCGTGGATTTTATCAAATTGGAGTACGTGGCAGCCATGCCACTGATCTCTCGTCTGCGTGTCCTATAACTTGCACACGACTCATGCATGATTGCCATGTGTACAACAGTTACAGGCCGCGTCCAGTAACTGCTTACAACCTTGCGTATGTTAAATCCTGCGTGATTTTCAACTAGGCAAAGGCTGTGAAGACAGTTATCCTTTCAGTTATTTTTGACTCTATAAATAGAGTTCTTTTTCTCATTCATTGTACAGATACATAGTTATCTAACTTACTGTCAAAATTTTGAGAGCTTTTCTTCTTCGCATAGTCTAAGGGATAAAGCGATCGTCTTCTAGATCGGATTCCTATAGTTGTAATTTTCCCAGAAATACAATAAATAAAGTGAATTTATTTATGGAAAACAAATTGGCGACTCTGTTGGGGAAAACCATCTTCTCTTCTGAGATGGCAACAACTCAATGCGACACTTCGTCAATCGGCTCGACAAAGAAGGTGATGACGATCCAATTCGATCAACTCGCCTACGAAGAAATGCAGTGGGCTAAGAGTGGCAAGCCCACTTTAGCCTCTATCATCACTGCCAAGTCGAAGGGACACTCTGTCTATGTCCCTAAGATTCAGTTGGCAGCCAATGGTGAAGTCTCTGCCACAGTGTCTACTCCTAACACTGGCAAAGACTCTACTGCAAGCTCGCACACTCTTGTGCGCTCGAAGATGACAGCAATCAAAAGTCATGCTGACAGTACTGGCTCCTTAGCCAAGTCTGTTCCAGCGTGCAATCTCACATCCAAAAGTCACGCTGACAGTATTGGCTCCTTAGCCAAATCTGTTTCAGCGTGCAAATTCAATCCCAAAAGTCACACTGACAGTATTGGCTCCTTAGCCAAATCTGTTCCAGCGTACAAATTCAATCCCAAAAGTCACGCTGATAATACTGGCTCTTTAGCCAAATCTGTTCCAGCGTGTATTTCCAAAGTCAAGAAACACACCGACAGCACTGGCTCATTAGCCAAATCTGTTCCAGCGTGTATTTCCAAAATCAAAAATCACACTGACAGTACTGGCTCCTTAGCCAAATCTGTTCCAGCGTGTAATTCTAAAATCAAAAGTCACGCTGACAACACTGGTTCTTTAACCAAGCCTGTTTCAGCGTGTACATCATCTAAGAAGAATAGCTCTTTAGCTATCTCTTCCTCTTTGCCAAGTTCTACTAGAACTGGGGGTGGTCTTCCACACAAAGTCCCTTCGAAAAGAGATAACTCTTTAGTTGTTTCTTCTGCTCCTGTAGTTTTTACTTCAGGAACAGCTTTGACTGACAATTTTGTTAGTCAAAGAAAAGAAGATGGTCTTTTGACTACTCTTCCTCTTGGGCATTCTATGTCTCAAAACTTGAATAAGTCTAAGAAGAAACATTCTGTAATGTCTTCTTTTACGACTTCTTCAAATTGGGCACAGAATTTGTCTATGAAAGAGGGTCTGTTACCAACTCCTAAACAAGGGGGTGGTTCAACTCTTCCTTCTCTGCAAATATCCAGATCAATGGAAGGAAAACTCCAAGTTTCCAAAACTAATGTGTTACCTCAAACTGATTTAAGAACAAAACTTAATCAAATCCGTTTGGGAAACACTTCTGGTGTTAAGAAACCACATCAATCGGAAATAAAAATAAAAGATCCGGATGCAGAGTATGCTAAAAATTATGTGGCTCATATTAATCACTCCCTATATAATCAAGAGCCATCAAGACCCAGGAACAAGAAATATACTCCTAAAAATACACAAGGAGTGTTCTCTGATGTACCTCAATCTTCACAAACAGATTTATGAGAACACCTTCAACAGAAATGAAGGAGTAATTCTGTGACAATGGACCATGCTGAATGTAACTTCCAGCCAAAAGTCATAATTCAATGCAGATGTCAATCAATGGTTCAAGACTATGTTGATCATGAATGTGACTTCCAGCCGAGAGTCACAATGCAATGCAGATGTCAAACAAAACGATAATCTATCTTCAATCGGATTCAGTGTGAACCTATGCCTGATGAAGATGAGCCTTTGTTTGCTTCAGTCAACATGACCTCTCGGAATACTAGGGGTAGAGATGATAGTCCAGATGGAGTATATAGAGGCACAAGAGCAAGAGTCCTGGCCTCTAGTCAGAGAACTTTGATCTCTGAAGATGATTCTGAATTCCTTGGAGAATCTAACTTCCCACCTCTTCCTACTAGGGGTAGTTCTCCTATAATTGACTTTGATGCACAAAGCAATGATTCAGAACAAATAACATCCACCAGTTCATCAATAATCCCTCATACAGTCACGACTTATATGGTTGATGGGAATACTGATGAACCTTCTTCTTCCTTGACTCCTCAAGAACAAAGAATTGCTTCTTTGGAACAGCAAATAAAATCCATGGCTGATACTATAAAGTCGATGTATCAACTCATGGCAACTCAGATACAAAATTGAAAGACTGTACCAGATGCCATACCAATTGATACTGGTGTAATACAAGTTCCTCCAGTAGTACAATCTAATACTCCTGGACCAACTCAAACAGATCCTAGTCTCTTTGGAGCTGGGGGTAGTGCTTATAATGCTGTTCCTCCTCCCAACTATTCTCTACAAGCTACAACTCCACAATCTTCCGGAGTTGTCTCTGAAGAATTGAAGAATCTCAAAACTCAATTCGAGGCATTCAAACAGAAAGATGGTTTACAAAGGTTAGGCATCAAACAACCTTATCCGATAGAATGGAAGCAAGTATCGTATCCTCCTAAATACAAGCCTCCTACTATCTCATTCTATGATGGAACCACTTCTCCAAGTCAGTTTATTAATCACTTTAAAGTGATGACTGACCAGTTGCAACCAAGCGACGCCCTCCTTACTCGGGTGTTTGTTGGATGTCTCAAGGGAACGGCTTATGAATGGTATAGAAGTCTCCCAGATGGGTCCATTACCTCATTTGCCGGTTTCAAACAGATGTTTCTTGAACGATTCTATGAAGGGCTCAATAACATGACTATGTCTGCTCTTATTAGAATCAAGCAGAAAAATAATGAAACTACAGAGGATTTCATTGAACGGTTTCGAAGAGAAGCTCTGAAGATGCCTCTTGGAACTCCAGATGCTGTCACCATCGACACATACAAATCAAACTTGTTGCCAATCATCAGCATGTGGACAAGATCTACTCAATTTCAAGATTGGCCTTCCTTTATAGTCAGCACCAAGGCCGCAGAAATTAGTGCTGAAACCTTTAAAGGTTTAGGAGTGCAGATGACTCCCAAAGAAACAGGTCAAGGTACTAACAATAATGCTAAAAACAATGCTCGCAAGGGAAAAGAAACTCTTAAAGTTAATCTTCAGAGCAAAGATGCATCAACTGTCCAAACTTCTCCTACCTCTACAACTCAACAACCAAGAACACCTCACCCCAAAGAAGAGTACTCTTTCGATGACGATGATGTCCTTGGTATCTTTGAATGTCTGCTGAAAGGTAATAAAATACAATTACCTGAAATCAAGAAACCTGATGAAGCTGGGAAGATAGATCATCCTAAATACTGTCCATACCACAGAATGTTGGGTCACACAATTCGTACATGTTATGTACTGAAAGGAAAGATCCAAGAAATGATTAAATCTGGAACTATCTTCCTTACCCCAAAAGAGAAGACCGTCACCACCAACGTCGTCTCTATGCAATTCGGAGATTTCTCTCCTCAATTCCTTGAAATGGGATCGTTTCTATTCCCAAGGCAACTCTTGAGATAGTGAATATTCCTCCTCCACAATCTGAAGGATTAGTGCCAATCACTTTGGAAACAGGAGAAATCATGTGGATTCATCCTGATCTAGTGGCAGATTTTGACTCTCCTCCTCTTCAAAAGACTACATCTCGAAAGTCCAAGAAGGCTGGAAAGATTAAGTCATGTCATATGACTTCTCTTGGATCTACCTCTGACACAGAGCCAAAAGAGAAGGAAGAAGCACTTGCTACTCGAACAGGAATACCTTATCTAAAGGATTATTCCAAAAATCCTGAGGATACTCCTGATATCCCTCCAGCTGATAAAGATGCTCCTAATGTTCCTCCTGAAGAAGAATCATCCACTGCACCTGTTCCTTCAACTACACCGATTGAACCTGTTTCTCCCAAGCCTACGGCTTTTGAGAAAGGCAAACAACAGGCTCGGTTTGATAAACCAATCAAGAAGTCCCCTCCTCTAGGGCTTCAGAAGCCTTATAATTTCGACATTCTAGCTCAACTTGCTAATACTCCAGCTAGAATGTCCCTCTTTGAACTTCTACGTCTTTCTAAAGAGACTCGGGAGACGTTAAGTGAAGCACTTCTTCAAGCCGACTCTTGTCTTGCACAATTGAAGAAGCCAGATGCAGAACCTGCCACTTGCTTACATTGCAACAGTGTATTGGAGATTATCCCAAATATCACCTTTACACAAGACGACATGCTATTGGAGGATAATTGACATGATCGGCCTCTCTACTACACTGGTTATATCGATACAATGAAGATAGATCGTATCCTCATTGATCCAGGGTCTGCTATAAGTATAATGCCAAAGAGTCTGTTGGATGAACTAAAAATTCCTCTTCACAAGCTCTCCAAGACGGTTACTACTATCCTGGGATTCAATCAAAGCCGAAGCGACCCTTTGGGAAAGATTCATCTGAAGCTTCAGATAGGTGATTTCAGATCCAAAGTCACTTTCTATGTGATTGAGATCGTGGGATCCTACAATCTTCTTCTTGGGAGGCCCTTTCTTCATGAAAATAATGTGGTGTCTTCTACTCTTCATCAGTGTTTTAAGTACATTGATAATAATGGAAGAGTATAAAAAGAAGTTGCTGATATAAATCCCTTCCATGGGGTCGAAGCTTATTTCAATGATTCCCGAATGTACAAAGAAGAGTATACAAGGGTGATACAAGCTATGGAGAAAGAGGATTCACAAAGTGAGACTTTAATAATCCCTGTTAAAGGTCGAACTACTCAGCAACAATCTCCCAAATCCTCCGGAGAAGGTTCTTTCATCATTTCGGTGAGTGGACGGATCTCTCCGTTACCTCAGTCGTCTGCTCAAGATACAATGATCATTCCTGTTAGTGGGCGTACTACAGTTCCTGTATCTTCACAGGATACTCTGCTAATTCCAGTTGGAGGGCGGATTACTCTTCCATCTCAAGCTTTAAGGGAGCTCACCTCTTCTGAGCCATTTGTTATCGATCTTAATCGAAACAAAGCTTCTTCTCGTTCTCCTTCTTTTCCTTTAGTCATTGACTTGGCTAAGATCTCTAAGGCTCAGCCTTCTCCCAATGTAAATATTGCTGCTTTTATATTTAATAAAAAGTCTCCATCTTTGTAGTACGCTGATGTGTGTAATTATGTTCATAGTTATTTACATTTGTTAGATGACTTGAGCACAATAACCATAGGAGTTATACAGACTGTTCATATAAATGTATCCCTAGAACCTGTACAATCTTCATACTTTCTAGTTCCCAGCAGAAAGCCAGGAGACATTCCAATATTCTTTTACAAAGGGCCCCAAAGTCCTTCTGATTTAGAAGATGATGACAAGAATGACTATACTGGAAGATTACAACTACGTCGTTATAGTCAGCAATCTAAAGACATCATTAAAAATTTGGGCTATGACTTCAGGACTGGCCTCAATAATGGCAAAGGAAGAAAAATGCCTGTCCGGATTCCTCCTCTGAAATATGGAAGGACAAAATACGGATTGGGCTATAATGCTTCGACTCCTTTTATCAATATTATCCATGAAGATCCCGAGTCTGACGAAGATAAGAGATCTGATTCTTCTAGTACCACTTCTTGGGATTCCGATATGAGTATCGGTGATTTCTACTGCAACATTCTGTCTTCCAACATGGTTTCTATTGACTGTTCTGAAGAAAGTGATGAAGACGAAGAAGAATTTGAAATCTCACCTGAATCAGAATAATGGGCCCAAAGGTTAGATAATCAATGGGAGTTCCGTTTCGAGCAAAAAGAACCTTCGACTGAAGATAAACTTGTTCAAATAGATGTTGGTGAAGAGGGATCCCCCAAACCAATATTCATCAGTGAAAGTCTTTCAAAAACTGATAAGCAAGACATGATTAAACTCATTCGTGATTACATCGATGTCTTTGCTTGGAGTTATGAAGATATGCCAGGACTTGATCCACAAATCGCAACTCACAAGCTCAATATCTTGCCGAATGCTAAACCGGTCAAACAACAACAGCGACGATTTCGTCCAGACAGTATGGATGCAATTGAAGCTGAAGTCAATAAACTCATGGCCTCCGGGTTTATTAGAAAGGAACAACATCCCGATTGGGTGGCTAACATAGTTCATGTTCTTAAAAAGACTGGCAAGATCAGAGTTTGCATAGACTTCCACGACCTCAATGCGACATTTTCTAAAGACGAATTCCCTCTACCAATCACTGATGTCATGATCGATAATACCTGTGGATTTGAACGGATGTCATTCATGGACGGGTATTCTGGATATAATCAGATTAAAATATTTCCAGACGACGAGAAACACACTTCTTTCAGAACGCCGATCGGTACATACTGTTATACAGTGATGCCATTCGGTCTCAAGAATGCAGGAGCAACTTATCAACGAGCTATGAGCATTATATTCCGTGAACATTTACGGAAAATAGTCGAATGCTACGTTGATGATATTGCAGTCAAAAGTCGACAAAAAGAGGATCACATCCAAGATTTGAAGACTATTTTTGATCTAATGCGTAAGCATCAGTTAAAGATAAACCCTACTAAGTCCTTCTTAGGTGTCTCTAGAGGTAAATTTCTCGGCTTCGTCATTACCTCTAAAGGTATACACGTGGATCCCGAGAAGATCAAAGCCATCCAAGAGATGCGTCCTCCACGCACCTTAAAAGAGCTACGAGGATTTCAAGGAAGAATCGCTTATATCAGGAGATTCATCTCTAATCTTTCAGGACGTTGCAGACCATTCAATAAACTCATAAAGAAAGGTGTTTCTTTCGTCTGGAGTGATGAATGTCAGAAAGCATTCGATGATATAAAACAATATCTGATGAGCCCGCCAGTATTGGTACCTCCCGTCTCAGGAATACCATTCCTTCTGTATACCCGAGCAATGAGTCATTCACTGGGTGCATTGCTTGCTCAAAAGAATAAAAATGGTCATAAACAAGCCATTTACTATCTCAGTCGAACTATGACCGGAGCTGAACCTCGATATTCACCGGTCGAAAAAGAATGTCTAGCCTTGATGTTCGCTATCCAAAAGACACGTCATTATATCATTGGCCAGACTATTCAGGTCATTTCTAAGATCAATCCTATACGGGTCATGATGAAGAAACCTAGTGTTTTGAATTCTCGATTGGCTAATTGGGGAATCCTACTTGCTCAATATGATATGCACTATATTCCTCAGAAGTCAGTCAAAGGACAAGCTTTAGCCGATTTTTTGGCTGCTCATTCAATTTCAGAAGATTCAAAACTCTATGATGAAATCCCAGATAAAGTTCTAGTTTCAAACCAGATTGGTGAAGAAGATTTTACTTGGCGTCTATTCTTTGATGGAGCTTCAAGAATTGGTCCTAATCGAGACATCGTCGCTGGAGTTGGAATTGTTCTTGTATCGCCAGAAGGTCTTGCTATCCAACGAGCTTATTCTCTTAATCAACCATGTTCAAACAATGTAGCTGAGTACAATGCATTGCTCATTGGTCTTCAACTCGCTAAACATCTGAATATTTAATATTTGGAGGCATACGGAGACTCTAAACTCATTGTCAATCAGATAAAGGGTACTTATGAAGTTCGCCATCAAGATCTGGTTCCTTATCATAGATCAGCTATATCTATGGCTTCTTCGTTTGAAGAATTCTTCATTGAACATGTTAGGCGAGCATGTAACACAGAAGCTGATGCTCTAGCTAATCTTGCGGCGGTGTTGGCTATTCCGATTAGACGGCAACAAATGATTTTTGTTCGCAATCGAGAATTGTTTCATCTCGAAAACAATCTGACTCTAGGACTTCCAATTGACATTGAAGAATCAACGTCTCATGACGTCAACACAACAAGAGGATTTGGATTTAGTCGTAAATCTTTATCATCTTCATCTGATTCTAGCATGGAATTCATCTTCAGTAATTCAACTGAGACTCAGAATACGGATAAAGATTGGAGACTTCCTTTCTTAGATTTCGTATTGTATGATATTCTTCCGGATGATCCGAGTGAGGCAGCATCTATCAGACGACGATCACTCAGATTCTATTACAATCATACTACAAAAACCTTATATCGTCGAGCTTATGACGGTCTACTTCTTCGATGTGTTGCCGGTGATGAGGCTCAGTAGATCATTCGCGAAGCACATGATGGAATTTGTGGAGCACATCAACCTGGCCCAAAACTTCAGGACCGTATTCGACGTATGGGTTATTATTGGCCCACTATGGTATCAGACGCCATCGAATATGCAAAGAAGTGTAAAGCTTGTCAAATCCATGCGGATTTTATTCATCAACCCTCGGAATTTCTACATCTGACGGCAGCATCATGGTCCTTCGAAGCTTGGGGCATGGACATTATCGGTCCGATCAATTCGCCGTCATCCAAAGGTCATCGGTTTATTCTCGCAATAACCGATTACTTCTCCAAATGGTCCGAAGCCATTCCTTTATCTGAAGTTAAAACGTTCAATGTCATCAGCTTTATTAAGCATTATGTCATCTACAGATTTAGTGTTCCTCGACGTATTATTCATGATAACGGACCACAGTTCGTCAGTCAGAAGTTTACTCGATTCTGTGACGATCACCGGATTAATAATGTGGCTTCTACCGCGTATAATCCGGCAGCTACCGGATTAGCAGAAGCTTTCAACAAGACCATCATCAAACTCCTAAAGAAGTTTGTCTCTACTAACAAACGTAATTGGAGTGAGAAGCTCGGTGAATGCTTGTGGGCCTACCGTACTACAGTTCGTAATGCTACTAAATGTACACCCTTCTTTCTGGTGTATGGTTGCGAAGCTGTTCTTCCATTAGAGATTCAAATTCCTTCTTTAAGGATAGCAATCGCTAATGAACTCACTGCCGAAAATAATGATCGTCTTCGACTTCAGGAATTAGAAGCTCTGGATGAAAAGCGATTATCTGCTCAACAGAATATTGAATTCTATCAAGCTAGAATCTCAAGAGCTTTAATAAGAAAGTCAGAGTTCGAGCGTATCAAAAAGGAGAACTTGTTCTAACAGTCAGACGTCCTATGACTATGACTCATATGAGAAAGGGCAAATTTGACGCAAAATGGGAAGGTCCCTATATCGTAAGCAGAGTTTTCTCAAATGGAGCTTATCAACTCTCAGAACTGGATGGCCGAAAAGTTATGATGCATATTAATGGCAAATTCCTTAAAAAATATTATGTATAAATGTAAATGCTTGTAATCATCAGACAAGTTCATGTTTAGAAATAAAATTTTTATTTTATTTTAATCATGAATGATGGTACATGATATTAATGAAGATCACTATCATCCTTCTCTACGTTTGGACGTGGGCCACTGCCGTCCTTCTCGAAAATGCGATCAGCAAAAGAACTGAGGACCTCCTTGCTGGAACCCACGAGGAACTTACAAGCGGCCATCCTCGTGGCTTCTTCTTCTTCAGTCCTTCCTGGTTTGAGCAGGAAGTCCAAAATGTCTCTTGGTGGCTTGGGTGCAGACGAACCTTCGCCTGCTGCCGCCTTCTTCGATTGAACTGGATCAGCAGGGCGTTCTTCAGTGCCTTTCTGAATCTTCATGGCGATTTCAGCCTTCTTGGATGATTCTTCAGACGACATTTTTATGTTGAGGAATAGAAGTGTTCATTCTTTTCAGATTTCTGCTATATTTATAGGCAGAAGTTCTTTAAATAATGAAACGTCACGTTCATCCAACGGTTCACACATTCATTAATGTTTGACGGTTCATCCGTTCATTTCTCATATTCATCAGACGGTTCGCCCATTCATTAATACTTGACGGTTCATTCGTTCATTTATTACATTCATCCGATGGTTCGTCCGTTCATAATCTTCTATCAATTTTGGGGATTCGTTACTTACCTTTGGATCAATTCCGAATCTACTTACTTGTCATTTTTGACCTCTGCATAGAAATCAATCTATTTTCTTTGGAGTTCTTACATATTATCATGTCCATATTACCTCTGATAATATTATATACTCTAAATCAGAAAAGAAGATTTCATTATCTATTATTTCCACAATTCATCCACAAATACAAATTTTTGAGCATAGAAGAATTATCATTTCCATTCTCATTTTACCACAAAAAGTCTATTACATTCTCTTAGACTTTCTTACAAATCATAATGGAAATCTATTACAAATTTTGGATTTTCATTCTACACCACAACAATAACCTAATAGAGATCTATCTTCTTCTTTGGATCTTCTCCGTCGGACCTTCTCCGTCAGGTTCGTTGTTGGTGGCAGTTCCTGACTGTCTGGGTCCCAGTCACAACCAGATCAGCAGGAATCAAACTCTGGTCTTCTCTCTCAGACGAGAGGAGAACCACAGAGTAGGGCAGCACGAAGACGTGTTGCTACCAATACAACTGGTGGATTGGGAGCGACCGTTCAAAGGAGATAGGAATGTATCCAACATTGGGATACAATTCCTAGTTCTGCCCTGAAAGGAACTCTACTACCCGATTTCTCGGGGTAGAGTTGACTCCACTATCCAACTCTCGTGTATAAAGGCTCTTCCTACCATCTGAGGAAGACCCTTCTATCCCACGAAGAGTTCTGAGTTGTCTGATTTATGCGTCAAAAGCGTATCAGCTCTCTGATGTAGGTGTCAGAGGAATATTCTCCACAGCATCCAAATCACCAATGCCAGTTCTGAAGAAAATTTTCAGCCGAGCTTCTGCAGAAAACAGCAAGGAAAAAGATATTAAATCAAGAGAAATATCATTATCATTAAGCGTGCATTTGTCAAACAGAGACATGCGTGTATTGTTCAGTCAGAAACAAAAGCCAATCTTCAACAGTAAAAAATGGTACGCGTACTTACCATCGAGTTTGGTGCTAAGGATTGGCAAACCAATGTCTGATATAGTGCACAGAAATCGAACATTATAAAGCATTGCTTTCCTGTTTGAGAATGAAATCTCACAAAAAATTCATTCTCAGAGAAGAAGAAGAAGAAGAATAAGAAGATGAGTATGCATGGAACTCACATATCTATTTAAAGGACAAAGTGCAGGCCTATTCTTGGAACAGATCCGAGTAAAAAGCGCTCATAAACCATGGAATGAGTGTCACGTGTGCTTTGGAAAATAGCACAATATTTGAAACATTCAAAGAGTGCCACTTAATATTCTTCATTAATGTACGCTGTTCAGCATAAAAGTTGTACTACATTTTTCAAGGCAAAAGCAGGCACTGATGACCTTACATAGAAAAAGAAGTACAACATTTCTCAAAAAGAAAAAAAAAAGCATAAAAGATACGCTCTATTTTGCAGAGCGACTGAGCTTGGCGCCCAATTCTTCTACGCTCTTGACCCCCATACGGTGTAACAGAACATTGAACGTTTCACGCTGCTCTGCGAGGCTGCGCCCATTGGAAGAAGACGAGCCGTCCAGGTCAAAATAGCTCAAGAAATTCTTGGCTAGTTGTGTAGGGTCATCTTTGAACTCGAAAACAAAAGGGTCCGGTTCCTTACCCCCAAAAGTAGGGTCGCCATGGGCACAAAAACCAACTTTCTTGCTTCTTCTTCAGCTTCTTCCTTAGGAGTCATGTTGACGTAAGATGAACATCAAAGCTGAATTTTTTCCCTGTTTATATAACAGAGCTTGCCGGCGGTTCATATTCCATCATAAATTGGATGCAATCAGTCTCGAAAAATGAAGAGTCATCATGACATTTAATAAAGTTCATTTGCATGTTTATCTTTTTCAAAGTATTTCGAAATTTTGAAGTCTTTTCAACTTTCGAAAACTTTGAAGGGGGTTTTGTAGGCCTTAAAAATGAACAGTCACGCTGAGTTGATCAGAACAAGGTCCAAAAGTCACGCTGAGTTGATCAGGACAATATTACAAAAGTCACGCTGGGTGACAGCTCATCATTTGTCATAAATTTCATCATGACTGACAGCACGACAGTCGAAGAATGTCTTCTCGCATGCCACGTATTCACAGAACTCGAGAGATCACAGCCGACTATTGCGTGATTTTCGAAATCTTCTTCAACAAGACTCAGCCTTCGTCAAGTTGGCGTACCAAAAGAGCTTCTTGTCATTTAATGCGACTGACAAAAGTAATCACTGTCAGAGATTTTGTGTCAGTCAAGGCACGTCGGATCAAGACAGCTGGCAGTCCTACCTCAATCGAGCGTGGATTATGTTCCTTCCCAAAGTCTGCGTATATTTTGAGCTTTCTGTCTCAAGTTTGCGTGGATTCTGAAGTTTCCTCCCTCAAGTCTGCGTGGATTTTGAAGCTTTTTGCCTTAAGTCTGCGTGGATCCTGAAGCTTCTTGCCCCAAGTTTGCGTGGATTTTGAAGCTTTCTGTTCCGAGTCTGCGTGGATTTCGTCTTCAACAAGTCTGCGTAGATTTCATCAAATTAGAGTACGTGGCAGCCATGCCACTGATCTCTCGCCTGCGTGTCCTGTAACTTGCACACGACTCATGCATGATTGCCATGTGTCCAACAGTTACAGGCCGCGTCCAGTAACTGCTCACAACCTTACGTATGTTAAATCCTGCGTGATTTTCAACTAGGCAAAGGCTGTGAAGACAGTTATCCTTTCAGTTATTTTTGACTCTATAAATAGAGTTTTTTTTCTCATTCATTGTACAGATACATAGTTATCTAACTTACTGTCAAAATTTTGAGAGCTTTTCTTCTTCGCATAGTCTAAGGGATAAAGCGATCGTCTTCTAGATCGGATTCCTACAGTTGTAATTTTCCCAGAAACACAATAAATAAAGTGAATTTATTTATGGAAAACAGCAGGTACCGCTGAACTTACACTCTGGTCACTACAGATAAATCTATATCGCCTCTCCTAGTTAGTAAGTCATGTATGATCATATCTCTGAACTTTTCTCCTAAAACAGCCTCCTTCCTCATGATCCACTACCCGCACTCTCAGTGCACAAAAAGGGTAACAGATCCACAAAATTTCCAAAACGACCACGTTGATGCTACCTCTGAGTCGTCTCACTTCTGCCAAAAACAAATCACCCCTCTACATAGAACTTCCATGTCCTCATTACCTCTGAGTTGTTCTATGTACCCCTTCATGGAGTCCACTCCTGCCATGTCCTCATTACCTCTGAGTGGGAAGGCTCCATCGAAGAAACCCTCATATTTTCCATATCCTCGTTACCTCTGAGTAAATATGTTGGTTCTCTCTCGACTTATTATCTGTACCGAAAAAAACCCCAGGGTACGCCAAGGATAATAGGTCCACAAATATCCTCTGTTGACCACAAATATCCTCCGTTGAGTCCACTCATGCCATGTCCTCATTACCTCTGAGTAGGAAGACTCCGCGGTAAAACCCCCATACTTGCCATGTCCTCATTACCTCTGAGTAAGTATGTTGGTTTTCTCTCTCGTCTTATTATCCGTATCCTGAACTAGGGTACGCCAAGGATAATAGGCCCATAAATGTCCTCTGCTGACTACAAATGTTGTACTAAGTTTCCTGGTACATGCACATCATTCTTCATCATGCCCCGAGAGCCCAGCTGCTCCATGGCATTCTTTTTTCCGATACCAGGAACGTCCATGACCACCTTACCGTTGAATTGTTCCAGGTATCCCCATCAAACTTGTTATCCATACCTAAAACCCAGGTAAGCCAAGGGTAACAGGTCCACAAACAGTCTCCCAAGTGGGGTAAACACCACCATAACACCACAGGCACAACAAGCAGTACAAATAAAGGGTAGAATAAAGCATACTTTTTTATTTGGAAGGCAAAAGTACTACATGTTCTAGGGACAACGTCCCACTTAAAGAAAGGAAAAGAACAGAAACAAAAGAAAGAAAAAAAGCCGTCTATGGTTCGACTGTACATAATTCCAGGAGACGGTTCTTCACCAAGGTGGTCCCCCGTTCAAGCCGCTGCTTAGCTCGACGCTCAGCCTCCTGGGACAACCGCTCCGCATTATCCAAGTCCATGTGTGCCCGCCAGCCATTCTCCAACTTCTTCAGGGCAAGCTCCAGGCCAGCAGAAGCTCGATTAACTCTGTCAGGCTCCTAGGATTTCGCCCCCTCTCATAAAGGAGATTCATCCAAAGAAATTTTAAAATTTAATGAGCCGACTCTTGGGACTCCCCCCAAAAGATGGCTCAAATCAAAGACAATCGATACAAAGATTTGCACACATGGCAAGGAGCCTATGCGGTCAAGCAGCCCATGCGGTTGGAAAGCCCATGCGGCTTAGATGGCCATACGGCTGAGGAGGCCATGCGGCTGAGATATCCATGCGGCCAGCACATCCTATGCGGCCCGAAAACTTTTTACATGGCCATGCTTCTTATTCAAAGTATTTCAATTTTGCAAATTGAAAACTTTGAAGGGGGTCTTGTAGAAGCATGGAAAAGAATAAAGAAAGATCTATGCGGCTCCAACAGAAGGATCCCCATGCGGTTCAGAAATCCATGCAGCTCAGGGGTCCATGCGGCTCGGATAGATCCATGCGACTCAGAAAGAAGCCACATGGCCTTCAATAGTTCTTCTCTACATTCGGCTGCATTTAATGCCCTGACGGCTGCTCTGACTAATAACAGCTAAGACAGCTCTGACGTAAAGACGCAATAATGACTGACATGATGGCATGTTCATAAAAAAAAAGGAGAAAATCTCCTTACGGCTGGCAAAATCCACCAAGTCCCGAGGCCACTCCACGCGGCTGCCCATTTGTATGCGGCTGCCTGTCCGTGTCCCCATATGGCTTTGCATGCGGCTGCCTATCCCCATGCGGCTGCCCATCTGTATGCGGCCGCCTATCCTCATGCGGCTGCCCCTCGGCATGTGGATGCCTATACTCATGCGGCTGCCTTTCTGCATACGGCTGCCTAACCTCATGCGGCTGCCCATCCCCATACGGCTGCCATCCACGTGCGGCTGCAGGTTTCATGCGGCTGAGAGGACCCCCCCATATGCGGCTCGACCAGGACGGTCCAGTTGAGACACGTGGCGCTCTTTGCTACAATTGAGACACGTGGTAGTCTTATCTTCCTAAAATTATGGGTGCTAACAAATTCTAACAAAATTAGATTTGTTGCAATCGTCATAATTGCCCTGATCAAATCAAATCAAGCAAATTGGACACGTCACAGGCTATCACAAATTACGAATATTCATGGCAATCAACATTTATTGCCCATAGAGATTTGATGCAATCACATTAATTTCTCAAATCTATTATATTCAAGATGAATGGCCCAGATTAATTGATCCTTAACTGCTGACTTCTCGAGGCGGCAATCATTTGCAAACCCTAATGATCATACCCCCACTTCTATAAATAGCAAGGTGACATTCCCTTGCAAGAAAGAGGATTCTCAGAAGGACGGGAGAATTCAGGAGAGGAGAGCAGAGAAAAGAGAGAGAGAGCACTACAGAGACATCCAGAGATCCAGCAACCGAAGGTGCAAGGGAGTCTCCCCACACGTCCAAGTGCATTTCTTCACCAGAGCCAAGGCTGCATCCGATCGTCCAAGGAGTAAGGCAGAGCTACCGTCGCTTTCCCGAGCCTCTATCGTCACACCCCAAAATCAAAAATAACAATTGTACTTAGACTCCTGTACCTAGGTTTTCGTCCCTAGGCTTTCTTTGTACAAGCGAGTTTGTATTGTGAAGTAAAAGTCCAGTCCTCCGATATAATTGTTCTGTTCTTTTATAATTCATGGCAAACAAGGTCTAGATGATAAAACTCTTCTCCCTATTATAGCCGGGAGATAGAGTGTTCTTGAATAATAGAGCTTGATGGCGGAGTGCAAAATATTTGGCCTAGGATTCAGAAGTGGAGCTGTAAGCGCACCCCGTAACCCCAACATTTTCATACTGCCAATTACTCCATCCAGCAAGATTTCAATGTACCGCAAGTAGGTGCTCGGGTTGTCTAGCATCAGCTGACTGTAGCCGAATTAATGGGCAAAACGTCTTGGTAGATACGGTTCCAGAAAGCAGTCGTTCATGTTCCGATAAACCAGATAAGAGGGTCGGATGCACTGCAACCAACGCAACCCCCATTTCGAAAGAGCGAAAGCATCTACGCTCGTTTCCTCCAACTTCTCATCACCTTCAAAGTCCAAAAAAGGGCCAACCTTACAAATGTCCCATCCTTGGAGCTGGGACAGAACCTTCCGACAAACGGGGATATCATTATGCAACCACTTCCTTCTGCGACAGTGGAGGATAAGGGCATCACCCTCGATGTGGCCCTCGTCCAAGCCAGGGCTCATCAAGTTAGGTTGATGTAATATCAACCGCCCCCACCAAATAATGATAGGGCAGCTCTACTGGAGAAAATTCTCACTTTTCCATGCATATTGAGGACCTTCACCACAAACTCCCGTAGACCCTGCTGAAGGTTGCATACCATCGTAGAAAGTAGGGCCAAACGACAGCCAAACACCAACTTTACAGCATACAAGATAAGGTTCTGGGTCATGTCTCCACAGAGCCTGACCAGCCAGGGAACACATACTCCCGAAGCCATATCATCAGATAAGCATCTAGTACAGCCTTCGGAGACATCTTATGCATGTTATGCCAGAAGTAACCTTAAATGTTGTCAGCCAACATCTCGTTTTCATCCTATCGTGGGTTCCTCTCACCCAAATCCTTCATCTTAGGGACAATCACCTTACGTGTAAAACCATGAGGAGTGGTGAAACGAATCTTCTTCAGGTCGTCTTTTTGTTAGACAAAGACGTAATCCCTCCAAGCAGTCACATGGGAGGAAGCCCTGGTCTTGTCGTACCTTTGACATATATAGTGGTGGCATAACAATTTCTTGTACATCGCCATCATTTTTGAGTCTTTTACATCCAGGTTTAAGAGCTCCTCGTTGGTTGGGGAATACTCCTCATATGGCTCAGAAGCCGATGGAAGCTTTGAGGCTACAAACATTTCGTGGAGCGCCTGTCCTAACTCTCCTCCGGGTGTGTAAAATGTCTAGATATGAGGATTGTATAGCTCCAAAAGAGCCAGGATCATGTACTGGTTCATCTTCATGCCATAATGGGTAGCCTGTATGCGGTAGAATAGATCTTAGATCATTGAGCTCATCATTGTACTTCAACGGGATCTACAAAGTCAGGTCATCCCACTTCGATATATGATAACACCAACCTTCAACACAAAATTTGCCCTTCGGGTATGTGATTTTGGTCGCTAGTATAAGTTTGGAGAAAGTCGAAGGTATGGTTGGGAACATCACTGAGGATGCTCCTAGGGCGTAAAACTGGCAGAGAGTAGGACGGCCCACCTCGTACGAAGGTAAAGACGTCCTTCTGGTCGAAACTGGAGTCAATTTTAAAAGACCCCAAAATTGCTCCTTCCTGGGTTGGAGTAAGATCCCAGTTCATCCTCATTTTCGAAGCCAAGCAAGTGAATACAAACAATGGCAGCTGACGCTCGATCTTCAGCACATACATATGAAGACCCTTCGTATCAAAGAACCAGTCCTCCCGTATCTTCAAGATCTTTGCTTTGTAGGAAGCCAGTCTATCCCTAAAGAGAAATTATGGCTTTAGATAAAAGTAAGTAGCACCCCCACCAATGGGGATTAGAAACCTCTCTATCATGGTTTGAAGAAAAGAAGAGGACTGGTCCTTGATCAACGCCATCATCTCCGGTAGCTGGTCCAATATAATCATAGCCTTGGTAGGATTGACGACTTCTTCATTGAAGTCCAGACACATCTGGCAGAGGGAGTAGTCGAACAAAACGTCCTCCAAACTAGACAAGGTCATAGATACAGCAAAAAGACAAAGGCAAAAAAAAGGTTAGCAAAAACATGATCTTTTTTGAATAAAGACAAAAAACATGTGTAGCCTGGCATTAGCGCATCTGAAGTTATGTGCATCAGCAAAAGCTGAGCTTCGACGAATTTTCATGACTAAAGTCCATGCGCGTCAGCAAAGAGAAGCTTCAACGCATCTTTAGGACCGAAGTCCATGTGCGTCAGCAAAAGTGAAGCTTCAGCACATCTTCAAGGTATAGCTCTATGAGCTACGCCCATGAGCGTCAGCAAATAGAGTGGCCAATGCATGTTCCAGGTGGTGGCCGATCATGTGCTCAACCGTGCACAAAGTATCTATGTATTTTGAGAAGTCGACAATGGCGGCCACTTACCAATCACTTCCCTACGCACATCAGGATGAGTTATGTCGACGACTTCGGGCTCGTCGGTGTCGACTTCAATGGGCTTCTTGCCCTTGCCTTTGCCCTTGTTGATAGCGACAGCACAAGGCATTTTAGGGGCCATCACAAAGAAAAGCTAGGGTTTTCGGAGAAGAAAATTTTGAAAGAGACGAAGACCTGAAGAAGAGAGCCTCTCTCTCCAACCCAAATGCCTATTTATAGGCTTAGGATGCGCGTGACGTGATAAAAGGTGATGTCAGCAATTGACGCTTCGAAACTCATGAAGAGGCGACATCAAATCTTCGAAAAGATTGCCATTTATCTGACTCGAAAATCAAAGCGTTATCATCAATGCGCCAAAACAACCATGCGCAAAGATGGTTATATGCTAGGTTGATCATGCACCAGAGGCCATACGCCTAAAAATATACTGCCCATGCTTCTTCTTCAAAGTATTTCAAAAATTTGTTTAAGGTTTGAAAACATTTAAGAGGGTCTTGTAGAAGCATGGAAATTCAGGAAGGTGCATCTGTATGCGCTAGAAAAAACATGTGCCAAAGACACAGAGCAGAGTTGGCGCATCATAAAATCTATTATATGGCCTTTTTTTACATAGAAAGTCTACTACATCATACTCTAAACTCTATAGATAGGTGCATCACATTTTATGTCTCGCACAGGAGCATCCCCACATGAAGTAGTTGTTTAGTAGAACGTGGGTTGGCAATCAACCCAAACTCGGTACTCAACATTTTGGCACTTGATGTTATTTCAAAGAGGAACACTGCCAGTAAGGTATACAAGCACAAACTGCTATGTCCATAGCTAACTCGGTGTATCTCAGTTCTCTGATGGAGTTCGTCGTCAAAATTGAACTTCTTCGAACGAGAAGATCCATAGCCTACAGCCTACCAACTTGCCAAGGGGGAGGCTCACGGCCTTCGAAAGCCAAGTTCATTTTTGACATAAAATCGAGTGGAACGAGAATGAGCAAGTTCTTTTCGCTTCAAAACACACATATTTATAGGCTAAGGCAGAAGCAAACCCATGCGCAATGTGGCATTCATCTCGAAATTAATACGATGGACCTAGCATCAATGACAATGAATTTGCCATCTCAAATTTCAACAGAGTCAAAGTTATTAAATTTGAGCCTCGAAATGCTCGAACAAGGTTGACCGAAGAAGATGCACCCAAAAACTGATGCGCTCCTCAGAATGATGCGCCTCACAACTAATGCGCTCCTCGGATAGATGTGCCCTTAGCCGATATGCTCCATGATGCGTGATCTCCATAAATGATGCATCTACATAAGATTTTCACCCATCAAAGCATTTAATGCTAAATGTCAGAAGTCAGCAGTACACGCCTCGAACACTGAAGTTGACAGTTTTTACAGAAAACGAAGAGACGCCAACGTCAGCATAATCATTACTTATTTGTCAGTTACAGCTGTGCTTTGCAACATGGCTGACCTAAATAAATCTTGCATGTGCTTCAAAAATCATGTTCCTAAATATAGCATGCACCCCTAAAGCCATCCGCCCAGATTTTTTATTCAGAGGTCATATGCTCTCCTCATGCGTTGGACCCCTAAGTGCATCAAATCACAACAAGATGAGATATTTGAGCAATGTATACGTGCCACATGTTATTGACTCAGTTCTGTTCATGAACGGGTGGCAACCACCCAATATCTCAACAACTGCCACGTGTCATCTCATCTGCAGCCAATAGTACAGTTACACCAGATTCAATTCAAAGCTCCCCGAGTGCAATGCCCCTGCGCCCAACAAAGTCATGTGCATAGCGTTCCTACGTGCAAAATTTTTATGCACACATCGCATATACGTGCATTTAATGCATGTGGTTCGTATTACGTATCTTGGTATACGTGTACGTATCCTTGACTCGTATTGCGTATTTTCCTGTATGGTTATTTCCGTATTTCCTTCTTGGTTCAGTTCAACTTGTTACTAGTTCGGCTTGACTTGATTTTAAGTGGACCGAACCCCCACCTACCACCACCCTCCCTCATTTATATTTCCCATTTCCTCATTCTATCTCTTCATTTTACTTTTTCTTCTCCACCATTACTTCTTCAACCACCAGGAGGAAGAGAGAGAGAGCTTAGGCAAGTGAAAACTTGCTTCATAATGGATCTCAAGTTTTATTGATCCATTCTCTTCCATACTTGATTCTAAGCCTCTTTAGAACTTGACATTTTTGGATTTGATGGATGGATTCTTATAGATCTAAGTTTGTAACTTTTTGGTTTTCTTGATTTTCATCTCTAAAACTTAGTTATTTTTGAAAACTAATGGTTCTATGTTGTAGAGAATTCAATTTCATGCAGTTTTGGCTTTTGTTTCGCTTGATTTCGACTTCGGATGAGTAAGTTATGGCTATTACAAGTTTTCGGAACTTTTGTGGATGAACTTGCTGATTGGGGACGATGACCCCCATGCGCCCGAGAGGCCATGCGCAGGGAGTTCATGCGCTGTGATGTCCCGGCAACGCATCCCTTAACTCCGGGCATGTCATGCGCGTAGGTTCCCTACGCGCATGTACTGAAGACGCGACGTAAGTTTCCCACGCGCCAATGGTGCAGGAATCCCACGCACCAATGGTGCAGGAATCCCATGTACCAATTGTCCAGGAATCCCATGCGTCGATTGTGCAGGAATCCTACGTGCCAATTGTGCAGGAATCCCATACGCCAATTGTGTAGGAATCCCATACGCCGATGGAGCAGGAATCCCATGCGCCGATGGTGCAGGAATCCCATGTGCCGATTGTGTAGGAATCCCTTGCGCCAATTGTGCAGGAATCCCACGCACCAATGGTGCAGGAATCCCATACGCCGATTGTGCAGGAATCTCATGCGCCGATTGTGCCGGAATCCCATGCGTCAGAATTGCTCTATTTCACTGTTTTGCCTGTTTAAGTTGTTTTATAGCTAGAATCTTGAAAAACTCAAAACATGAAAGTTGTAGATCTTTTCCTTAGCTTCAAGAATACGTCACTAGTTATTTTTTGCAAGTTTCTCTCATTCAAGATAATATAAGAATAGAATACGATAGTGGCCCGCCGTGGCGTACTTTTAACAAATAAACTGACATGATATATCATGACATGTTGTTATGACAGCTAGCCTGACATGACAAATATGAAAGACCTGGATACCGTAGGCGATTGTGTTTGTACAAATAAACTGGTACTGTCTTGCATCATGTCTAGGATGGGGATCCCTGAGTACCACGGTCAGGGATACCTACTGAAATTGACTAAGGCTAATTAACTAGAATGATTCAGTAGTCATGAAGATATTTCCAGCTACAGAAAATTCCGTTATCTGGGCGCATTAAGTGGACTTGTAGCCTACCGACGAGTATGGCACATTTCCAGCACACAGCCACGTGTTACATTCTTCACAAACGGACATTCGACCTGGATAACCGGATGGTCTGCAGGTCTTATGGCTGTTGGGATAATCTCATTGCATCTTGCTAGTAACTAGGCCTGTGATAACCCTAGTTAGTTAAAAGTATCAAGCCGTACTCTTGATTGGCCGTGATTGATTGGATGGAGTTTATTCCAGCTTAGTCTTATCCCGATCCTGTGCAAGATTGTGACATGACATGATTATTGATGCTTGCCTTAACAATAACGATCGGGGGTCCAGTTCTGTTCAGGCGAAGGGTTACAACCCCGGTCCTTGTTTGGTTTAAGGGTTGTAACCTGGCTCCTGGAGCAGTTCTGTGTCCTCTCTTCGTTTATTGTCTTTTTGCAACCCCATGACATGTTCATCATGTTTTACCTTACCTTCAATAGCGTGATTATCTATACTGGCCTTGTAGAAGCATGGAAAATATTAGAATAATGATCCATGCGGCTCTGAGTAAGAAGCTTATGCGGCCCACCCAGGAGCGGCCCTATGCGGTTCAAAGAAGACTCTCAATCGCATGCGACTCGGGAGCGTATGCGGTTCAGCAAGGCATATGCGGCTCGATGGACGCCATGTGTGATCTTTCCCTACAGCTGGTCGATTGAGGAGTGGCCTTATTTATTGTTCCAGCACGATTCACTGTGGCGGCCCTGACATAAAGTTTCATAATGGCCTTGCCATAATGACTGACTCCTCGGGAAAAGAAGAAAATCTCTGACCAAATCCGTCAGAAGTCCCAGATTGCCACGTGGCAATCAGTCATATGCGGCTCCCTGAGAACCCGTTCCATGCGGTTCGATACAACGCTAGCTCATGCGGCTCCCGGGGAACACATTCCCTGCGGCCCAATACAACACCAGCTCATGCGGCTCACAAAGATTACGCATATGCGGCTCGATGAAGCATCATCCTATGCGGCTTACAAAGAGTATCTCTCTATGGTTCGAGGATAGTCAATCCTATGGGGCTCTGACAGGACTCACAATTAAGACACGTGGCATAGGATCAATAAGAGATTTAACCGAATCTCAACAAATATATTTGACATCATCGTCATAATTACTGAGATCAGGGCATATCATTTATCATTAAGCTAATGGGACACGTGGCGAGCAATCAGACATTAGCATAATCAATCACGAGGATTTAAAGCAGCTAGCATTAATTGCTCATGAGATACGACGCTATCCACGTTAATGGCCGAGATTCACTGTAATCAGGATCAAGGGTTCAGATAGAATGAAGGAGCGCCGACATTTCAAACAGATAATCATCAGCAAACCCTAATGATCGCCCCCCACTCTTATAAATAGCCAGCATCATTCCCTTGAGAAAAAAAGAGAGAGAGAGGAGAGGTCGGCAACAAAAGAATAAAAAAAATAAGAAGAGACAGATCTACACAGAGAGAGCTCCCCCCTTTCTTCTTGATAATCACAGAGAGAGAGAAGTCAGGAGAGCAATCCGAGGAGAGCAAGAAGAGCGTTTCTTCATCAATGTCGAGCAGATCTTCCTCGAGCCAAGGCTACATACTGATCGTCCAAGGAGTAAGGCAGAGCGGCCGTCGCTTTCCCGAGCCTCTATCGTCACCCCCCAGAATCAAAAATAAACAATCGTACTTAGTCTGCTGTACCTAGGTTTTCGTCCCTAGGCTTTCTTTGTACGAGCGAGTTTGTATTGTGAGTCTAAGTTCAGTCCTCCGATAATTGTTCTGTTCTTTTACAATCAATGGCAAACACGATGGCGACTCTGCTGGGGACTAACTTCTCCATGGCTGAGGAGTTGGTGACGCAATCAGATGCAGCCAAACTTGGCTCCACACAAAAGAAGATGGTCGTCCGCTTCGACCAACAGGCGTTCGAAGAGATGCTCTCTGAAGGTAGCGCTGGCCCGGCCCAGAAGCGCACCCGCACCACGAAGGCCCACAAAGAATGGAGACCGAAGTCATTTGCTCCTCTTCAAGCCCTCGATGGGATGCCCTCTGCTGCTCAATACGGCGAGAAGGATTCTCCTGCGGTCCCACTTCAGATTGTAGACAACTCGGCTGTCCCCAAGTCCGGCAGAAGAAAATATTATGATGCTGGACTTGCAGGGACAAAGAGGGACTCTACGCGGACCGAACCGCAGAAAAGCATTAGCCGCAAGGAGAAAGCCCATGCGGCTACAACCGCCAACCGCATGAAGAAAACTCATGCGGCTACTTCTGTCAGCCGTATAACTTATGCGACTACAGTTTCCGACAGCATGGATGAGACTCATGCGGCCAGTAAAGTCAATCGTTTGCAGAAAACCCATGCGGCCACAGATGCCAACCGCATGTGGCCAGCCTGCACGGTCGTGACCCCTAGCCGCATAAGAACTCGTCCGACGACAGGAGACAACCGCATGCAGACAGCCTGCACGGTTCTCGCTCCCAGCCGCATAGCATCTGCCCCATGCTCCTCTCGATCAGTTTTCGACCGTCTCTCGTATGGTCCGAGCCCTGATGACTCTCTGGATGATAAACCAGACTCTCTGATGTCCAACTTGGACTCTTTCTATTATGCACCCACAAGTGCTAGAAAGAAGAAGTCTAGGGCAGCGCGGGCTCATCAAGCCCAGACAGCTGCCCCAACCTCTGACTATCAGGGCGTCCCGCTGATTATCACACGGGCCTCTGATGGGAAGTTGTACAGAACCGCTCAAGTCCAATCCCCGGCGGCGAACGGACAGAGTGGTCCCTCTGACCTGCGGGAGGCGATCCTCCACAAGCGCAAGGAAAGAGAAGGGGCCTCGACGTGCAAAGAATCCTCACATGGACGTCACTGCACCCAGATCATCGTCAACTACTGCTGCAACAACGCAGCAGTGACGGAAGATCGTCCGTCCGTCTTCCACAGACTACAGCACCCGAACTCAGAAGATGAGGCACCTCCTGTTGTCTCCTGCAATTTCGCTCAGAAGGTCCCCGCCGAGGGGAGTGGGAAGAAGACAAGCATCTCCAGTCCAAAGATATTAGCCACTACAGCTAAGAAGTTGTCGGCTAAACGGTTACCCTCCACCGGAGTATACCAACACACCCGTTCGAAGACAAAATTTGCTGCAACAGGAGGCTCATCGTCCCCGACCCTGAGGGTCGTAAGAGCTGGGGGTAGTACTCCTCCGAACGTCCACAATAATCCAATGTTTCAAGGAGACGAACCCCGAGAAACAACCCTCCCATCGGGTACAACAGATGCTGATGTCCCCGAGGACATCCATGATTCTCTAGACGAAGCAAGCTCCGAAGCTGGGGGTAGTGTTCCTTCCGAGTCCGAACCTGAAGAGAACATCCCCACATATCCAGATGATTTTTCGACGCATGGATACGACTCGGAGGGTACATCCTCCACCACTCCCTCCGTCACTCCTCATGTGAAGACGGTATTCATGACAGACAGCAATCAAGGCGGTTCCAGCGATCGCTAGCGCATCGACACGTTGGAGGCCATATTGCATGCCTTGGTCAAGTCTGTAGACGAGATCAAAGCGGCACTTCCTACTCTGCAGGGAGTGACACCTGGCCAGACAAGCACGGGTCCCGCAATCAACGTAGATTCAAATTCAGCGGCGCCAAACCAGGGCAATAATCCTCCCGAGATAACGGCCCCTACCGCGACAGATGAGGCCCGAGAAGTAAGAAGAGAGGTTCAGGAGCTCCGAGCAATGTTCCACGCCCGAGAAAACTCTCAAGACCTCAGAATACGGCAACCATATCCTGCTGAATGGAGGGATGTTCCCTTTCCGCCAAGATATAAGCCGTTCAATATTAACCCATATGATGGCAAGACTTCAGCAAGTCGATACATCACTTACTTTAAGGTCACTACCGACCATCTGCCCCATGATGACGCTATCCTCACGCGGTTATTCATTGGGGCATTGGAAGGAGTCGCCTTCGATTGGTATCGCAACCTGCCAGACAATTGCATCCACTCCTTCGCTGGCTTCAAACGCTTGTTCTTGGAGAGGTTCTATGAGGTAGGACAGGACGTGACGATGTCTACCCTCATGGACGTCGTTCAAGGAGAGAAAGAACTGACGAGAAATTACATTGAACGGTTTCGTCAAACCGCAATGAAGTTACCATCTGGCAACCCGGACTCTTCTTTGATTGAAATTTGCCAAAAGAGACTACTTCCAATAATTAGTCTCTGGATGGGCGAAAGTCAGTTCAAGGACTGGAAGGCTTTTATCATCAGTGCTACAAGTGCTGAAGAACGATTGAAGAAGGCTCGCCAACTGGGGTTGCATATCTCGGAGGGAGAGAACAAGAGCAAGCGTCCCAACACCAGCAACGACAATGGGGGTAGCCCCTCCAACAACCGGGACAACAAAGGCAAGCAGGCTATGGTGACCGATACAGCCCAGAAGCCCGAGCCACAGCCAGCAGACAAACAATGGCCTCAAATCACTTATTCCTTTGAAGACGGCCACGTCAAGCCTATCTTGGACATGCTTATACAAGGAGATAGGATTCAGCTTCCTCTACCTAGACGGGAACCTCGGCCGGCTGATCTGGAGAACCCAAAGTTCTGCCATTACCATCGCTACGTCCGCCATACGACACACGACTGCTACCAACTGAAACGGTATATCCAAAACCTCATCGATTCGAACGCCCTGGCCATCGATTTCGAAGAGGTAACCGTGGCAGCCAACATGGTGTCCGTACAATTCGGCAGCTTCCCTCCAACAGAGACTCAGGACGGGGTTATACCCATCCCTTTGGCAACAATGGAGATTGCTAATCTGCCGCCTGCCCGCGATCAAGCCGCTGGTCTAGTACCCCTCACCACATCACGAGGAGAAATTATGTGGGTCCATCCGGACCAAGTCCACGAGGTAACTCAGCCCTCTCCACCTTCTAAAAAGAAAAGTAAAAAAGTCAGATCCTGCCGCACTGCCTCGGCGGAAGAAGAGGAAGTCTCGGCCGTCACTACTCGATCTGGAACACAAGCCTAACCGGTAACCGAAAGCGCGACTGATGATCATCCGCCCACTACCAATGATGCTCCGGGACCGGCTCAGCCTTCGACGACAGACAAGCCTAGGCCGAAGGAGACTCGCTTCGACAAGTCCCTCCGGAAGGAGACACCTCAGGGGCTGGAGAGGCCCTACAACTTCGACATCTTAGCGCAATTAGCTAATACCCTGGCCAAATTGTCCTTATATGAACTCCTCAGGCTCTCAAAGAATGTCTGCACGGCTTTAAGTGAGGCGCTCCAAAATACCGACGCATACTTGGCTCAGGTCAACCTCACGGGAGATAACCAACCTGCAGAGCTCCAAGATAGTACGTGTACGGGAGCAATGCCCAATATCGTCTTCTCTCCGCAAGATATGCTCATCAAAACTAACCTGCATGATCGCCCGCTATACTACACTGGATACATCGGCGACGTAAAGGTGGACCGAATGCACATTGATCCTGGGTCCTCTATAAGCATCATTCCGAAGGGTCTGCTACATCATCTTCGCATTCCGATGTATCGCCTGACACCTACAAGCACCGCCATTAGTGGTTTCATTTCGGGCAGGAGCTACCCAATAGGAAAGATCCGTTTGAAGTGTCAGATCGGCGATCTCCAATCAGAAGTCACCTGTTATGTCATAGATGCCGACACTTCTTACAATATCCTTCTGGGGCGGCCTTGGATACACGATTACATGATCGTGCCTTCCACGCTACACCAGTGCTTCAAATATGTCGATAAGTACGGCTTCGTGAAGATAGAGTTTGCCAATATCGATCCCTTCAAGGGGGTCAAATCTTATTACTCAGACTCCTGTCTGTACGAAAAATCAAAGAAGCATCTGGTCGAAGAAGATGTGCAAGCTCACAACAAAACGGCTACAGGATCAGAAGAACCTCTAACGATCCACCTTCAGGCTCGCAAACCGGGCAATTCCGCACCCCTTACGGCCACTCTGCGTAAGGACGCAATCAGTCTCTCCGCACAAGAAGAACAAATGAGAATCCGGCTGCCAAGGTCCGGCCAAGCGCCGAGACCCATAACAGGACCACTTACCATCAGACTACCGAGAGTCGGTCAGCTCCAAACGGAGAAGCCTAATCCCTCCGACAGACCGCTCACAATACGCCTTCCCAAGAAGATTCTTCACCCCGATGCGAGGTCTGACACTTCTAGCGAACCAGCCACCCCTCGCCTCACATCAAGTACCAAACTGGGGGTTGCTAGTTTACCAACAACTCCACGATCTGCTCCGCCAGTTGAGCCTCTGAAGATCAAGCTGACTAGGTCGTCCTCTCAGTCTTCATTTATACAGGGGGTGGCCGAAGAAGAACCAGAATTGACCAAGTATGTGGCCGCCCACTCCGATACCCCTTCCGCAGATGATGTAATCCCTCTAGAAAAGAAACCTTACTTCATCAATAAAGGGTTATCTTTGAACTACACCGAGCTCAATAAGCTATGTACAATGTATGCTATGGAACACGGTATAGGCACTCACCTACATACACAGGTGACAAACGTGTACACCGCCATCCGACTTACTCTAGTAGAAGACACTTACCGAATAGTAAAGGGAGGGGACCACCCGATCATCTTCGGCCGGACGAACAACCCACATCCCCCCGCTATGGAAGAAGTCGACTTCGGGTCAGATGCCGGAAGACTGCCTCTGTATCTCTATAGCCCTCAATCTAAATATCTCATGCAGAAATAGGGGTATGATCTAGAGACAACGCCAGGACTGAACTACGGCACTGGACGACGATTACCTTTGAAGACACCAGCCCCGGCGGGCAAACCACGGAACTTCTATAACAAAACCCGATACGGTTTAGGGTATGTAACGCCTACTATGACCCCTGAAAGCTCAGATGAAGAATACGACTGGCAGTCACATTCAACCGGATCACCGACTTCCGACTCAGATACCAGCATCGGAGATGTGTTCAGACAAGTCATGTCAGTCAACATGGCATTCACCGATGCTTACGAGGAAGACGAAGACATCCCCGAAATCCTTGAGCTAGAACCATGGGCCCAGCAATTAGACGCACAATAGGAAAAGCGGTTCGAACTGAGAGAACCTCCTACCGAAGATGAGGTCATACAAGTGGATCTCGGCAGCGAATCTTCTCCAAAACCGATCTTTATCAGTAAAAGCCTAACTGACGAAGAACAAGAATCGCTGTTAGTACTCGTCAGAGAATACATTCATGTGTTCGCCTGGAGCTATGAAGACTTGCCGGGGTTAAATCCTGACATCGCTCTCCACAAACTCAATATACGGCCAGATGCAAAGCCAGTCAAGCAGCAACAATGACGCTTCCGCCCAGGTGTCATGGACGCGATCGAAACTGAAGTCAACAAGTTAATAGCCAGCAGTTTCATTCGTGAAGAGCAACATCCTGATTGGGTCGCCAATATAGTACCCGTCATTAAGAAGAATGGGAAGATTCGAATCTGCATCGACTTCCGCAACCTGAATGAGGCATGCCCCAAAGATGAATTTCCCCTTTCCATCACAGACATCATGATCGACAACACATGCGGCTTCGAACGTATGTCATTCATGGATGGATTCTCGGGGTATAATCAAATCAAGATATCTCCCGACGACGAAAAGCACACATCATTCCGAACGCCGATTGGTACATACTGCTACACAGTCATGCCATTCGGTCTGAAGAATGCTGGCGCTACATATCAGCGGGCCATGAGTATCATTTTCTGAGAACATTTACGCAAAACAGTAGAATGCTATGTCGACGACATCACCGTCAAGAGTCGCCATAAAAAAGATCATCTACAAGACCTGAGAATGGTATTCGACCTGATGAGAGCCCACAACCTGAAGATGAACCCTACGAAATCATTCTTGGACGTATCCAGCGGAAAATTCTTAGGCTTCATCATCACGGCACGGGGCATCCATGTAGACCCTGAGAAGACGAAGGCAATCATGGAGATGGGTCCCCCGAAAAATCTCCGCAAACTCAGAGGCCTCCAAGGGAGGCTAGCTTACATCAGGAGGTTCATTTCCAACCTCTCCGGGCGATGCCGACCGTTCACACACCTCATGAAGAAGGGAGTCTCATTCGTATGGGACGAGGAATGCCAGCGTGCTTTCGACGACATCAAAGAATATTTATCGAATCCCCCAGTCCTGGTGGCCCCGGTCCCCGGAAAACCATTCCTGCTCTACGTACGAGCAATGGAACACTCCCTTGGTGCCCTGCTAGCACAAAATAACGATGCAGGCCACAAGCAGGCTATATATTATCTCAGCCGGATGATGATCGGGCCAGAACATCGATACACCGCCGTAGAGAAGGAGTGTCTCGCCCTGGTATTCGCTATTCAAAAGACGCGGCACTATGTCACAGGACAAACCATACATGTGATCTCGCGAGTCAACCCCCTCAGAGTCCTCATGACTAAACCAGGGGCCCTCAGCTCTCGCCTCGCCATATGGGCAATATTACTGTCCCCCTATCATATGATCTTCGTCCCGCAAAAGGCTGTTAAGGGTCAAGCCCTAGCAGACTTTTTGGCAGCCCACCCAGGATCGGAGTCATCCAGAATCTATGAAGAGATACCAGACGAGGTCGCCGATTCGAATACAGCCACCCACGATAACATATGGCGAATGTTCTTCGATGGCGCCTCAAGGACCGGACCCAAGAGAAACATCGTCGTCGGGGTCGGAGTGGTATTAATTTCTCCTACTGGGCTGGTGATCAATCGCGCCTACTCCCTCACGGAACCCTGCTCCAACAATGTGGCCGAATATAACGCTCTGGTCATTGGCCTCCAACTTACAAAAGAGCTGGGGGTAGAATACCTTGAAGCATACGGCGACTCCCAACTAATCGTCAATCAGATCAGGGGCTCATACGAGGTTCGCCATGAAGACATGATCCCCTACCATCAAATTACGATCAACATTATCTCATCATTCGAGGGATTCTTCATCGAGCACGTCCCCAGACTCCAAAATATCGAAGACGATGCCCTAGTAGGCCTTGCCGCTTCCTTAGCAGTACCGAACCAAGCTCATCATTCGGTTGACGTAGTAGGTCACGAACTGGTCTGTCCCAAGAACAACGTTCAAGCCATTGCAAGTTATTCCGCCCAGACAGTCGACGACACACCGGACTGGAGACAGCCGTTCATCGACTTCGTCGTATACGACATCCTCCCAGAGAATCCAAAGGAAGCTACCTCTATCAGACGGCGTTCTCTCAGATTCTTCTACGATACAGAGACGAAAATGCTGTATCGCCGCTCCTACGACGGATTATTGCTCCGGTGCTTGTCGAACGCGGAAGCTACATAAGCTGTACGAGAAGCTCACGACGGTGTTTGTGGGGCCCATCAACCCGGCCCTAAGCTACAGGACCGCCTTCGCCGGATGGGCTACTACTGGCCCACGATGGTGGCAGATGCGATAGATTATGTCAGAAAATGCAAGGCCTGCCAAGTCCACGCGGATTTCATTCACCAACCATCCGAGTTTCTGCATCCAACGGTGGCATCCTGGCCATTCGAAGCATGGTGGATGGATATCATTGGTCCAATCACCCCACCTTCCTCCCGAGGACATCGCTTCATACTTACGATCACTGATTATTTCTCCAAATGGGCAGAAGCTGTCCCACTCGCAGAAGTTAAAACTTCAAACGTGATCAGCTTCCTTAAGCATCACGTTATCTACCGCTTCGAACTACCATGAAGAATCATCCACGATAATGGTCCACAGTTTATAAGCCATGCATTCTACCGATTCTGCGATAAGTACCGCATTCAGAATGTCGCTTCGATACCATACAACCCGGCAGCAAACGGGTTGGCAGAGGCATTCAACAAAACAATCATCAAGCTCCTCAAGAAGTTCGTCTCCTCCAACAAACGCGACTGGAACGAGAAGCTCGGCGAGTGCTTATGGGCTTATCGTACCACAGTTCGAACAGCCGCCGGAAATACACCATTCTCTCTGGTGTACGGGAGCGAAGCAGTCCTCCCTTTGGAGACTCAGATCCCCTCACTCCGCGTCGCCCTCACTTATTAATTGACGACGGATGATAACTACCGACGACGACTACAAGAGTTGGAGGCTTTAGATGAAAAGCGCCTCCTAGCTCAGCAAAGGATCTAGCTATACCAAGCACGCATCTCCGGAGCCTTCAACAAGAAAGTTAAAATCAGAACATTCCAAGTGGGTGATCTTGTTCTGGCAGTCCGGAGGCCGATGGTCATGACTCACAAGACCACCGGTAAGTTTCAGCCAAAATGGGAAGGTCCATTTGTCATCGAGACCGTGTTCTCCAACGGCGCCTACCGCCTCGCTAAGCAGAACGGAGATTTGCTCATGTTGCCCGTCAACGGCAAGTTCCTGAAGAAATACTATGTTTGAACATCATTCTCCAGATTATCGAGTCATGTACCCCCTTTAGTACCACTGAACTCTCATCCATCATTCTCCAGATTATCAAGTCATGTACCCCCTTTAGTACCACTGAACTCTCATCCATCATTCTCCAGATTATCAAGTCATGTACCCCTTTAGTACCACTGAACTCTCATCCATCATTCTCCAGATTATCAAGTCATGTACCCCTTTAGTACCACTGAACTCTCATCCACCCTATTTCAGATTATCGAGCCATGCACTCGCTGGTGCCGCTGAACTCTCACTCCCTCAATAGTCCAAATTACCAAGTTATGTACCAGCTGGTGCCTCTGAACTTAAATTTCGGTCACTCTTTCAGATAGTAAGTCAAGTATGATTATACCTCTGAACTTTCTTCTTGGCAGAGATCCTCCCTCAGGATTCATTACCCGCACTCCCAGTGCACAAAAAGGGTAGTCGATCCACCAATTTCTGAAACGACCATGTCCTCATTACCTCTGAGTCGTCTTCACTTCCACCAAAAACAAACCGCCCCCTCGCATATAACTTCCACGTTCTCCTACCTCTGAGTCGTTCTATGCACCTAATCTTCATTGAGCCTACTCCTGCCATGTCCTCGCTACCTCTGAGTGGGAAGGCCCCGTCGAAGAAATTGTCATATTTGCCATGTCCACATTACCTCTGAGCAAGTATGTCGATCCTCTTTTAACCTATTATCTGTACCCACAACCGGAGTACGACAAGGATAATAGGTCCACAAATGTCCCCTGTTGACCATAAATGTCCTCTGTTGACCACAAATGTCCTATGTTGACCACAAATGTCCTCTGTTGACCACAAATGTCCTCTGTTGACCACAAATAGCTTCCGTAAAGTCTCTCCTGCCATGTTCTCATTACCGCTGAGCAGGAAGATTTCACGATAAAACCTTCATGTTTGCCATGTCATCATAACCTCTGAGCAAATGTGATCGGTTCCCTTTCACCCCATTATCCGCATCCTGAACTAGGGTACGCCAAGGGTAATAGGTCCACAAATATTCATTCGCTAAACTTCTTAGCATAAATCCACCATCTTTCCATGCCCCGGGAGCCCAGCTGCTCTACGGCATTCTTTCCCCCAGTACCGAGAACATCCATGACCACTTTGCCGTGGCTGTCCCGGACATCCTATCTAAACTGTTATCCGTACCTAAAACCAAGGTACGCCTAGGATAACAGGTCCACAAATAAATCTCCCAGCAAGTCCAAATTCCATAAACACCCAAGTGCAAGAAAGAAAAGATAAGTTGAAACATGCTCATTTATTCGAAAATCAAAGGGCTACATCAGCAGGGATCACACCCCCTTGCAAAAATTAAAAAGAAAAAAAAGAGAGAAAGAGAGAAGAAGAAGAAGACAGAAAGCCGATCACTGCTCTGGAACACATAACGCCGTAAGACGGTCCTTTATCAAGGCAACCGACCGCTCAAGCTTCTGTCTGGTTCGGCGCTCCGCTTCCAGATTCAACACCGCCGCATCCTCCAGATGAGCATGGGCTCGCCAGTTATCCTCAAACTTCTTGAAGGCCCGCTCCAGGTTGACAGAGGATCGGGAAATCCGCTCGGCCTCTCGAGCAATCAACTCTTGTTCTGCACAAGCAGCCTCCCGCTCTAACTCTAAGAAGACCAACTCCTTCTGGAGTGCGAGAATCCGCTCCTTCGTATCAGCTACACCACGAGAGGCAGATTCTTCCCGGGCTCTACAAGCCTGACTCCGACGACCCAGTCGGTCATAAGAGACGGAGAACTTGTCAAGGTCCTCCTGCATAGCCGGTCCGGCAGTTTCCCGAGCGAGCTTAATCCTGTCCCTAGCAGCGACCAGGAAGCTCCGCTCCCGTTCAGTCGCGGCGGGCAAGCCAGCCTGTCGCACTGCCAGCAGTTGGGTCACAAGCTGATCAGCCTCTGTCAACTTAGGCTCCAGGAGCGCTGCTAACCCCAGCCCGCCAGAAAGATCCTTCAGAGTGTCAATTTGGCCCCGAGTTCTCCGTAGAGACAGAGAAAAAGGGACCCCCCGTTCCACGGCAGCGTTTACACCCCTCCCTAAGTGGCGATAAAAGCTGTCGACCACATCCTGTGTCACCTCGTTCAGAGCCTCCGAGAAAACCGGTGTCAACGGGAGCGTGGCTGGTAGCACGGAAGAAGACGTGACGGAATCTGCCGCTCCTGCCACAAGAGAAACCAACTCCTTACGGAAGGACGCTTGAACATCGGTCAATTCCTCTTCAGCGGCCCGCAGAATTTGGATGCTCGGCAGGGTCGAGAAGTCAATCTCCGGAGCCGTATAAGCAGCCGAAGACGAGGCCGGGGCCAGCACCAACTCCATCCCCATCTGCCCAGAGCTGGCAGGATGTCCCTCAACATGCGATGACGAAGGGAAGGAAACGCTCCTTTCCCCCTGATCACGGTAGACCGGGCCTTCCCCAAGAACATCAGCGGCAGGAGATAAAGGGTCAGTTCCTGCACGGCCAAGGCAACCATGAATCGACTTGACCCGAAGGATATGCTGATAAAGTAAATAAGCCCCCTCGGTGGTCAATATGTGGCTCAGCTTACCAGTGGAGGAATGTGGAGGCTGAGGTTCGTCTACAGCCATCACAACCTCTTTACCAACAGCCTCCGAGTCAGGAATAAAAGACTCATCCGCCCTTGCATCCTCGGGAGGGGATGCACCGACGATGGCGTCATCTCGCTGAAGTTCAGAAATCTCGGAGACGGGCCCAAGGAAACTTTCGTCACCCCGGGCTGGGGCCTCAGCAGCCCGGGAGTCCTTAGCCGCCGCTGAGAGAGCCCCCGCAGAGAGGACCGCGGCACACATGTCGCTAATCAAAGCGGCAAGGGCCGGATCAACTACTGAGGCAGCAGATGGTTCAGGAGAGCCTGGTTCGTCAGACGCCTACAAAGAAAAATGATCAAGTCATATCCCCGAGAGGAAAGAAAGCTACAACAAAGATATAACTCCGACTTGGACTTACCTCCGGAACATCGTCTGCACCTTCACCCTTCTCGGTAATAGGTGTCCCACGAGACCTAACAGCAGCTCCCTTCACGGAAAAGGTCGCTCTACTGTCAGGAGATTCGTATCTGACCCGTTTACGCGATGGACCAGATACAGCTGAAGGGTGTTCTTCTCTCACTGCTCCCTCTTGTGTAGTAAGCGGCGGATCTTCCGCCGGTTCATCAAGTAGGGGAAGCGGTTGATCTGCCACTTCTTCATCCCCACCAGAAAGGAAGTCTTCGCTATCATCCTCCTCCTCAGCCGACTCGGAAGGTTCTGATTCAGGGAGAGGAATCTGGAGCGCCAGTTGCTTTCTAGCCTTAGCCCCCTTAGGCTTCTCCTCTAAACCAGTACCTACGATGAAGCTGGTACCCGGATCGAAGTTAACAGGAGGCTTGTTCGCCATAATGTTATACAAAGCGGCCACGTACAAAATTTCCTTCGATGCCTTGGCATCGGGAACCGAGAAGCTGGCCCGAGTATGATAAGCGTCATAATAATTCCACGCTCGGACGCCGTCAAGAACGCTACCTTCAAAACCCAAACAAGGGTTGGGACAATCAAGGAACAACTGGCTATAACCAAATTGACGGAAAAACCTACTGGGTAGGTAAGGCTCCAAGTACACATTATCCCGGTTGTGATAAACCAGATGTGCGGGGCGGATATTGCGCAACCAAGCAAGCATATCCGGAGACAGAAAATGAGAAGGTCCAGTACCATCAAGGTGTACCTTCCTCACTTCCTCATCAGAAAAAGGAGGAACAGACACAAAGAGATCACACCCATCCACTCTCGCCAACGCCCTCCGACAAGCTGGCATAGTATTGCATTCCCAAGACCGGTGATGGCATTTGAAGAGGAAAGCGTCCTCGGCCGTAGCATCTTCCGCTATCCCAGGTCCTAGCAAAGACTTATAGTGCATCGCCAACCACCCCATTAGGTAGTGAAAGGGCAGTTCTACGCGCTCAAAATCCAAATTCTTCCTGCGAGCAATAACCTTGGACGAGAATGTCCGCAGGCCATGATGTATGCCGCATACCATAGCAGGAAGGAGGGCCAGCCTAACTCCGAATACTAGCTTAACGGCAGGGAGGATGAAATAACGACCAATCCTTTCAATAGAGCCCGCTCCGCCTGAGACTACGCAGTTCCGTAGCCATATCATCAAAAATCCAGCCAGAAGCGCCTCTCCGACAGTTGTATGGTCCCGTAGTGAAAATAACTAAGAGAGTCAGCTTGACTCCCGAATATATCGCTCTTGGATCGCGACTTTTTGACATTGGACATCAGATCCCTTACCTCTGCATGCATTCGAGGGGCTCGGGGAGTAACTTCACTAGAAGGATCAACCCTAAAGAGATAATTAATCCAGGATGTGGTATGGGGAGCGGTCCCCTCAGAGCTATCCATCGTTTTTATAGCCATTTGATGACAAGCACTATGGTGGCACAACAACTCCCGATACACCGCAACAAAACCCGGGAGTTGCCTGTCCAAGGCCTCGAACTCCTCATTCGACGGGGTATACACCTCGAAAGGCTCATTCCCCCATGGAAGTTTAGAGACAGTATACATCTCGTGAAGAGCAAGCCCCAGTTCCCCTACTGGTGTAAAGAATGTCCCCGTTCGCTGGCTGTACATCTCCAAGAGCGCTACGAACAGTGGTTTATTAATGGGAAGCCCATGACAAGTGCCCCGAATGGCATGGTAAAGCCCTACCTCCCGCAAGAATGCTCCATAAGTCTGTAGAACCCAAGCAGTCAACTGGGCCCACGTAGAGGTGGGGTTTATCCAGTTCGGCAATGCCAGCCTACCAACAGGATAAGACTTCTTGCGAACAAGCCGATTCAGGAAAGTATCAGCTTGAGTAAGTGTGAAATTGGGACCGTATACATTCATAAAAGAGCCCGGGGCCAGACCCGTCATATACCGGAGGACGGAATCCTTACCTGCATACGCTGACTTCATATTCGGATTATAATGGATGTTGTCCATCAACATCCCTGATTGAGTGGGAGTTAGGTTACACACCATCTTCCGGTCTAGCAACACCATATTGAACCATGACAAAGGATAATGACGTTCCATGAGAGGAATATGGATTGCCACCCCATCCAAAGAAAAATCCCAGTTCTCAGAAATCTCTAAGACCCGAGGATTCTTGATGGTTAAAGCATCCCCAAAAAGGAACAAAGGCTTCAGGTATTTTCCATCCAGCTTCCCAGTATTCATCATGGAACGGAGGTAATGAAGGGTTTGATTCTCTATAGCCTTCAACCTCTCCGAAGGCTCATCAGTAGGGAACTGATTCGATACATGCCTAATTAAGTCGTCAAGACGCACGCCCAGGGCGAATTGATTCGAACCCACTATAAGTTCCCCAGCAGGATTTACGGGCAAGTTCACTGGAAAAATACGAAAGAAACGAGGTTAGAAGGTAGTCAAAAAACAGAAGCATTGGAAAGGTCATCTGAGCCTATGCAGCTCGGCTCGTTACAGCTTCATGCGGCTCAGCATTAGATACGTATATGCGGTTCAGTGTATCATAGCCTCATGTGGCTCCGAGTTAGCCGAGCTCATACAACTCAAGTCCAGACGAACTTATAGACCCATGCGGTTCAAGTTAAGCACGCCTACAGAGTCAGATTCATGCAAGCTGACGTAAGCAGACGAATTTCTGCGGTTCAAAAAAAGTGAGCAACGCTTATGCGGCCCAAATCAAAAACACGTATGCAAACGCAGATCGAGTATAACAAGTTCATGCGGCCCCATAAGACGAAGAGCTCATGCAGTCCTATCGATAAAGCCCCGTATACGTGGCTTGTGCATAAAGTATACAGCAGAGCCATGGCGACAGTTAGGGTTTTCAGACGATCTCTTACCAGCGATAGACGGATGGACATCGGGATGGATGGAGTGCGCAATGACCGGCGGAGGGGCGACTACGTTCGCCGCCGCAGTTGCCGTAGAAGCAACTGCCTTACCCTTAGCGGCCTTCGATGCTGCAGCTTTCTTGGGAGCCATTGTCGGTTGCTAAAGGAAGAAGACGAAGAGCAAAGACGGCAAATAGAGAATCAGAGCAAAGAGAGAAGGTAAAGAAAAGCCCCAAGAGGCTTAAAGACTCCTATTTATAGGCAAAAGAGACTCACGAAACGAACAGACGTCTCGGAGTATGCCTCGGATTACGTGCCGCCCCCAAAGAATAAAGGCAAAACGCTTCGGTCAAGGCAAAACCGACTCTTGGGATCCTCCCCCAAAAGGCGGCGTTAAATCAAATCAAAGGCACTTAATGAAGATTTGCACACGTGTTCAAGACACGTGGCAACAAGTTTATGCGGCCAGATGAATTTATGCGGCTAAGGCACTTATGCGGCTAGGAAGCTCAGGCAGAAAGAAAAATCCTATGCGGCATGAACGGGGCCATGCTTCTTGTTCAAAGTATTCCAATTTTTATAAAATTGAAAACTTTGAAGGGGGTTCTGTAGAAGCATGGAAAATATTAGAATAATGATCCATGCGGCTCTGAGTAAGAAGCTTATGCGGCCCACCCAGGAGCGGCCCTATGCGGTTCAAAGAAGACTCAAAATCGCATGCGGCTCGGGAGCGTATGCGGTTCAGCAAGGCATATGCGGCTCGATGGACGCCATGTGTGATCTTTCCCTACAGCTGGTCGATTGAGGAGTGACCTCATTTATTGTTCCAGCATGATTCACTGTGGCGGCCCTGACATAAAGTTTCATAATGGCCTTGCCATAATGACTGACTCCTCGGGAAAAGAAGAAAATCTCTGACCAAATCCGTCAGAAGTCCCAGATTGCCACGTGGCAATCAGTCATATGCGGCTCCCTGAGAACCCGTTCCATGCGGTTGGATACAACGCTAGCTCATGCGGCTCCCTGGGAACACATTCCCTGCGGCCCAATACAACACCAGCTCATGCGGCTCACAAAGATTACGCATATACGGCTCGATGAAGCATCGTCCTATGCGGCTTACAAAGAGTATCTCTCTACGGTTCGAGGATAGTCAATCCTATGCGGCTCTGACAGGACTCACAATTAAGACACGTGGCATGGGATCAATAAGAGATTTAACCGAATCTCAACAAATATATTTGACATCATCTTCATAATTACTGAGATCAGGACATATCATTTATCATCAAGCTAATGGAACACATGGCGAGCAATCAGACATTGGCATAATCAATCACGAGGATTTAAAGCAGCTAGCATTAATTGCTCATGAGATACGACGCTATCCACGTTAATGGCCGAGATTCACTGTAATCAGGATCAAGGGTTCAGATAGAATGAAGGAGCGCCGACATTTCAAACAGATAATCATCAGCAAACCCTAATGATCGCCCCCCACTCTTATAAATAGCCAGCATCATTCCCTTGAGAAAAAAAAGAGAGAGAGGAGAGGTCGGCAACAAAAGAATAAAAAAATAAGAAGAGAGAGATCTACACAGAGAGAGCTTTCCCCTTTCTTCTTGATAATCACAGAGAGAGAGAGAAGTCAGGAGAGCAATCTGAGGAGAGCAAGAAGAGCGTTTCTTCATCAACGTCGAGCAGATCTTCCCCGAGCCAAGGCTACATACTGATCGTCCAAGGAGTAAGGCAGAGCGGCCGTCGCTTTCCCGAGCCTCTATCGTCACCCCCCAGAATCAAAAATAAACAATCGTACTTAGTCTGCAGTACCTAGGTTTTCGTCCCTAGGCTTTCTTTGTACGAGCGAGTTTGTATTGTGAGTCTAAGTTCAGTCCTCCGATAATTGTTCTGTTCTTTTACAATCAATGGCAAACAGGCCTTAACAATAAAGATTATGGGTCCAGTTCTGCTCAGGCGAAGGGTTACAACCCCGGTCCTTGTTTGGTTTAAGGGTTGTAACCTGGCTTCCGGAGCAGTTCTGTGTCCTCTCTTCGTTTATTGTTTATACTGTACCAATAGTATTTGGGATGGGTTTCTATTCAGGTGAAAGGTTACAACCCTGGTCCTTATTTGGTTTAAGGGTTGTGACCTGGCTACTTGAATGGTTTCCTCGTACTCAGTTTACTGTTGTTATCTCTATTATTATTAATTCTTTATTTATTATCTTTAATATTCTTTTGTGGTATGCTGGTTTTAGTTCCTAAGTGAAGCCTCCTTTGTGGCACTTGCTCTTTCTGGGGTCTGACCCAACTGGTTTTGTATGGCCAGATATCGGAGCAACAGCAGAGGATCTACCTGTCTTCCAGCCAGATGGTGACCACCAGGTGTAACCCCGGCAACGAGTGGGTTTCTTTTGTCCTTCCACTTTATTGTAAAATTATTCTTTTGAGACGTTTAGCCGACGAGCACGTGTTAGCTCATATTTTACCTTATTTACTGTCTGTCTACGGGCTGTAATATGATTGACAAATCCTAGGGTTGATCATGTATGACAGAAACTCTTGCTAGTCCTGACATTTTGTACGACTAGTTTCATGATCATCCAATATGTAATGTATGGGACGCCTTGCTATTATATATTTGGTGCTCTGACATCTTGGAACTATTATTGCTTGCTTGAGATTGAGACAATAGGCTTGTTCATAACCATAGGAGACTGTTGGCTTGTAGTTAAACCCTCATGTATCTAGATAGCCGTGACCGTATAACGAGGTGGGTTGCACTTTAATATATGTAGCTGGCTATGTACGCTCCTGCTCTCCAGTATTCTGGTTCTGGGGCGTTACATGGTTTAAGTGGTGGCCCATGTAGGTCTTATAAACCAAGATATGTGAGGGTTTACCGAATAGATGTCTCAATCAGTACTATCCCTTGATCTCTTCTCGTATCCTCTTGATCCCCGAAAATCTTGACCTGATCACATGCTTGTATCGTTGATCTATCCTGGTCCTTCATTATTGTGCCATATGTCATCTTCTTTAGTGACATTGTTCCTGGACCTACCGATCAGCAAGGCGGAGCACCTCCTACGGACCAGCAGCAACCTCGAGATCAAGTCTAGCATTTAGGAGTAGCCTCCAAAGTCATACCTACCGGAGGAGAACCACCAATTCAGCCTGTCCAGCCTGCAGAGCCTGATGATGGCACTTTGGTGGGTCTCATCAGGTCACTATTAGCCTCTCAGGATCGTCGAGGAGATGTCTTGTACCAGGCGGTGGCAGACGCTTTGACCAGAGGAGGTCATCATGGTAATAGCGCGACCAACAGCTTCACGCGCTTGAACCCTCCATTCTTCGATGGCAGTGAAGATGCGATCGCTGCAGATGCATGGCTTCAGGACACAGAGGTGATTTTAGAAGCAGCCAGGACTCCAGAAGATGAGAAGGTGGCCGTAGTGCGCCTGCAGTTACTAGATCATGCCCGCAGCTGTTGGACAGCGCAGGCCGATGGATTAGTGGCCCCTATTTTATGGGCAGTGTTCAGAAAGAGATTCCAGACCAAGTATTTTGATGCTGTAGTTCGGTACGATCTACAGACATGGTTTATTAATCTGAAGCAGATGGGCAGGACGGTCGATGGATATGCGGCCGAGTTCTCCAGACTTAGTCGGTTTGCTTCCACCTTGGTGGCGATCGAGTTCGATAGAGCCCAGCGGTTCCAGCAGGGGCTCCACCTAGAGATTTTATTGGCGGTGGAACAGTTTGAGCATCAGACTTTTGATGCAGTATTGAGAGCAGCTCGGAGGCATGAATATACCTCCCAGAGGATCATGGATAGAACCGGAGGTCGGAAGCGATCCCACGGCCAGATGAATCAGTCATCAGCACCAGCCCCGGCAGCCAGGGCTTTGACCATTGGAGCTTCGAGGCGGGCGGCCTCAGTGACGTCGGTTCAACATTCTACCTCGACGCACGCTCAGCAGCAAAAGTAGAAGCAGTCTTCCGCAGTGGGATGTTCATACTGCGGGAAGCCAGGGCATGTGGTATCAGAGTGTCGCAGAGCACAGGGTTTGTGCTTGGTTTGTGGTGCCCCGGACCACAGGGTTGAGAACTGACCGAACAGGGGGAGTTCATCGGTATTCTCTAGTCCTTCAATTGGAGGACCAGCACCAGTCCAGCAGCAGCAGCTGTAGTACCCGTTTTCGAGGCCATTGCCGAAGCAGGCCCAGGCATTTCAGCAGCAGAGACCGCAGCAGTATGCCCAAGCCCAAGCCCTGATCCAGAGCAGGCAGAGGAATTTTTAGCAGAGGGGACCCGCACCCAGAGGACATGGTCAAGTGCTGGCTTTGACCATGGGAGAAGAAAGAATAGCACCAGGTGAGGTAGTGGCAGGTACTATTCTCGTCAATACCTTTCCAGCTTCAGTATTATTTGATTCTGGTACCTAGTATTCATTTATTTCTACACGATTCACGACACGGATAGGACTGGAGCCCAAGTCATTATCAGTAAGGCTCAATATACTTACTGGTAACGTACTTGTGGGAGTAAATAGAGTGTTTCTCTTGTGTCAGATCGTAGTTAGCGATAGAGAGTTTCCTGCTAGATTGATAGAGTTCCCGATGGCCGATTATGATGTGGTCTTAGGGATGGATTGGTTAAGGGACTAATATGCTAGGATAGACTGCCACATTGGCAGGGTTATTTTTAGCATTCCAGGCGAGCCGAAGTTTTCCTTCTTCCGAGGCGAAGTTGAACCTTCTCCTCCAGTGTTGCGGATGGCAGTAGCAGTAGTACAGTTACCTCGTATAGTCGTAGAGTTTCCAGATGTTTTCCCAGAAGATCTTCCAAGGATGCCGCCAGAGCGGAAGATAGAGTTCACCATCGACTTGATTCCCGGAACAGCCCCAATGTCAGAGAGAGTCTACAGGATGGCGCCATCAGAGCTAGAGATATTGTACAAGATGATTGAAGAACTTAGAACCAAGGGATTCATTCGTGCAAGTGGATCGCCTTGGGAAGCCCCGATGCTTCTTATAAAAAAGAAGGCTGGTACGTCCAGATTATGTGTAGATTATCGTACCTTGAACTCAGCGACAATCAAGAACAGATGCCCTCTCCCGAGGATAGATGACTTGTTTGATCAATTCAGAGGAGCGACAGTATTCTCGAAGATTGACTTACGCTCCAGATATCATCAGATCAGAGTCAGAGAGCAGGACATCTCGAAGACAGCATTCTGATCCCGGTATGGGCATTAGGAGTTCCTTGTGATGCCATTTGGAGCGACCAATGCGCCGGCTGTATTCATGGACCTCATGAATCGTATCTTCATGCCTTATTTGGATCAGTTCATGATTGTATTCCTAGACGACATCCTGCTCTATAGCAAGAGTGAAGTGGAGCATGAACAGCATCTCAGAGTTGTCCTCCAGATTCTCCGAGAGCACCAGTTGTATACCAAGTTCAGTAAATGCGAGTTCTAGCTCGATCGTATTTCGTACTTAGGCCATATCATCACCAGAGGAGGAGTAGAAGTGGATACCCAAAAGATCATGGCCATTGAGACATGGACAGTGTCCAGCACGGTTGCAGAAGTTTGCAGTTTTCTTGGATTGGCCAGCTACTACCGGTGATTTGTTTCAGACTTTGTTCGAATTTCATCGCCATTGACCCAGCTGACCCGAGGATGTGCAGTTGGCTTGGACAGCAGAGTGCCAAGATTCTTTTGAGAAGTTGAAGCGAGGCTTGATGACGGCACCCATTCTTATGCTCCCAGATGGAACCGGAGGATTCTCAGTGTATTGTAATACTTCAAGCAGAGGCTTAGGATGTGTTCTAATGCAGCATGGAAAGGTAATAGCTTATGTGTCACGACAACTTTGTGATCATGAAAGGAATTACCGAACCTATGACTTGGAGTCGGCAGCAGTAGTGTTTGCACTTAAGTTGTGGAGGCACTACTTGTACGGAGATAGGGTGGAGATTTTCACCGACCACAAGAACCTGAAGTATGTTTTCACCCAGAAAGATCTTAACATGCGTCAGAGGAGGTGGCTGGAGCTACTTGTGGATTATGATATCAACCTGCAGTATCACCCTGTCACGACCCGCACCCTAGAGTTAGGGCACGAGAACGTAACAACGCCCAGCCTACGCCGCAGTGTCGGCGGTAGAACGCTGTCCTAGGTCTCAATGCATCTAACAGTATAAGACTAAACAGTTTATACTCCCCGAATGGGGGTGACATAGCAGATACAAACTCAATCACATCTAAGGTAGAGCATGATAAGGATAGATAAAACATGAAATCCAAATAAATACAGGAGATAGAAGTCTAAGTGTCTAAGATACATGAACCCAGAAGTACATCTCAAAACTCAAATAAGATACAGTAATCCACAAGGTAAATACAACTCCAGACAAAATAAAATAACTACCTAAACAAACCCTACTGTGTCTCCTCTAGGCTAGCAGGCACCTCCAGGCTATCTGTAAAATTTATCAACAGGTCCAGTCAGGACTGGAGCGAGTACAGTACATCTCAACAGATCATAGCAGGTTAGAAAACATATAACTTGCAGTAAAGTAAGATACAGGTACTGAAAGAAAACAGTATGTAAACAGAGAGATAACTGTAATAGAAATATCTACTATACATAGAGAACTAGCATGTGACTAGTGAGTCAGAGTACAATATGAACATGTAAATGGCCTGGGATGATTCTGATAAGACACTAAGGAATGATTCTGATAAGAAACTACTGGTGTATTATTCACATGTCCACTTATACTCCCCCGTACCCCCAATCAATACACAAGAATCCAGCCAGGTTATGTTATGATGCTATGTAACAGACCCCGAAGGTAATAGACCCCGAGGGTGATAGACCCCGAAGGTGATAGACCCCGAAGGTGATACATAGTAGACCCATAAATGGGATAAGGATTCCAGGATGACTCTGTGATCATAAGAGTATATGTCACAAGTGATCGAAGAATCAACGAAGTATAGTGATACGCCATGCAAGTGAAACGCACAAACATAGAGTACCCGATGCTCCCTAAGGATAACATCTCAAGAAGGGATCCATATAATACCAATCCGTGTGACCAACGTGACAGTACAAGTAAAGTAATCTACTGCAGGAAATAATTCTAAGTAGGATATGAAATGAACAGAGAATGTACTCGCCTCGATAACCTGAACAGCTGATAAGTATAGGGGGTCCCACTGAAGCCACAGAGTCCTATTTAAAGCAACACAGGTTACAAGGGGTTCAAGTTGTAATAAATAAATCTCAAAAAAATCAATCTACCTTATTCTAGGTTCTTCTAAGTCAAAACAACTCTAGGTCAACTCCGGTCAATAATCTAGTCAAACTAGGTCAAGTGTTGACTTACAGTTGACTTTGGGTCAACTTGTCAACTTAGGTCAATCAGGGTCAATTCTAGTCTAATATAAAGTGTACTTCGTTATTTGTACGTTGAAACTTACGACGCGTAAATCGAGATAAGAAGATTATCGGTAAGGCTGATAATCTTATTATAGTGATCCACGTGTCCAACTTGTCAATTTCAGCGATGTGAGATCACTGGAATTGGCTGATCTCAGTTTCGTTGTACTAATCCCGAAATACGAACATTATATGAATTAATTATTAATTAATTATTAAAAGGTTAAACTTAGAGAAATTATCAACAAACATTGTCGGACGATGAAATGAACATCGCCAACGTGTCCAGAATGGTCAAATTAGCTAGGATAGCCTACCCAACGGTCCAATTTGGACACAAGGGCAAAAAGGTAATTTCGGGTCAAAACGGTGTCCGTGTCGGAGCCGTTTTGTACCGAAAAACGTGCAAGAAAACAAGTCTATAAAATATAACAAATTATATGTCCACGCAACCAGAATGTCGATACGAATCCAACGGTATCTCCAGAATTGGATTCCGTTGACCCGATCTCAATTTGACCCGTTGACCAGAACTTGGAATTCCGATTTGCACGGAAATGCGTGCCGGAGCCAAAGTTCTCAAAACTCAGCAAACTACCTGTCAACGAGTCCAGAATGACGATACGAACTCATCGGTATCTCCGAAATTGGATTCCGATGAGCCGGCGTCAAAAAGTTCCGTTGACCCAGAATGTGGGACCCGCTTTGCACCGAAAAACGTGTCCGGGCCCACGTTCTCCAAATCTAACAAATTTTATATGAAAACATGCCAGAACGATGCCACAAGTCTAATGGTGGTGTCAGAAATGAAATCTGGAGTCCCGTGTTCAAAAATGGAATTTTACAAGTTGGAAATTACGAATTCGGACGACCAACTTTGGCGTCGAATTCAACCAATCAAACAAGCTCAAACTGAAATGAAATCTAAAGGGGGCAGAAAGAGGTTTATACCAGCTTCGCATCAGAATTGGTAGCACGCCAAACGGAGCTGCAGTGGAGGAGATACTAGCTGACGAAGTTGGCCCCGCGAAACTGTCCAAATTTAATACAATTTAAACGGTGAACTTGGTGGCCGGTTTTCATATGTCAAATGATAAAATTAACGGACGAAAATTGACAGGGATGAAGGTGGATATACCGAGATTGCGACGGAGCGAAGAAATCGCCGATCCAACGGTTGGATCTCCGAAAAAAGGCGCACGAAGTCGCTACGACGGAGCGCTAAAATGAACGTGATTTCGCGCGCGTCACGACGGGACGTCATGCAAAACGCACAAAACGCCTATACGTCGCGCTGGAGGAGGAGAGGGCAGACCCAGGGGGGTCGCCGGAGCTCGTGGGCCGTGGAGAGGGCACCCACGGCGGCCTCGTCGCCGGCGGCGGCGGCGGCACGCCGTTCGCGCGTACGCGCGCAAGTGGGCGTGCTGCTGTGCGCGAACAGTGCTGCTGCGATGCGCGCTGTTGTGCACTGCTGTGATAGAGGCCCGGCCAGGCAGCGGCGGAGGGTTGTGCGCCTCGACGTGGGTCGGGCGGCGGCGCTGCACAGTGGTGGTGGCGGCGGCGGTTTCACGAAGGTGGTGCGGGAGGAGGAGTGAAGAGGAGAGGATGATGGTGGTGTTCATGGAGTTGGTCGACGGGGAGGTCGACCGACAGCGAGGATGGCCGGAGGTGGCCGGAGAAAGGTGGGGTGGTTCTCGGCCAGGGTCGGGTTGTGAGGTTGAGGCGGAGAGAAGGAGGAAGTCGAGGAGAGTGCAATGTGGTGGCGGCGATGGCCGCCCACGGCGGAGGAGGTGGTCGGGGAGTGTGCTCGGGTGGTTGTCGGGTTCATGGAAGGGGAGGTGGAGATGTTGCTGCTGTGGTTGTTTTTGAAGTGTAGGAATAGTTGTTGTAGGTTGCTGGAGTGTAGTTGTAGGAATAATTTAGAAATGAGAGAGAGAGAAAGAGATGGATAAGAGAGAGAGAAAGTTGGCTCTCCTAGAATTTAGGGCCGGCTAGGGTGGCTGTGAATGAGTGTGGAAAAGTATAGGGAAATCAATGGTTGGGATTAGATTGAACAATCCAAGGGCTAGGAATTAAATAGAGAAAATAGGTTGTTCCAATGGGAATTTAATTCAACAAAAATTCTATTAAATATAGGAAAAATGGGTGAATGGATATCTGATATTTTTGGGCAATAAAATATGAGGGTGCTACGATGGAGGGTAGCACGAAGCTGGACTGGACTCGGTGGAGCCAGGTTGGATCAAAACTAGACATTGTGCAAAAATCGAATTAAAATTAGACGTTGATGATCATGTGTAAATAAGTAGCACATGGGAATTCCAAATAATAGGACACAAGTGGCGGACGGATAGTAGGCTCAAAGTGGGCCATGTCCATAGTTGGGGCTGACAGGTTTTGGTCGACAGGGGACCCACAAATCAAGTTGGAAAATGAATGTGACGCCGTGGCGTGAAATAAAATCGGGTCACGCGTCGGAAAAGTTGTGCGAATCAAATGGAGCCCAAAATGACATGAATGAGTGGGAAACGAAGGTCATGGGTGACGAGTGTCTCGAGTAGATCACCAATGAGGAGTTGGTTTCAAGGAAATAACTGGTCTGGCGCTCCCAATTTAAAAGTCATGGTAACGCGCTGAAAATGATCAAAGAAAAGTGTGGGAAAATAAATATCAATCAAATGGTCTAAACCGACCCGAAGTTCAGCAAAGCAGAAAGAGCACAAGGAAACAAGTTTGGGTGGGACACCATATACCATCATGAAGGTAATCGTGTCCACTCCAAAACTCGTGAAGAAGATTTCCAGAGTTGAACATCCCTGATACTCCAAATATCAATGGCACGGGAAAGTACACTTAAGGAAAAATTAACAGAATAATTTATTTATCAAAACCAATCAAACAGGAAATTAAATAAAATGAAAAAAAAAAAATCAGCCCGAAATTCAGGGTGCTAACATCCTACTCACCTTATAGAAATTTCGTCCTCGAAATTAAAATGTCCCTACTCCCTCTAGGTCAAACCCCCAAAATCAAAGTCCCAGAACTTAAACAAATCATACCATCAAATAAAAGACAATATCCAGGGTCATGGTAACGGTGACAGTGAAGTCTCATCTAGGTTTACTAGTAATGCTAACCAACGGTCATAGGGTATCAAACACACAAGCAATCCAGGGTGCTAAAATAGAAAGATACAGAAACAACAACCATCAAAACGATAAGGCGGTCTACCATCCTATATGAAAACTGGTACTTATCAAAATAAAACAAGGTAACTACCAATTATCTGAAAAAGTACTATCCCAAGAAAATCAAAATCACAAGTTAAAGAATTGAAAGTCACTTGCATTGAAATCTAATCACATTATATAATATAGAGAGCATTAGAGAGGGAAAACTTGCAGCATGTGTATGGGGATATGTGAAATATATATGAAGAGTATAGGAGGATTTGGTTCCAAAACAACAGCTATCAAGTTACACTAATCATGGTATTTTGGTTAAACAATCTACAACACGCAACACGCAGCTTATTTAATCATAACATGCATAGCTAACCGTATATATAAAAAGTAGAGACTTAGCTATGTATTTATATATATTATAACATGTATGCATAAACTCTATATATATCCTTATAGATATATAATCATAACATAGAGGGGAAGGGTAAGGTTAAATGACAGTATATACTATGTTAGGGTGTGTGTGTGTGTCCTTATACAGGGTTATAGCTTAGTATTAAAAAGTTAAACCAGGTTTTAGTTCAGCATTTACATACAAATCTGAAATGAGCTAACATTTTAACAAGTGTAATATTAACATAATACAATTTCAAAATTTAGGAGTTTGAAACATCACAACTATCTCAATGCTCCCAATACATCCTATCATGATAGAAATAAAACCCTAATCATATTACCAATACATTTATCTACGCATACAGTTCAATATTACATATTAAATCTGAAATTTAACTAAACATGGAAATCAATGTGAAAATGTTAACATGTATATAGTTTTTAGGATATTAGAGAAATTTGAACATCAAACTCAACCCAACGTTTATCACAACTAACAAGTAAGAATATGAAACCTAAATTTATATCCCTACAAACAACAATGTGCACAGTTCTAATTATTACATTTAAGAATTAAACAGCAGTTTGAAATAAACATTTGGAAACTCAACATTTAAGGTTAATATGTACACAGCTCTAATATTATATAAAAGAAAAACAATTAAAACAACAAACTGAACTAACATTTGGAATCCGTATTAAGGGTTAACATGCACACAGTCTCAGATTTTACAGTTTAACATAACTTAACCAATTTTTTTTTGAATTGAAACTCTATGCATAACATACATGTGCAGTCATGTAGACAAAACTAATAACATGAAATTTATATTTGAATTACGAATTTAAACATGAAAAAGCAGATAACCAGAAATATTGGTTATAAAAATTTGGACATCAGCAACATATCAATATGTATCTAGATATGTGAAAAAAAATCAAGTGTACCATGCATACGTGTTAGGCAAAGTGTCTGCTATATATATTCATATACATATTCTCATGTCCCAAATAAAAATCAATTTCTATGTTAAGACTAACATTTAGATTCCTACCAAGATTGCAAGCAGGTGATTGACGAAATCAAGACAGTTTTATTATTATCTAATAACAAAAAAAGAATAACGATAAAATCTGTTTTGCTTATTTGTTTAAAGAAGAAACGATTTTGAAATCCAGATCTAAAATGTCAATTTCAAGATAAAGTCTAGCAAAATCATCGATTCATGGTATTATAAAAAACTCATAGCAAAAAAATATCACAAGGTTTATAAAAACAACTAAACCTACTCCTAAGCTAATAATTAGAAACTAAACAAAACAAACCAATTAATAATTCTTTTTTTTTGAAGGACTACAACAAAAGTAGAGAAAACATGCTCGAAATATTTAAGGGGCAATCCGATAATCATATGCGTCTATCCACAATCATGGTACTCTAAATCCTCGTCATACTAGTAAGCAAGGCTACGATAATCACAGAGCCTTGACTTATGCACATATCTCTAGAATCATGGTATTTAACATTTTCGCGGTGCCGCATGCTTGGCTGCGAAAACCTTAAATTCCCACACCCAAGAAATACATCCAGAGTCAGACTATATGTCCTCACCATGCTGGCTAATGTGACTATAGTAGACTAGATTCCATAACATAGATGACCTAGCCCATATAATTTCATCTTGCCAAAAATTAAATTAAATCAACAATGAATACTCAAAATCAAATCAAAATTTATTAACGAACATCAAAATTCAAAAGTGAACACAATCCATCAAAATGCAAACTCGAATGCAACAGCTATCACCAAAATTCAAAATTCGAAGATCTTCCATCAAAATAAATACAAACTCAAATTCAACAATAATCCGTAAAAATTAAATTTAACAACAAAAGTAAAATAAATTAAATCAAGGGAAAAAGAGAGTTTTCAAATCGAAGTTAAATAAGATTCTCCAGGGTCGTCCCAAAAATCTCTCAAGGGTTCCTATCTGTGATTGAGTACCTTCAAAATATATCCTAATCCTACTGCAGGCTGTAGTGGTACTCTAGTTCGAATACCACTACACTTTAGTCTAGACCTGCATGGGCCACCACTAAAAACGTGCCACGACCCGCACCCTAGAGTTAGGGCACGAGAACGTAACAATGCCCAGCCTACGCCGCAGTGTCGGCGGTAGAACGCTGTCCTAGGTCTCAATGCATCTAACAGTATAAGACTAAACAGTTTATACTCCCCGAATGGGGGTGACATAGCAGATACAAACTCAATCACATCTAAGGTAGAGCATGATAAGGATAGATAAAACATGAAATCCAAATAAATACATGAGATAGAAGTCTAAGTGTCTAAGATACATGAACCCAGAAGTACATCTCAAAACTCAAATAAGATACAGTAATCCACAAGGTAAATACAACTCCAGACAAAATAAAATAACTACCTAAACAAACCCTACTGTGTCTCCTCTAGGCTAGCAGGCACCTCCAGGCTATCTGTAAAATTTATCAACAGGTCCAGTCAGGACTGGAGCGAGTACAGTACATCTCAACAGATCATAGCAGGTTAGAAAATATATAACTTGCAGTAAAGTAAGATACAGGTACTGAAAGAAAACAGTATGTAAACAGAGAGATAACTGTAATAGAAATATCTACTATACATAGAGAACTAGCATGTGACTAGTGAGTCAGAGTACAATATGAACATGTAAATGGCCTGGGATGATTCTGATAAGACACTAAGGAATGATTCTGATAAGAAATTACTGGTGTATTATTCACATGTCCACTTATACTCCCCCGTACCCCCAATCAATACACAAGAATCCAGCCAGGTTATGTTATGATGCTATGTAACAGACCCCGAAGGTAATAGACCCCGAGGGTGATAGACCCCGAAGGTGATAGACCCCGAAGGTGATACATAGTAGACCCATAAATGGGATAAGGATTCCAGGATGACTCTGTGATCATAAAAGTATATGTCACAAGTGATCGAAGAATCAACGAAGCATAGTGATACGCCATGCAAGTGAAACGCACAAACATAGAGTACCCGATGCTCCCTAAGGATAACATCTCAAGAAGGGATCCATATAATACCAATCCGTGTGACCAACGTGACAGTACAAGTAAAGTAATCTACTGCAGGAAATAATTCTAAGCAGGATATGAAATGAACAGAGAATGTACTTGCCTCGATAACCTGAACAGCTGATAAGTATAGGGGGTCCCACTGAAGCCACAGAGTCCTATTTAAAGCAACACAGGTTACAAGGGGTTCAAGTTGTAATAAATAAATCTCAAAAAAATCAATCTACCTTATTCTAGGTTCTTCTAAGTCAAAACAACTCTAGGTCAACTCCGGTCAATAATCTAGTCAAACTAGGTCAAGTGTTGACTTACAGTTGACTTTGGGTCAACTTGTCAACTTAGGTCAATCAGGGTCAATTCTAGTCTAATATAAAGTGTACTTCGTTATTTGTACGTTGAAACTTACGACGCGTAAATCGAGATAAGAAGATTATCGGTAAGGCTGATAATCTTATTATAGTGATCCACGTGTCCAACTTGTCAATTTCAGCGATGTGAGATCACTGGAATTGGCTGATCTCAGTTTCGTTGTACTAATCCCGAAATACGAACATTATATGAATTAATTATTAATTAATTATTAAAAGGTTAAACTTAGAGAAATTATCAACAAACATTGTCGGACGATGAAATGAACATCGCCAACGTGTCCAGAATGGTCAAATTAGCTAGGATAGCCTACCCAACGGTCCAATTTGGACACAAGGGCAAAAAGGTAATTTCGGGTCAAAACGGTGTCCGTGTCGGAGCCGTTTTGTACCGAAAAACGTGCAAGAAAATAAGTCTATAAAATATAACAAATTATATGTCCATGCAACCAGAATCGATACAAATCCAACGGTATCTCCAGAATTGGATTCCGTTGACCCGATCTCAATTTGGCCCGTTGACCAGAACTTAGAATTCCGATTTGCACGGAAATGCGTGCCGGAGCCAAAGTTCTCAAAACTCAGCAAACTACCTGTCAACGAGTCTAGAATGACGATACGAACTCATCGGTATCTCCGAAATTGGATTCCGATGAGCCGGCGTCAAAAAGTCCCGTTGACCCAGAATGTGGGACCCGCTTTGCACCAAAAAACGTGCCCGGGCCCACGTTCTCCAAATCTAACAAATTTTATATGAAAACATGCCAAAACGATGCCACAAGTCTAATGGTGGTGTCAGAAATGAAATCTGGAGTCCCGTGTTCAAAAATGGAATTTTACAAGTTGGAAATTACGAATTCGGACGGCCAACTTTGGCGTTGAATTCAACCAATCAAACAAGCTCAAACTGAAATGAAATCTAAAGGGGACAGAAAGAGGTTTATACCAGCTTCGCACCGGAACTGGTACCACGCCAAACGGAGCTGCGGTGGAGGAGATACAAGCTGACGAAGTTGGCCCCGTGAAACTGTCCAAATTTAATACAATTTAAACGGTGAACTTGGTGGCCGGTTTTCATGTATCAAACGATAAAATTAACGGACGAAAATTGACAGGGATGAAGGTGGATATACCGAGATTGCGACGGAACAAGGAAATCTCCGATCCAACGGTTGGATCTCCAGAAAAAGGTGCACGAAGTCGCTGCAATGGAGCGCCAAAATGAACGTGATTTCGCGCGCGTCACGACGGGACGTCGTGCAAAACGCACAAAACGCCTATACGTCGCGCTGGAGGAGGAGAGGGCAGACCCAGGGGGGTCGCCGAAGCTCGTGGGCCGTGGGGGGGCACCCACGGCGGCCTCATCGCCGGCGGCGGCGGCGGCACGCCGTTCGCGCGCACGCGCGCAAGTGGGCGTGCTGCTGTGCGCGAACAGTGCTGCTGCGATGTGCGCTGTTGTGCGCTGCTGCGGTAGAGGCCCGGCCAGGCAGCGGTGGAGGGTTGTGCGCCTCGACGTAGGTCGGGCGGCGGCGCTGCACAGTGGTGGTGGCGGCGGCGGTTTCACGAAGGTGGTGCGGGAGGAGGAGTGAAGAGGAGAGGATGATGGTGGTGTTCATGGAGTTGGTCGACGGGGAGGTCGGCCGACAGCGAGGATGGCCGGAGGTGGCCGGAGAAAGGTGGGGTGGTTCTCGGCCAGGGTCGGGTTGTGAGGTTGAGGAGGAGAAAAGGAGGAAGTCGAGGAGAGTGCACTGTGGTGGCGGCGATGGCCGCCCACGGCGGAGGAGGTGGTCGGGGAGTGTGCTCGGGTGGTTGTCGGGTTCGTGGAAGGGGAGGTGGAGATGTTGCTGCTGTGGTTGTTTTTGAAGTGTAGGAATAGTTGTTGTAGGTTGCTGGAGTGTAGTTGTAGGAATAATTTAGAAATGAGAGAGAGAGAAAGAGATGGATAAGAGAGAGAGAGAAAGTTGGCTCTCCTAGAATTTAGGACCGGCTAGGGTGGCTGTGAATGAGTGTGGAAAAGTGTAGGGAAATCAATGGTTGGGATTAGATTGAACAATCCAAGGGCTAGGAATTAAATAGAGAAAATAGGTTGTTCCAATGGGAATTTAATTCAACAAAAATTCTATTAAATATAGGAAAAATGGGTGAATGGATATCTGATATTTTTGGGCAATAAAATATGAGGGTGCTACGATGGAGGGTAGCACGAAGCTGGACTGGACTCGGTGGAGCCAGGTTGGATCAAAACTAGACATTGTGCAAAAATCGAATTAAAATTAGACGTTGATGATCATGTGTAAATAAGTAGCACATGGGAATTCCAAATAATGGGACACAAGTGGCGGACGGATAGTAGGCTCAAAGTGGGCTATGTCCATAGTTGGGGCTGACAGGTTTTGGTCGACAGGGGACCCACAAATCAAGTTGGAAAATGAATGTGACGCCGTGGCGTGAAATAAAATCGGGTCACGCGTCGGAAAAGTTGTGCGAATCAAATGGAGCCCAAAATGACATGAATGAGTGGGAAACGAAGGTCATGGGTGACGAGTGTCTCGAGTAGATCACCAATGAGGAGTTGGTTTCAAGGAAATAACTGGTCTGGCGCTCCCAATTTAAAAGTCATGGTAACGCGCTGAAAATGATCAAAGAAAAGTGTGGGAAAATAAATATCAATCAAATGGTCTAAACTGACCCGAAGTTCAGCGAAGCAGAAAGAGCACAAGGGAACAAGTTTGGGTGGGACACCATATACCGTCATGAAGGTAATCGTGTCCACTCCAAAACTCGTGAAGAAGATTTCCAGAGTTGAACATCCCTGATACTCCAAATATCAATGGCACGGGAAAGTACACTTAAGAAAAAATTAACAGAATAATTTATTTATCAAAACCAATCAAACAGGAAATTAAATAAAATGAAAAAAAAATCAGCCCAAAATTCAGGGTGCTAACACACCCAGGCAAGGCCAACGTTGTTGCAGATGTATTGAGCAGGAGAGCCGGAGTTTATTTCTTAACAGCGCAACCAGAGCTGTTAGCAGATCTTTAGAAGATGAATATAGAAGTTATCCTTCCTACCAGTGTAGCGTTGATGGCCACGCACGCAAGTTCAGTCTATTATAGTCGAGTGGATCCGGATGGCGCAGTCAGCAGATTCTAAGCTTCAGCGACTCAGAGCAGAGTGTGAGGCAGGACGGCGACCAGAGTTATGCATTCATGAAGACGGTACACTTAGGCATGGGAGGCGTCTTTCTGTACCCAGTGGATATATCAGACCTGAGATCATGGCAGAAGCTCATAGTTCTCAATATTCCATTCATCCATGAGTACGAAGATGTACCATGATATTCGTCAGCACTTTTGGTGGAATAGCATGAAGAGCGAGATAGCCCGGTTCGTCTCTCGATGTTTGGTTTGTCAATAAGTTAAAGCTGAACATCAGAGGCCAGCTAGATTTTTTTCAGCCCTTGCCAATTCTAGAATGGAAGTGGGAGCATATAACCATAGATTTTGTGACTGGATTGCCTAGATCCCCGGCTAGCAGAGATGCTATTTGGATTGTCAGAGACAGGCTCACGAAGGTGGCTCACTTTCTCCCGTTCAGAGTTGGTCAGTCGACGGCTCAGCTAGCGGAGATGTATCTCCGACAGATCGTCAGGCTTCACGGTATACCAGTCAGTATCACCTTGGATAGAGATTCATAATTTATGTCGCACTTTTGGCGTAGCCTACAAGAAAGTTTGGGAACTCACCTCCAGTTCAGCTCAGCTTATCATCCGCAGACAGATGGCCAGTCGGAACGCACGATCCAGACTCTTGCAGATATGTTACGGTCATGTACACACAACTTCGGTGGATCGTGGGAAGATCACCTACACCTGGTGGAGTTCTCGTACAACAACAGTTTTTAGGCCAGTATCCAGATGGCATCGTTCGAGGCACTGTATGGTAGGAAGTACCGATCCCCGTTAGCATGGGACGATGTCGGAGAGAGGCAGATGCTCGATCCGAAAATGATTGCTCAGACCGTTGAAGTGGTCAGGAAAGTCAGAGATCATCTTCGAGTTGCCCAAGATCGCCAGCGTCATTGGGCCGATTCTCATCGGTGCCCTCTTGAGTTTTCTGTCGGCGACCATATATTCCTGAGGATTTTGCCTAACCGTGGCGTCATTCATTTCGGCGTGCGAGAAAAGCTTAGTCCTAGGTATATAGGGCCGTTCGATATTCTAGAGCGAGTAGGTGATGTATCATATCGTCTTGCTCTTCCACCATCGCTACGTGAGGTGCATGACGTGTTCCATGTATCCCAATTGTGACGGTATATCCCGGACCCGAGCCACATACTGGATCATTCAGAATTGGTTGTTGGTACCAACCTTTTGTATGAGGAGAGGCATGTGTCTACACTGGATCGAAGAGAGAAGGTACTCAAGAACAAGACTATTAGTTTAGTCCGTGTTACTTGGGATCATCACTCTTTGGGTGAGTCGATGTGGAAGCGTGAGGATGATATTCGATCGCGATATCCCGACCTGTTTGACTCGTAAGGTATAATGTATTCCTTTTGTCTTATGCTTTCAATTCCTTGCTTGAATAAATGGCTACATGATAGACTGCTTGTTATAGCTTACGATTAGTATAGCTTGTCCTTGCCGCTCTAGCCTCTTGATTAAATTTCAAGGACGGAATTCTTTTAAGGTGGGTAGAGTTGTAATGCCTGTGGTTTGTATTACGTAACTTGGAATACGTGTACGTATTCTTGACTCGTATTGTGTATTTCCCTGCATGGTTATTTCTTCATTTCCTTCTTGGTTCGGTTCAACTTGTTGCTGGTTCGGCTTGACTTGATTTTAAGTGGACCGAACCCCCACCTACCACCACCCTCCCTCATTTATATTTTCTATTTCCTCATTCTCTCTCTTCATTTTACTTTTCTTCTCCACCATTACTTCTTCAACCACCAGGAGGGAGAGAGAGAGAGCTTAGGCAAGTACAAACTTGCTTCATAATGGATCTCAAGTTTTATTGATCCATTCTCTTCCTTACTTGATTCTAAGCCTCTTTAGAACTTCCCATTTTTGGATTTGATGGATGGATTCTTGTAGATATAAGTTTGTAACTTTTCGGTTTTCTTGGTTTTGATCTCTAACTTAGTTATTTTCGAAAGTAATGGTTCTATGTTGTAGTAAATTCAATTTCATGCAATTTTGGCTTTTGTTTCGCTTGATTTCGACTTCGGATGAGTAAGTTATGGCTATTACAAGTTTTCGGAACATTTATGGCTGAACTTGCTGATTGGGGACGATGACCCCCATCCGCCCGGGAGGCCATGCGCCGGGAGGCCATGCGTTGTGAAGTCCCGACAACGCATCCCTTAACTCCGAGCGTGTCATGTGCGTAGGTTCCCTACGCGCATGTTCTTATGACGCAACGTGAGTTTTCCACGCGCCAATGGTGTAGGAATCCCACTCGCCAATGGTGCAGGAATCCCACGCGCCAATGGTGCAGGAATCCCATGCGCCGATTGTACAGGAATCCCACGCGCCAATTGTGCTGGAATCCCATGCGCCAATTGTGCAGGAATCCCACGCGCAAATGGTGCAGGAATCCCATGCGCCGATTGTGCAGGAATCCCATGCGTCGATTGTGCAGGAATTCCACGCGCCAATTGTTCAAAAATCCCATACGCCGATGGTGCAGGAATCCCATGCGCCGATGGTGCAGGAATCCTATGCGCCGATGGTGCAGGAATCCCATGCGCCAAAATTGCTCTATTTTACTGTTTTTGTCTGTTTAATTTATTTTGTAGCTTAAATCTTAAAAAACTCAAAACATGAAAGTTGTAGATCTTTTCCTTAGCTTCAAGAATACGTCACTAGTTATTTTATGCAAGTTTCTCTCATTCAAGATAATGTAAGAATAGAATACGACAGTGGCCCGTCGTGGCGCACTTTTAACAAATAAAGTGACATGATATATCATGACATGCTGTTACGACAGCTAGCCGGACATGACAAGTATGAAAGACCTGGACACCATGGGCGATTTTGTTTGTACAAATAAATTGGTACTGTCTTACATCATGTCTAGGATGGGGATCCCTGAGTACCACGGTCAGGGGTACCTACTGAAATTGACTAAGGCTAATTAACTAGAATGATTCAGTAGTCATGAAGAGATTTCCAGCTACAAGCAATCCCGTTATCTGGGCGCATTAAGTGGACTTGTAGCCTACCGACGAGTAGGGCACATTTCCAGCACACATTCACGTGTTGCATTCTTCACAAACGGACATTCGACCTGGACAACCGGATGGTCTGCAGGACTTGTGGCTGTTGGAATAATCTCATTGCATCTTGCTAGTAACTAGGCCTGTGATAACCCTAGTTAGTTAAAAGTATCAAGCCGTACTCTTGAGTGGCCGTGATTGATTGGATGGAGTTTATTCCAGCTTAGCCTTATCCTGATCCCGTGCAAGATTGTGACATGACATGATTATTGATGCTTGCCTTAACAATAACGATCGGGGGTCCAGTTCTGTTCAGGCGAAGGTTTACAACCCCGGTCCTTGTTTGGTTTAAGGGTTGTAACCTGGCTCCCGGAGCAGTTCTGTGTCCTCTCTTCGTTTATTATCTTATTGCAATCCCATGACATGTCCATCATGTTTTATATTTGTAATGCCCCAGTACCAAAATACATAGGACCAAGAATGTAAACATGCCAGCTGCACATATATGAAGAATACTATAATATATTTAATCCTCATATATGTACATAAGTTGTAAATAAAAAATCACAGGCCAGACTAACATAATCTAATCTCATCACCGCTCAACACAGAAGAATATAGAGTCCAAATAATAAATAAAAGTATCAAAAGATAGCCAGGTGAACATGCTCACTCCAAACAGCTATAAAAATAGTCTCACAAGATCAGAGTCCAACCTCCGCAAAAATAGAAAGAAAAAAAATGTAAAAATGATGTCCACTAATGTCTCAAATAAGAATAGACTAGAAATCAGTAGGAATTGACTCGGTATCAATGTAAACTGGATCCAGAGCTGCTCCGTACTCCTGTGGGAAGTCGTCTAATCCTGGAGAGATAACCAGGTCCTCAGAGGGACGTAACAAGATACAAGAAAACACCATGCCATAATAACTGTTATATATAATATAAAGAAAAAAATATGTATGCAATCAGGTGCCTAACCAGTCTACAGTGATAATGTAATAAGAACAAACCTTTGACGCATAGGCAGGATCAGGAATATCAGGAATCAGGACCGTATCCGCCACTGGAGATAACCGGCAATCAGGACCGTACCTCCCACTGGAGATAACCGGCTAGCAGGACCGTACCTCCCACTGGAGATAATCGGCAATCAGGACAATGCATATATGACCCATACGTTAATGAACTGTTCTTCCTACCCAATGTCTATTAGAGTCACATCTATGACTCATATGTACCTCTAGTAACTGCCAAGTCTACTAGCATGCAATCTATTGGCAGTTACTCCTATCCGCCGCACGCACCATACGTATCGGTGGCCAGCCGACTATGCGGATATGTGTCCTACATGTGACTTACATCACGTGATACAACAAGTGTCAAGGCTGTATGAGATATACCAATACCTCAACATCAATGGGTGGTCAATAAACTAAGTCAAGGCAAGAGAAAATAAATAAAGCGAAAAAAATGACCGATAGAGTCGCTTGCACCCAAGTGTGACTTGGACGCACAGTTTAAATATCAAGAAATAAGAAATGCTAAAAATAACAACTAAAAATAAGAATATAATAATCACAGAGTAAGGTGGCAAGGTATCTTGCCTGCGGTGCAAGAAGGGCAAATCCAAGAGTAGCAAGTGTCAGCACCAAAACTCACAAATCACAGATGACTCCAAACGCTGAAACAAACATCAAAAATGATCTCGGTGAAGAAGATATACCTAGGAAATGCCTATCCAAAAGTCAAATTTTGGAACATGGGCAAAATCGTAATTTCGGGTCAAAACGATGTCCGCCGTTGGACTCGCTTTGCACCGAATCACGTGCCAAAGTCTATGGTCTCTAAAGTCGTCAAACTACATGTCTACGGTTTCAGTTTGAGGAGAAGAACTCAACGGAATGTCCAGTTTTGGATTCCGAGGAGCCGTGTACAAAATTGCCTGTTTGAGTGGGTCGCGGCCCGCCAAAAATGGGTTCCGATTCGACCTTCTCAGAATCGAACCAAACTTGGCATGCAGGACCAGAATTTCGATCCGAACCTGTTGGCGCAAGTTTCGTCTCGATTCAACAACTGTACACGAAGTTATAGGCAAGTTTGTAAAACATCGATACGGGGGTATCTCGACGGATACGCGTTGATTTCGTCGCGCACACGCGACGAAACTGAGTTCCGTCAGTTCCCACACGTCCGCAACATCTATACGTGCCTTTCGATGCGTATAGCGTGCGACCACGTCGCCCGGTTTGTCGGGGCATATGTCGTATCGGACAAAATTCTAAAATTTTAATGTTTTTAAAACAGTTTTTCTTCCAAGTTCATCGTTCCGTAACTTCCTGTACATTACATGAAATTTTAATCTAAAAGATGGGTTTCCATCTCATATGGGTTAACTAGGACTGTCTAAAATATTTCTTTCAAATTCTTAATATCTAGGCTGCAATCGCCCTTCCAAGTCAGGGGTTTGGGGGTTTCTCGGGTTCTGTTTTTCGAGAAATTTTTCTCTACTTTCCCGAATCTTTTCTGGTATTTCCTAAGCATTAGAAATTTTTCTAATTGCTAGAGTTTCGAGATGGTTATGTTGCCTACGCACAGAAGTTGATAGATCGATTTTTCGTCGAACATAAGCAAAGATATGGGTTTCGAAAGTGGGTACCTGAGTTCTGAAATAAACAGGGTATCCCCTATTTTTCGGTCGGTCTTCGAGCAGTTGTCAGGCGATCCCGTCGTCGACGACGTCGAGCAGGAGGCCGATGGTGAGCACGGGGTGTGGGGGAGGCCCTGGTGTCGACGTTCGGGCTGGGGACGAGGTTCGACAGATGAATTTTGCCAAGAACTAAATTTCGAAACCTATATAGTAGGTTTAAATTCCTATTTAAATTTGGAATTTGGATTTGGATGGGGTTTAAATCTGAGTACATCTAGGAGAGAATCTCATGGAGGATTATCTAGGGATTTATTTAAAATTTATTGGGTGAGATTTGATGTAGATCAAATCTTTTTTTTTTGAACTAAGCAGCAGCTTGCTGCTACGGGAAGAAGGGGGGTTCAGCATAAGGGTTCGGGTTTTGGGGGGCACTGTAGCCCACGGCTACTGTAGTCGAGAGTTACTAATGTGTAGTACTAGTTACTATATTAATAGTCATTCATACTTGGCACAGCCTGGCCGCCCCTTTGGGGTGTTGGTCGGGCCCCACTTTTTTTTTTATTACAAATGGCCGGCCTGGCCATTTGAGAATATGCAGGCTGTGAGGAGCCAGCCTGGCCGCCCCCTTACTGGGGTGTGGACCGGGCTCCTTTATATATTTATTATATTTTTATTTTTATTTTTATTTTTTTACTAATAACTAGAGATTTATCTATATATATATATATATATATATATATACTTTATATATATATATATATATATATATATATATATATATATATATATATATTTATATATATATATATATATATATATATATATATATATATATATATTGATATATCCACAACTATATGCTTAGTCCCTTTAGCCATTTATTTGTGCAAGAAAAATATAAGGAAATTATTAATAAATATCTAAATTTTTAGATATTATAGTAGGCGATAATTAATAGCAAGTCTCAAACATGCACACGTTTAATATATAATCATTTATTAATTATACTACTAAACTAAAATAATAATTTCAAAAAATAATATAATTGTATAACAAGCATAAATAATTAAAAATAAATTTAGTGTAAATTATGGGGGTTTACATCCTACCTAACTTAAAGAAAATTTCGTCCTCGAAATTAAACTAGGGTAGGGGTTTGAGAGATAAATAGAGTAGTTTAAGGTGAGAATACAACCGCACGATTTAAAGTGGTACCTTGGGTTCATTCACCGTGCATCATCTTTCTAAAAAAAGTGAAAAACGAGGTCCATAAAGAATTCATAGACGATGCTATTGAGCACGAGTACGAGGTCCATAGGCTATGAAATAATTCAAAGGGGAATTGTCAAGGCGGGTCGCAGATGAGACTCCGGGGACGAGTTTGACTATGTCTTCATCCACGTAGAATAACATGTGAAGGCGAACCAAAATGCACTAGGTTGATCAGACTATCATGCACCGGTTCTGATTAGACAATATATTAGTGGGTGCGAACCCAATAAATCATGTCATGATCAAGCTCGATGAAGAATAAGCTTGCAAAAACTAGGCTATAATTGCGGTGTTAGTCAAAGTGGCCAAGGTATGTACGCGGGATTGGTGATTAGAAGGAAAATATAATTTATTCAAGAATCTAAGCTGTGTCCGGTGTTCGTGTTTATCCAATCATTCTACAGTCTGATTTCTATGGCCTAGACTAAACTAATGGGGTATGGATCTTATGTCAAGCGATGATAATAGGAAATATTGCAATTAAAACCATACCTGCTATGACTTCTCCGTCTACTCCTACATTCTCCACTACCAACGAGAAGGCCTGTCTATAGTTCTGACTGAGGTCCCGAGCTCTAGTCCTGTCATGCTGTACTGGCTAGAGAAGTAATGGTAGGCTAGGTGATCCTGCTACTGGTCCGGGTGCTGGTAGTGCTGGAACTGCTGGTCTCGGGGCCAACTGGGTATAAACTAGTGACTGCTGCTCTGGACACTCTCTCACCTTGTGTTGTAACGAGCCACATCTCAAGCATGCTCCAAGTCGAGTTCTGCAGTCTTTTTGAAGATGCCCTGGCTTTCTACAGAAATTGTAAATAGGCTTCTGATAAGGCGCAGACCTCTCCTACTGCTGTCCTGTAGCCCTTCTGATAGGTCCACTCTGTGTCGATCCCGTAGGTGTAGTTGCCAGTGTATGGCATCTCGGGGTCTGCTGCTGCTCTTTGCGAAGAATCTCCTTAGCACGACCTTCTTCCAGGACAGCTAAATGTGAGACTCGAGACTGGGTATTTGTATAAGACTTGAGATCTGGTGCAAGCCCCTGGTGAAATCTCCTCGCCTTCTCTAACTCTGTCGGAATCAATCCCGCACCAAATCTACTCAGGCGATTGAACTCTGAGTCATACTCATCAACTGTCATATTTCCTTGCTTCAGATGAAGGAACTGGTCGTAGAGACCATCTCGAACATGAATAGGGAAGAACCTTTCATAAAATAAATCATAGAACTGCTTCCAGGTGGTCCCAGTACCTAATCGCCTTTCTTCCGCTTTCCGTACCAGTGGTGAGCATTATCTTCTAGCAGTAGGTCCACTGCTGTCATCCAATCTCGAGCTGGCAACTGGGATGCCTTTAGTAGCTTCTCTGTACTAATAAGCCACTGTGACACCTCTAGTGGCTTCTTCGTTCCACTGAAAGGCTTAGGGTTCATATCTGTAAAGTTCTTGATAGAGCCTTCATAAGGATGCAGAGCCGGTGCTGGTGCTGGTACTGGAGGTGGTGGTGGAGGACTAGCTAATGCTGCCATCATCGTCTGTCTCATCAGTTCAGACTGCTGCCACTGAGCCTGCATTATTGCGTACATAAACTGAGAAGTAGGGCTCCCATCAGTCGGTGGGGGAGGCATCTGTGGGCCTGACTGTGGAAGAAACTGTTGAGGGAATGGTGGTGGAGGTGGTACCGTCCCTCCTAAAGGTGCTGCAGAGACCTGCCCAGTTTGATTGGCTGGGGGAGCTTGAGTCTCTTGGTGCATCGTTGTCGGAGGTGTGGCAGTCTGCTGCTGTCCCGACTGGTATGGTGTCACTGGAGTCATCGGAGGATTCTGTCCCTCCGGGTTGGCCTCTTCGCCAGATATAAGGGCCAAGGCAGAAGAATATCCGCTTCTTAGATTCATACTGTTGGCACGAAGAATAATAGGACAATATTAGGAAAAGTTAGATATGAAGTAAATCGAATAATCAAGGAAGTTTCGAAAAGATTGGAAGTCAAGAGATAGTAGTAGTTCTGGATGAGATATTCCTATTCCTATGTGCAGGCTTGTTGGACACAGTCATGTAACCCAACAATATTAAATCTGACCTGCATGGGCCACCACAAAAACATGTAACGCTCCAGTCCCATAATACATAGGACCAAGAACGTGAACATGCCAGCTGCACATATACGAAGAATACTCCAATATATAGAATCCTCATATATGTACATAAGCTGTAAATAAAAAAATTACAGGCCAGAATATCATAATCTAATCTCATCACAGCTCAACACAGAAGAATATAGAGTCCAAATAATAAATAAGAGTATCAAAAGATAGCCGGGTGAACATGCTCACTCCAAACAGCTATAAAAATAGTCTCACATGATCGGAGTCCAACCTCCGTAAAAATAGAAAGAAAAGAGATATAAAAATGTTGTCCACTAATGTCTCAAATAAGAATAGACTAGAAATCAGTAGGAACTGACTCGGTATCAATGTAAGCTGGATCCAGAGCTGCTCCGTACTCCTGTGGGAAGTCGTCTATTCCTGGAGAGATAACCAGGTCCTCAGAGGGACGTAACAAGATACAAGAAAACACCATGCCATAATAACTATGATATATAATATAAAGAAAAAAATATATATGCAATCAGGTGCCTAACCAGTCTACAGTGATAATACAATAAGAACAAACCTTTGACGCATGGGCAGGATCAGGAATATCAGGAATCAGGACCGTATCCCCCACTGGAGATAATCGGCAATCAGGACCGTACCTTCCACTGGAGATAACTGGCTAGCAGGACCGTACCTCCCACTGGAGATAATCGACAATCAGGACAGTGCATATATGACCCATACGTTAAGGAACTGTTCTTTCCATCTAATGCCTATTAGAGTCACATCTATGACTGATATGTACCTCTAGTAACTGCCAAGTCAACTAGCATGCAATCTATTGGCAGTTACTCCTATCCGTCGCACGCACCATATGTATCGGTGGCCAGCCGACTACGCGGATATGTGTCCTACATGTGACTCATATCATGTGATACAATAAGTGTCAAGGCCGTATGAGATATACCAATACCTCAACATCAATGGGTGGTCAATAAACTAAGTCAATGCAAGAGAAAATAAATAAAGCGAGAAAAACGACCGATAGAGTTGTTTGCACCCAAGTGTGACTTGGACGCACAGTTTAAATATCAAGAAATAAGAAATACTGAAAATAACAACTAAAAATAAGAATATAATAATCACAGAGTAAGGTGGCAAGGTATCTTGCCTGCGGTGCGAGAAGGGCAAATCCAAGAGTAGCAAGTGTCAGCACCAAAACTCAAAATCACAGATGACTCCAAACGCTGAAATAAACATCAAAAATGATCTTGGTGAAGAAGATATACCTAGGAAACGCCTGTCCAAAAGTCAAATTCTGGAACATGGACAAAATCTTAATTTCGGATTAAAACGATGTCCGCCGTTGGACTCGCTTTGCACTAAATCGCGTGCCAAAGTCTATGGTCTCTAAAGTCGTCAAACTATATGTCTACGGTTTCAATTTAAGGAGAGGAACTCAATGGTATGTCCATTTTTGGATTCCGAGGAGCCGTGTACAAAATCGCCCGTTTGAGTGGGTCACGGGCCCGCCAAAAATGGGTTCCGATTCGACCTTCTCAGAATCGAACCAAACTTGGCATGCAGGACCAGAATTTCGATCCGGACCTGTTGGCACAAGTTTCGTCTCGATTCAACGATTGTACACGAAGTTATAGGCAAGTTTGTAAAACGTCGATACGGGGGTATCTCGACGGATACGCGTTGATTTCGTCGCGCACACGCGAGGAAACTGAGTTCCGTCAGTTCCCACACGTCCGCAACATCTATACGCGCCTTTCGATGCGTATAGCGCGCGACTACGTCACCCGGTTTGTCGGGGCGTACGTCATATCGGACAAAATTCTAAAATTTTAATGTTTTTAAAACAGTTTTTCTCCCAAGTTCATCGTTCCGTAACTTCCTGTACATTACATGAAATTTTAATCTAAAAGATGGGTTTCCATCTCATATGGGTTAACTAGGACTGTCTAAATTATTTCTTTCAAATTCTTAATATCTAGGCTGCAATCGCCCTTCCAAGTCAGGGGTTTGGGAGTTTCTCGGGTTCTATTTTTCGAGAAATTTTTCTCTACTTTCCCGAATCTTTTCTGGTATTTCCTAAGCATTAGAAATTTTTCTAATTGCTAGAGTTTTGAGATGGTTATGTTGCCTACGCACAGAAGTCGATAGATCGATTTTTCGTCGAACATAAGCAAAGATATGGGTTTCGAAAGTGGGTACCTGAGTTCTGAAATAAACAGGATATCCCCTATTTTTCGGTCGGTCTTCGAGCAGTTGTCAGGCGATCCCGTCGTCGACGACATCGAGCAGGCGGCCGATGGTGAGCGCGGGGTGTGGGGGAGGCCCTGGTGTCGACGTTCGGGCTGGGGATGAGGTTCGACAGATGAATTTTGCCAAGAACTAAATTTTGAAACCTATATAGTAGGTTTAAATTCCTATTTAAATTTCAAATTTGGATTTGGATGGGGTTTAAATCTGAGTACATCTAGGAGAGAATCTCGTGGAGGATTATCTAGGGATTTATTTGAAATTTATTGGGTGAGATTTGATGTAGATCAAATCTTTTTTTTTTTGAACTAAGCAGCAGCTTGCTGCTACGGGACGAAGGGGGGTTCAGTGTAAGGGTTCGGGTTTTGGGGGGCACTGTAGCCCACGGCTACTATAGCCGAGAGTTACTAATGTGTAGTACTAGTTACTTTATTAATAGTCATTCATACTTGGCACAGCCTGGCCGCCCCTTTGGGGCGTTGGCCGGGCCCCACTTTTTTTTTTTTCCATTACAAATGGCCGGCCTGGCCATTTGAGAATATGCAGGCTGTGAGGAGCCAGCCTGGCCGCCCCCTTACTGGGGTGTGGGCCGGGCTCCTTTATATATTTATTATATTTTTATTTTATTTTTTTTATAATAACGAGAGATTTATCTATATATTTTTTTCTTCTATATGCTTAGTCCCTTTAGCCATTTATTTGTGCAAGAAAAATATAAGGAAATTATTAATAAATATCTAAATTTTTAGATAATATAGTAGGCGATAATTAATAGCAAGTCTCAAACATGCACACGTTTAATATATAATCATTTATTAATTAAACTACTAAACTAAAATAATAATTTCAAAAAATAATATAATTGTATAACAAGGATAAATAATTAAAAATAAATTTAGTGTAAATTATGGGGGTTTACAATATTACCTTCAATAGCGTGATTATCTACACTGGCCTTAACAATAAAGATCAGGGGTCCAGTTCTGTTCAGGTGAAGGGTTACAACCCCAGTCCTTGTTTGGTTTAAGGTTTGTAACCAGGCTCCCGGTGTAAACCCCCTAAATTTCTACTACGATTTTTTTATATATTTTCTTTATTTTTGTACTTCGTATCTATACGTCGCACATGAGTTCGCTTTGTTGTATTTACGTAACGTGCGAGATTTGCATTCGTAATTTCTCGACGAATGCGAATATGTGTCGAGGTACATATGTTAAAAAAATATTTTTATTATAAATTTATTTTAAATAGGAAAGTACGTGTTCAAATAAATGTGATAAATATTTTCTTTTGTTATTTTGTTCGTCGTTTAAAAACAAGTAGCAATTTGAAAATTTTGGTTTATATGGAATGTTTCCAAATGATTTTGCGAAAAGTGAAATTTGCTTATTAATATATTTTGTTATTTAAAAAAGCTAGTTCATGAATTAATATTTAAGTATTTATCGTGATTTTCGAAATTAATTATTACCATATTTATTTAATTACGAAAATGATATTTAGGATTTTGTTAATGATAATATTTGATTTGATATGGTAATTTAAATTACAAAAGATTTTATTCACTTTATTTAAAACATTTTAAATAAAGTATAGGATTATTTCGATTGGATTTGATTTGGATTAAATTAGGTTAAATCGAATTTAAATGTAATATGATATTATCTAGGGAGAACTTAAAATTCTCCCAATCCCTATCCAACTGGGAATTCCCACCTCCTATAAAGGAGAGGTACTCCTCCAGAAATTTTTCCATCCACAGATGTGCATCGTGTCTGTTCCTCCCTACATCCACTATATTATTCCCCGTTACAGATACATATTCATGTTCGTCCGACAATTCCGGACTACTCGATTCCCTCTACGTCGTGTCGGAAACCCCCGACAGGACACAACTAATCTCAAATCCACTACTAGCCTACAGCCCTGGCATCAAAAACCTGTTCTGCCAGCCCCGCCGAACTCCGAGCTCCCGCACCATCTCCACCAAAGTCGGCGCCCATCTCCACCGATCTCTTCCCTCCGCACCGACGACCGCAGATCCGGCGATCCATCGAGCACCGCCCTAGGTGTCCCCTTTCGAAGCCGCCTGCTGCCACGCCACCACCGGCAGCTAAGCCACGCGCGTACAAACCCTCCACCATCAGCGTGCCTCACTCGTCGCCGTGCCACCACAGGCGTCGAGACCGCCGGGAGAACCGCCTTGTCCCCGCGGTCGATCGTCCCTTCCAGCACCGTCCGGCTGGTCCGATCTGCGCCGGAAGTCCGTCCATCCCTCTCATCTTCGCCTCTGTCGCCGTTCTCTCGTACCGCATCCCGTCCGACTCCCGCCCCCCGGAGCTATCGACTCCCGTGCCTCCACCGGAGTTCCCCAGCACAGCCACCCAAGCCCGACCGCGTCGTCTCCAGGGCAGCGTGCCCCCGGCGCCGACGCCGCTCCGCCCAAACCCGGCGCTGACCGCCGCCGAGCGCTCCGCCCAATTTTCCACTGTGAGACCCTTCCCGAATTTTTTTTCTCTTCACTTTTATATTCTCTCTCTGTAAAGAAATGGGGAAAAATAAGATTAAATAGTTATACTATAATTGTTATTATTATTATTATTTTTATCATTATTATTATTTATTATTATCACATGGTATTGTTATTATTTCTATTGTTGTTAGTATTATTATCTTATATTATTAGTACTGTTAATTATTAGGATTACAGTTATGAATATACCATTAGTATTATTTTAACATTTTGTTAGGTTAATAATTTTTATAATTTGAATCATTAGTGTATTAGTCTGTTTATTAGATAAATTTAATAATTAATATTTTTCAAAATATATTTGAAAAAATTAGGGTTTACCCTAAATTATTTTATTTAATTTCAAAGTACTTATTTAAAATATTTTTGGCTACCAAAAATTTATTTTACCTAGTAAATTCTATATTGACAACTTAGAGTTTTGTCTAAAACAATTTTTATTTTTATTTTCAAATATTTTCTCTAAAAATTTCCTTACTAATAAATATGATTTCAAGTTTATAAATATTTTTACAAAATAATATATGTATTTCCTCACTCAAATTCTCTTAATTATCTTGATTGCGCTGATCATCTTTCCTATTTCCTCGCGACTTTGGACCTCTGCACCATGACTATGGCTATTGGACCAAGTTGGACTTGTCAGATTATCGCACACCAGGCGTAACACCAGGCAAGATACCTTGCCATTATACTGTTTATATTCAGTCTGCATTTATTTATATATCACTGTTCATTAATTTTAGTTGTTACAGTTCTTGATTTATTACATGCTCAGTGATTATTAGTTTACTTTGTTACTATCCTTTGGTTGCACATGAACCTAGAGTTAAGGGACTACCGTCTGTAGTGTATATCATATACATTGACACAGTTGTACCACGAGGAGGTGTGAGATGAGTAGCATGTAGAGGTTCTTGCGTGTGGGTTGATCCCCATGCGCATGCGTTAGGGCTAACTGCTAATAGAGACGCGTTAGGGCTAACTGCTAGGAGACTTAGCAGATAGTAGAGGTACATGGTCGTAGATGCGACTTAACAGGTACATTGGGTGGGAAAAACATTACCTGACGTATGGGCTTCTATGCACTTCCCTTATTACATGTGCGCTTCGCCGAAGACGCAGGTTCCAGGTGCCCTATGACGTTTTCTAGAGCGTTATGGACGTAGCCCCTTGCACATGATGTCCTCTGACGATCTTCGGACGTTACGGACGTAGGCCCCTGGTGCCCTATATGGGGACTATGCCGATCCCATTTATAGCCAGGGCTCATGCGTCGAAGGATTGTTTCTCAGCTGCATGATCACTTTAGTATGGTTAGATTACCTTATTGTGTCTTGTTACTTTCTTTGATTGTGGCATATTTTATATTCAGTATTATATGGCTTGTTCTTCCTGTATCTTGTTATGTCCCTCTGAGGACCTGGTGATTTCTCTAGGTGTGTGTTCGTGATTTCTTGCAGGTGCCCTAGCTAAGGCCATGTCTTTCTTCCTCGGTGATGATTGCTCTTGGACTCGTCACTTGCTCTCGTTTGCTCAATTTTTTTTGTACATTTTTCCATATTTAATTTAGTTGGTAGTGGATTTGTCTCCGCCCAACTATTATGTACATGACAAACTCAAAGTTGTTTTTATATCATTATTTATTTTTGGATGAGATTTAGTGTCTTGGCTTTCTACATTTACAGCTTATGTATACATATGAGCCGTATAGTTACTCGTACGTATGCAGCTGGTATGATTACGTACCTAGTCCCACGTATTTTAGGACTGGGGCGTTACATGTTTTTGTGGTGGCCCATGCAGGTCAAGTTTGTCGTTTCGGTTACATGACTGTACCGAACGGGCCTGCAGTATAGGATTAGAGTTTAGATTCTCATTCACCTACTTGACATCCTTCCTTGACTTTAAATTTCAAACTCTCGTTCGACTTCATTGATTTGCATCTTGATTGACTCCTTCTACCGTAAATTTTTAGTTTCGTATTTAGTAAGATGACCACACTAGTATATGCCCATAGGTTAAACACATGGCTAGATGGATTGCATTGACAATTAATATGTATAGAGATTTTATTTGAGTTATAAAGGTAGTTATTTTCCTAGAAATATGATCTTAAGGATTAGTTAATTCCAAATTGGGTAGTAGCATATTACCGCTTCCAAAAGATAGTTAGAAATTTTAATTTTGATATTACAAGGTGGTATACACAAAGAGGATAGCTAGATCGAGAAAACAAATTTATGTTTTATGGAAATTGTGAAATAGTCTATGATTTATTGGGATGTGAAACCGATTTGGAAAATATCTTTAAATTGTGACACATGATTTACGATTAAGTTCAAGTTTGGATTGAATATGTTGAAGTATATCTTAAATTTATTAAAGTATTTTAAATTATAAGTTATGATATTGTAACTACTAGAGAATATGAAGGGTTTATGATTTACGGTTTATTAGAGAGCTTGAGGTTTAAAATTGATTCTACGATTTACGAATTATAAGTATTTAATTTGAGCTTGAAGAGATAATGGTAAAAAATTTGTTTGAAATATTTTGGAAGATATGAAATCGACTTTGAAGAAAAAATTTAAATATTTAAAATTTGCTCATATGATTTATGATATATAAAGTTATTTAGATTTCGAGTCTAAAGCCTTGATTATGGATATTTTAAATTTTGGTGGAAAAAAAAGAAAAAAAAGAAGAAAAAGAGAATTACTTTTGAAGACTAGTTGTGACTTATTGGAAGCTAGATATACACATTTGAAGGATATATGATTAGATTCGGGAGTTATTTAAATGTTCCATTTTGTAGTATGAAATTTGGTTGATAAACTTATTAAATGATAAGTTTAAGGTTTTGAGAAAAAAATATTTTTTTTGCGATATGCAAGGGTTGTTTCGAGATTGACTAGAGATTTAAAATTGTGATTAAAGTTGACGTCCTACGATGATTGGAAATTTGGTGAAATATCTTGGAAATTTTATAAATTTCGAGGAACTTGAAATTTTAGATTATATCATATATCGGTAGAGAACCAAGAAGCAAGAAAGGTCACCCTTGTAAGATAGAAGTATTCTACATCCATGCCACCTATGATTATGATATTGCATATACACAAGTATAGTTAGTCATCGACCAAACCGATGAACATATCTTTGACTTACTCGACCTTCCCTCAAATCTAGATCTTTATTCGTGCCCATCTAATTTTTTTAAACTTAGAAATGATTAGAACCATCCCCTTGACCATACCCGTATCTATAGACTATTTTCTCTCTAGAAACTGTGCCTCTAACTTATCTTAACTTGATCTAGGAGACTTCCTAATTATCTTTATTTCGTGCTTTAACCTGTTATTTTTGGTGCATTAATCAGTACCTTATGAAAACCCACTTTCTACTTTTGATCATTTGGCGTTCTCTATCATGACTTCAATATTTGGAGCACAACACTAGACTTTTCCTACCCACAAATTTCACATGCAAAACCTAGACGAGCTCACCTTTATGTAGGTATATCATGTCCCACTAAAACACGTCCCATTGTACTCTATTTTTATGGTACGACTTTCGGGTTATAAAGACTCAACTATAACCTATACCATGGTACCGATATGCTTTTGACTATATATTTGGAGGTCAAATCTTGACTCAAGTCTTTCGACCCGATACTGATTGTGATCTACTAAATCCGTTAATTGCTTAACCTTGTGATTTATCTTGACTTCCTAATTCTTGTCATTTTATTTTTATTATTTACTTAGACCCATAACACCTTTTACTCTTCATGCAATATTAGCAACATTTACTTTTCTCCCTTTCAATTGCTTAACTTATATTTCACTATGATTCCACCATAGTTTATGCAACCTTGTTCCTTGTATGATTCCATTATGCGAAATAAAATTGATCATGACAAACTTGGGTTAGTAGAAGTTAGATTGGAGAACCCCACAGCATGGATAAATAATGAAGTTGGTACAGATGGGACATAAATAGAAATGTGCGATAAATTCGAATCAATGAAGTAAGGGAGGATATATTATGTTATGATGAAACACTCGAGGATAAATAGACTTCGCGAATTTCAAATTTTGTTTTAAGGTAACTATATAATCGAGTGGAAAATCTTCTAAAGTGGTGATGGTTTAAGAACCAAATATATATATATAAAATTTATGGATGCAAATTTTTGATAAAGACAATGTTGACGATATGATGATATTATTTTTCAAGGATAACCAATTATTGAAGAAAGAAACCTTTATACTTTAATTAAGTTCTAAAATGATTATAAATAAGAAGTTAAGAAGAGTTTCATTTCTACCATCAAGAAACCGAGATTGTTGAATTCAAAAATTTTCAAGAGAGGCTAATAAATACTTTATGAAATTTTCAATTATGATGATAGAAGATTGAGTATGAAAGTATACTGTTAGTTTACGAGATTATCGAACGTTGAAGACGGACTTTTTTTGGGTACCTATGGATGCAATAAATACAAATTTGTAGTAAGAAGATTTTAACTGTTACTTGGGCCAAATTGGTTGAAGGTTTTGGAATTTTTAAATTTTAAGAGAAAATTTTAACTTGGAAAGATATATATAAGTGAGCTAGTATAAGGGAGATTTATGGATTCAAAATTTGAGACTATTGAATTTCTAGGACGAGATAGAGGAATTTAGAGTACAATTATGATCAAATTGTTTTGTTAAAATTTTTAAGGGAACGTGGAACGGAAGTAATTTTTGGAAAGAACGATTTATGATGGAGAGATTACATGAATATTGATGATATCAAAATTATTACCTACTTATGAGGTAGTCCCTTTTAAGGTTAATGTTAAGGTTGATTGAGCTTAGTCATTGATCGATTGTCATGTGCATGATCATAATCAAAAACCATCGGAATTTTGTTCTAGTCGATCGAATGACTCATTGCCGTTGTAATGTCACTCGCCTCTTCGACGAATATTTCGTTTGCATTCTCGTGATCTCGTAAATCTATTCGAACAAACTCTTACCAACCCCTCCACCTTACCTACCCTAATTTTTTTCTAAATTTCGAGGACGAAATTCTTTTAAGTTGGGTAGGATGTAAACCCCCTAAATTTCTAGTACGAATTTTTTTATATTTTTTCTTTATTTTTGTACTTCGTATCTATACGTCGCACACGAGTTCACTTTGTTGTATTTACTTAACGTGCGAGATTTGCGTTCGTAATTTCTCGACGAATGCGAATATGTGTCGAGGTACATATGTTAGAAAAATATTTTTATTATAAATTTATTTTAAATAGGAAAGTACGTGTTCAAATAAATGTGATAAATATTTTCTTTTGTTATTTTGTTCGTCGTTTAAAAACAAGTAGTAATTTGAAATTTTGGTTTATATGGAATGTTTCCAAATGATTTTGCGAAAAGTGAAATTTGCTTATTAATATATTTTGTTATTTATAAAAGCTAGTTCATGAATTAATATTTAAGTATTTATCGTGATTTTCGAAATTAATTATTACCATATTTATTTAATTACAAAAATGATATTTAGGATTTTGTTAATGATAATATTTGATTAAATATGGTTATTTAAATTACAAAAGATTTTATTCACTTTATTTAAAACATTTTAAATAAAGTATAGAGTTATTTAGATTAGATTTGATTTGGATTAAATTAGTTTAAATCGAATTTAAATGCAATATGATATTATCTAGGGAGAATTTAAAATTCTCCCAATCCCTATCCAACTGGGAATTCCCACCTCCTATAAAAGGAGAGGTACTCCTCCAGAAATGATTGTCCAGACCGTTAAAGTGGTTAAGGGAATCAGAGAGCGACTTCGAGTTGCACAGGATCGGCATCGTCATTGGGCGGACCAGCATCGTAGGCCGCTAGAGTTTTCTGTTGGGGACCACGTGTTCTTGCGGATCTCACCTACCCGTGGGGTCATTAGGTTTGGCGTTCGCGGGAAATTGAGTCCGCGGTACGTGGGCCCATTTGTTATCCTTGATAGGATAGGCGATGTTGCTTATCGTTTATCCCTTCCACCTTCGTTATGAGAGGTGCATGATATATTTCATGTATCTCAGTTGCGAAGGTATGTATCGGACCCAAGCCATATCCTTGATCATTCTAAGCCGGTTGTTGGTACCAACCTGTCTTACGAGGAGCAGCCTGTGTCCATTTTGGACCAAAGAGAAAAGATACTCAAGAACCGAACAATTAGCCTTGTCCGGGTTGCTTGGGGTCATCACACTTTAGGAGAGTCAACGTGGAAACGTGAGGATGATATCCGATCACGGTATCTGTACCTGTTTGACTCACAAGGTATATCTTTTTCTGTATACCTTGATTGTCTTAACACCTCATGCTTGTCACCTTACGAGTAGAATTGCTTGGTATCGTAGAATGTTCAACATGGATATGTTACTTACTGTTAACATTGTAGAATGGTTGCTTGCTCCAATTGCTTATGCTTAGATTAGTTTAGCTTTGATGTTCTTGTAAAACCCCTAAATTTCTACTATTTTTTTATTATTAAATTTGATACCGATTTAAAATTTTGTATTGTACGTCGCGTAGTCGTATTGTACGTCGTGCACGAAATTATTTTTCTTGCTCGACGAGTGCAAATATGTGCGAGCGTACATATTTTTAGAAAAATATTTTTATTTTATAGTTTCAAAAGAATATATGTAATATTTAATTAGCTATCAAAATTTCTTAATTATAATTTTATTTATAAAAAGCCGTTCAATTAGAATAAATAATGTTATTCGTGCATACAAATATTTCATAAATATTTTGCTAGAAAAAATATAATTTTCGAGATTCATTAATATTAATAATTTATTATTCAAAAGATATTTAAAAATTTTAATGTAATTTTTGAAATTATTATTATTAATATTATTGGAAAATATATTTCAAACTCTTTGTGAAGATTTAAATGTTGATTTAATTTTTGGATTTATTTAAATAATTATCTATATTTGTAAATTGATTTATCTTAATTGTTTTTAAATAAAGGATTTAATTTAATTAGATCTAAATTTGGATATTGTTTTGATTTGGATTTAGATTATTGATTTAAATTAAATTATGAATTATCTAATTTGGGTTTAAACAATCCTAATCATTATCCTATTGGGAATTCCCACATTAAATAGGCAGGTACTCCTCCAATATCTTATTCATCCACATTGTTCCTCCACAAATAATTCTCCAATGGTGCGTGCCCCGTGTCTGTGTTCCATTGTCAATTCTTATTCCATGTTTACAATAACATTTTCCTCTCTTTCGTGTCGGACAACCCCGACAAAAATCAATTCCTAGTCTAAACCTATTCTACCCATGTCCTGGCCGAACACCATCATCCCGACCTCCACCTCGGCAATCCACTGCCATCACCCCACACCCTGGCCGACTCCCAGCCACCACAGCCAACCCCTCGTAGCCGTCTCACCCGACTCGGCCATGCTCGCCGCCACCACAGATCATCAACACCACCATCGACGTCGACACCAAAACCACACCACCACCGCGGCTACTGCCGCGGCAGCCCTGTCACCCCCCGTCCCAGCCACCACAGTAGTCGACCCGCAGCCAAAACCCCACCGGCCATCACCACCGAGCATAAGGAAAACAAAAACCCAAAAGAAAAACCCACACACCCCCTCACCTGACGCCGCCGGCCGGAGATCCGGCGACCGCGAATCCGTCTAACCCATCGCCGACCGCCCCCTAGAAACCCTCCTTCCCTTTCCCACTCCGATCCACCTCTTCCGCCGCGGCCGGTGGAACCAAGTGCCCGACCGCCGTCCCCTTCCCGTACAGCCTCCGCCGCGTCGCCAAGTCCGTCGGAGAAACCCCCGACCCACAGCACCGCGCGCCGCCTCACCCGAATCTACCGTCGACCCTCCGCCTTGTCCGCCTTCCCAAAACCCCCTCGACGAAACCCCCTTCTCCCTCCAACGCCGCCCGAAACCCTCAGCTCCCACCGTCGCCGCCCCTATTCTTCTCCGTCGATCGCCCGACGCCGACCATCTCGCGTCGACGACAGCCCCTCCGCCTCTTTCCATGCCGAACCGCCTTCTCTGTGCTCGGCGCCACCCAGCGCCGGAGCAGCACCCCGGCGAGTCGCCTCCCTGTCGATTCCTCGAGCCCCTCTCTAATCCCTCTCTCTCTCTATTACAGTTTCCTTTTTTTTGTAAGGGGAAGTGAAGTGTTCTCCTCGAGAGGAGAACCGAGAACCAGCAAGCATTGATATTTTGATTTTGATTATTATTATTCTTTTTTTTTCTTTCGTTTATTTATTTATTTATTCACTTCTTTTCTTTTTTTTGCTTTTGTTAATCATTAATATTATTATGTTACTATTATATTTATTATTATCATTATTATTATTATTATTATTATTATTATTATTATTATTATTATTATTACCATTATTATTGTTGTTATTTATTACTATTATTATTTTATTATTTGTATTACCAGTATTATTATTATATGGGATTGTAAACTTATTATTAGTATAGTTATTGTTTTGGGACTATTATTATTTAAAAACTGTATGGATAGCATGAGGCTAAATCAATCCACGTATTTTTAGAATATAAATTTTATTTATTTATTTTATTTTATTTTCCAAATATATATCTAAAATCATATTTTTATAAAGTTAGAATTTTAGTCTAAAAACAATTTATGGTTTTCAAGTATTATCCTAGAAATTATTTAAACTAATATAATTTCAAGTGTTATAATTATTTTCTAAAGTAGTATATGTATTATTTCCTCTAACTCCTTCGATATTAAATCCTTGTCCATGACTAAATTTCCTTTTATCCTAATCTCTCGCCAATTTCGTAGTACCTTATGTCCACCCTAACTGATTTGACCCTTCTGGATCCAATGGAACTATCCGTACCGATATCCGAGGTCACCTTGCATAGTTGTCACACCAAAGTCGCAGTTCATGCCACCATGATCATTGTAGCACCACCAGGCGTACTATCAGGCAAGACACCTTGCCATTTGCTGTTTACTTATTTTTAGCTCATATTTCATGCATTATTTATTTTCCTTATGCAAAAACTATGATACATGGCATAAACTGTTAGAACTTACTGTTCATTTATATTTTCTGCTGTGTATTATTTTTACAAATTAAACCTAGATTTAAGGGACCACCTTGTGTGTTGCATTCATTGGCTATGACACGTTGTAACACGAAGTTGTGTGTCACATGTAGGACGCGAAAGTACGTGATTGGCTGGCCACCAGTACGTACAAGTCGTACGATAGAAATAACCGCTTATAGAGATTGCATGTTAGTTTGACTTAGCGGTTATAGTGGTTTGTGTTGTGGATACAACACAGTAGGCATTGGGCGGGGAGGACAATTCCTTAGCGTATTGGCTTCGATGCACTTCCCTTGTGACCCGGACTCTCCGCTGGAGATACGGGGTTGATGACCCATGATTACTGACGGCCACTAACGATTCTACGAAATGTCATGCTCTTCCTGATGGGGCCTCTAGTGCCCAAAGGGGAACTACGCCGATCCTATTCAGCCAGGGCCCATGCGTAGGAAGGATTGTTCTTAACAACATTTCACTTAGAACGGTAGGCTACCCTATCCGTTAGGTATGAGTACTTTTGGTTTGGGTACTTGTATTTGACCGTGACTTGGAACAATAACTTGTCGCAGATTAGTTCATCACATCTTGTCCTTGTTTGGTTGTAGGTGTGACTTACTACTTCGATGAGAAGGCATTGAACCTTGTTGGGGTCCGGATACCATATTAGATTCATAGCATAGAAAGATACGTTACCGTAAATTAGTTTACCATCCCCTGTCCTTGTTTGGTTGGGGGGATGGTACGCTCGTTCAGTAGGTGCGTATTAGAACATGTTATAATTCGATTTACTATTTATTTGAGCAATATTTATTCAGTTTATATGGCATGATATTATTTGTCTTGTTACGTCCCTATGAGGACCTGGTTGTCTTGCCAGGTGTGTGCTATTGTCTTTCACAGGTGCTTTAGCTCTAGCCGTGATCTTCGCTATTTCTTCGAGGATGATTGCATTTGGATTGTCTTCGCTTCGCTCGCCACTCATTTCATTTTCTATGTACTTTTCTTTATTTTGTTGGTAGTGGATTTGTCTCCGCTCAACATATTGTATCAAGACAAATTCATTCTCATTATATGATATCTTTTATTCATTTATTCTGTGTGGATGAGATTAGTTATGGTTTTACTGTATTTTACAGCTTATGTATTCATACGAGGTTTCCATATATTGGAGTACACTTCGTATGAATACAGCTGGCATGTCTACGTTCCTAATCCTACGTATTTTGGGATTGGGGCGTTACATGTTTTTGTGGTGGCCCATGCAGGTCAAGATAAATTGTTTGGTTACTTTACCGTACCAAGCAAGCCTGCGTATAGGATTAGAAGTCTAGGATCTCATCCACATACTTGACCTCTTTTCTTCATTTTATCTACTGTTTGACTCATCAATTGCATCTTGCTTGCTTCCATCCATCCCTATTCTTATCTTCCCTTCGTGCTTGCTAGAGATTGACCCTACTAGTTAGTGTCCCAAAACACCCTTAGCTTAATTCTTTTAAGTTGGGTAGAACACCCCACGACTTGGCACACTCTTGACCATTAAGGAGAATATAAATAGTATTATCTAGACCATAGAGACTAGAGGAATTTAACCCATTTGGTCAACCAAGCCTTGGTCAATAAAATCGTAGAATGATTGTATAGGAATAAACAAGACTTAGGTTCTTATGACTCTTAGACTATTCATATTTGTTTTATTCATCTACCATCGTGCCTATATTTTTACTATCTAGACTAATGATGCTAATGTAGCCTAGTTTTTGCAAGCTCAATTCTTTATCACGCTTGTTCATGACATATTTATTGGAGGCCTCCACTAACAGATTGTCTAATCAGAACCAGTGCATAATGGTCTGATCAACCGAGTGCACTTTGGTTCGCTTTTGTCTATTACTCTACGTGGATGGGAACATAATTAAACTTGGCCCTTACAATCCCATCCACGACTGCCTTGACAATTCTTTTGAAATTATTCGATCGTCTTTGAATCACGTATTCGTATTCGATAACGCCTCCTTCGAACTCTATATTGCTTTCGCCTTCACCTATTTTAGGAAGACAAAAGCGTTATACTAGAGGTTCCCCTAGCTATCCTATCTCTTGTGACCATTATCACTCGATGTTGCCATATCTTTGTCTTGAACTACTCGACTTTTCCCTCGACCCTAACTCTACCATTTTGACTTTCTAATCACTTGAATTTAAGAGTGATTACAATCGTCTCTCAATCGTATCCTCAACCTACACTACGACCATATAAACTTCGAACCCTTCTATCTACCGTTGTGCCCTCTCACCCCCTACTAATTCTTAATTTTGAGGACGAAATTCTTTTAAGTTGGGTAGGATGTAAAACCCCTAAATTTCTACTATTTTTTTATTATTAAATTTGATACCGATTTAAAATTTTGTATTGTACGTCGCGTAGTCGTATTGTACGTCGTGCACGAAATTATTTTTCTTGCTCGACGAGTGCGAATATGTACGAGCGTACATATTTTTAGAAAAATATTTTTATTTTATAGTTTCAAAAGAATATATGTAATATTTAATTTAGCTATCAAAATTTTCTAAATTATAATTTTATTTATAAAAAGCCGTTCAATTAGAATAAATAATGTTATTCGTGAATACAAATATTTCATAAATATTTTGCTAGTAAAAATATAATTTTTGAGATTCATTAATATTAATAATTTATTATTCAAAAAGATATTTAAAATATTAATGTAATTTTCAAAATTATTATTATTAATATTATTGGAAAATATATTTCAAACTCTTTGTGAAGATTTAAATGTTGATTTAATTTTTGGATTTATTTAAATAATTATCTATATTTGTAAATTGATTTATCTTAATTGTTTTTAAAATAAAGGATTTAATTTAATTAGATCTAAATTTGGATTTTGTTTTGATTTGGATTTAGATTATTGATTTAAATTAAATTAGGAATTATCTAATTTGGGTTTAAACAATCCTAATCATTATCCTATTGGAAATTTCCACATCCTATAAATAGGCAGGTACTCTTCCAATATCTTATTTATCCACATTGTTCCCCCACAAATAATTCTCCAATGGTGCGTGCCCCGTGTCTGTGTTCCATTGTCCATTCTTATTCCATGTTTACAATAACATTTTCCTCTCTATCGTGTCGGACAACCCCGACAAAAATAAATTCCTAGTCTAAACCTATTCTACCCATGTCCTGGCCGAACCCCATCATCCCGACCTCCACCTCGACAACCCACTGCCATCACCCCACACCCTGGCCGACTCCCAGCCACCACCGCCAACCCCTCGTAGCCGTCTCACCCGACCCAGCCATGCTCGCCGCTACCACAGATCATCAACACCACCATCGACGTCGACACCAAAACCACACCACCACCGCGGCTACTGCCGCGGCAGCCCTGTTACCCCCGTCCCAGCCACCACAGTAGTCAACCCCCGGCCAAAACCCCACCGGCCATCACCACCGAGCATAAGGAAAACAAAAACCCAAAAGAAAAACCCACACACCCCCTCACCTGACGCCGCCGGTCGGAGATCCGGCGACCGCGAATCTGTCCAACCCGTCGCCGACCGCCCCCTGGAAACCCTCCTTCCCTTTCCCACTCTGATCGACCTCTTCCGTCGCGGCCGATGGAACCAAGTGCCTGACCGTCGTCCCCTTCCCGTACAGCCTCCGCCGCGTCGCCAAGTCCGCCGGAGAAACCCCCGACCCACAGCGCCGCGCGCCGCCTCACCCGAATCCACCGTCGACCCTCCGCCTTGTCCGCCTTCCCAAAACCCCCTCGACGAAACCCCCTTCTCCCTCCAGCGCCGCCCGAAACCCTCAGCTCCCACCGTCGTCGCCCCTATTCTTCTCCGTCGATCACCCGACGCCGACCATCTCGCGTCGACGACAGCCCCTCCGCCTCTTCCCACGCCGAACTGCCTTCTCTGTGCTCGGCGCCACCCAGCGCCGGAGCAGCACCACGGCGAGTCGACTCCCTGTCGATTCCTCGAGCCCCTCTCTAATCCCTCTCTCTCTCTATTACAGTTTCCTTTTTTTGTAAGGGGAAGTGAAGTGTTCTCCTCGAGAGGAGAACCGAGAACCAGCAAGCATTGATATTTTGATTTTGATTATTATTATTCTTTTTTTTCATTTATTTATTTATTTATTCACTTCTTTTCTTTTTTTTGCTTTTGTTAATCATTAATATTATTATGTTACTATTATATTTATTATTATTATCATTATTATTATTATTATTATTATTATTATTATTATTATTATTATTGTTGTTGTTGTTGTTATTTATTACTATTATGATTTTATTATTTGTATTACCAGTATTATTATTACATGGGATTGTAAACTTATTATTAGTATAGTTATTGTTTTGGGACTATTGTTATTTAAAAACTGTATGGACAGCATGAGGCTAAATCAGTCCACGTATTTTTAGAATATAAATTTTATTTATTTTTTTATTTTATTTTCCAAATATATATCTAAAATCATATTTTTATAAAGTTAGAATTTTAGTCTAAAAACAATTTATGGTTTTCAAGTATTATCCTAGAAATTATTTAAACTAATATAATTTCAAGTGTTATAATTATTTTCTAAAGTAGTATATGTATTATTTCCTCTAACTCCTTCGATATTAAATCCTTGTCCATGACTAAATTTCCTTTTATCCTAATCTCTCGCCAATTTCGTAGTACCTTATGTCCACCCTAACTGATTTGACCCTTCTGGACCCAATGGAACTGTCCGTACCGATATCCGAGGTCACCTTGCATAGTTGTTACACCAAAGTCGTAGTTCATGCCACCATGATCATTGCAGCACCACCATGCGTACTATCAGGCAAGACACCTTGCCATTTGCTGTTTACTTATTTTTAGCTCATATTTCATGCATTATTTATTTTCCTTATGCAAAAACTGTGATACATGGCATAACCTGTTAGAACTTACTGTTCATTTATATTTTCTGCTGTGTATTATTTTTACAAATTAAACCTAGATTTAAGGGACCACCTTGTGTGTTGCATTCATTGGCCTTGACACGTTGTAACAGGAAGTTGTATGTCACATGTAGGACACGGAAGTGCGTGATTGGCTGGCCACCAGTACGTACAAGCCGTGCGATAGGAATAACCGCTAATAGAGATTGCATGTTAGTTTGACTTAGCCGTTATAGTGGTTTGTGTTGTGGATACAACACAGTAGGCATTAGGCAGGAAGGACAATTCCTTAGCGTATGGGCTTCGATGCCCTTCCCTTGTGACCCGGACTCTCCGCGGGAGATACGGGATTGATGACCCATGATTACTGACGGCCACTGACAATTCTGCGGAACGTCATGCTCTTCCTGATGGGGCCTCTGGTGCCCAAAGGGGGACTACGCCGATCCTATTCAGCCAGGGCCCATGCGTAGGAAGGATTGTTCTTAACAACATTTCACTTAGAACGGTAGGCTACCCTATCCGTTAGGTACGAGTACTTTTGGTTTGGGTACTTGTATCTGACCGTAACTTGGAACAATAACTTGTCGCAGATTAGTTCGTCACATCTTGTCCTTGTTTGGTTGTAGGTGTGACTTACTACTTCGATGAGAAGGCATTGAACCTTGTTGGGGTCCGGATACCATATTGGATTCATAGCATGGGAAGATACGTTACCGTAAATTGGTTTACCATCCCCTGTCCTTTTTTGGTTGGGGGGATGGTACGCTCGTTCAGTAGGTGCGTATTGGAACATGTTATAATTTGATTTACTATTTATTTGAGCAATATTTATTCAGTTTATATGGCATGATATTATGTGTCTTGTTACGTCCCTCTGGGGACCTGGTTGTCTTGCCAGGTGTGTGCTATTGTCTTTCGCAGGTGCTTTAGCTCTAGCCGTGATCTTCGCTATTTCTTCGAGGATGATTGCATTTGGATCGTCTTCGCTTCGCTCGCCACTCATTTCGTTTTCTATGTACTTTTCTTTATTTTGTTGGTAGTGGATTTGTCTCCGCTCAACATATTGTATCAAGACAAATTCATTCTCATTATATGATATCTTTTATTCATTTATTCTGTGTGGATGAGATTAGTTATGGTTTTACTGCATTTTACAGCTTATGTATTCATACGAGGTTTCTATATATTGGAGTACACTTCGTATGAATACAGCTGGCATGTCTACGTTCCTAATCCTACGTATTTTGGGATTGGGGCGTTACAGTTCTCATCTTGCTTGGATTTGAAATTCCGAGGATGGAATTTTTTCTAAGGAGGGTAGAGATGTCACTTCTCGTTTCCAGAATACATATTTATTTAATATTTATCATGTATTATTCTGTATTTAAATTCTTTTAAATTCATGTTAATTAATTTCCTGTAATTTTATTTCTGTATTTTACATTCTGCTTTTATACTTGCTTTGGGTTCGGCTTGGATTGGTTTAATTATGTTGGTTCATCATGAACCGAAATAAACCCTCACCTACCACTACCCCTTCATTTAAAGCTCATCCCCTTTCTCTCTCTTCATTCACTTCACTATTACTCTCCTTCTTCCTCCATTACTCTCCCACCCACCCGTTTGGAGAGGCAAGTACATCTTGCACACCATGAGGGATTTCATGCATCCTCATTTATTTTTAGTCTATGTTGTTCATCTTCTCATCCTCTACAAGTTTAGGTCTTGAAGTTCTTGATTTCCATGGATGGTTTGGTGTAGATCTAAGTTTTAAGTTTTGGTTTTCATCTGAATTTTATGGTTTTGATCTATCAAACTTTGTTGTTTTCGAAAATAAGTGGTTTTATGTTGTAGAGAATTTAGTTCTACCAAAGTTTAGCTTTTGAAAAGATAGATTCTGATTTATTTTGAGGAAGTTATGGCCAAAACAATTTTGGTCAAACTTCTATGTTCATCTGCAGCATGAACCGCATGTCGCAGTTGAGCCGCATATGGTGTTGCGAATGAGCCGCATAAGGTACATGTCGCAGTTGAGCCGCATATGGTGTCGCGGTTGGGCCGCATAGGCCGCATGTCGCAGTAGGCCGCATATGGTGTCGCGAATGAGCCGCATAAGGCACATGTCGCAATTGAGCCGCATATGGTGTCGCGGTTGGGCCGCATAGGCCGCATATCGCAGTAGGCCGCATATGGTGTCGCGAATGAGCCGCATAAGGCACATGTCACGGTTGAGCCGCATATGGTATCGCGGTTGGGTTGCATAGGCCGCATGTCGCAGTAGGCCGCATATGGTGTCACGAATGCGCCGCATAAGGCACATGTCGTAGTTGAGCCGCATATGGTGTCGCGAATGAGCCGCATAAGGCACATTTCGCAGTTGAGCCGCATATGGTGTCGCAGTTGGGCCGCATAGGCCGCATGTCGCAGTAGGCCGCATATGGTGTCGCAGTTGGGCCGCATAGGCCGTATGTCGCAGTTGAGCCGCATATGGTGTCACAGTTGGGCCGCATATGCCGCATGAGCCGCATGTCGCAGTTAGTCCGCATGCATGTCGCAGAATAGGGCGCATAATGCCTATTTTGGTTGTTTCTGACTGTTATATGTCCTATTTTGACTGAATTATGGCTAAAATTTCTTCTAATTTCCAACATGAAAGTTGTAGATCTTTTCCTTGGCTTAAAGAATATGTTACCAACTATTTTATGCTTGTTATAGACTCGACCAAGCTTAATACTAGTTTGACTTTCATGCCTTGTCACGAATTGACCCCGACTGTTACTTCGACTAATAATGGATCATGCATTCCAAGTTGGAACTAAGAGACTGGCTTGTCGTCTTATTAAACTGAATGAATGAGACACGTTCATATTAATTATGAACTATTGCAATCGATTGGCCAATCCCGAATATTGACATATAGATACATGCAGGCTACAATTTATTTATTTATTTTACAAAGCAGCATGTGTACTTTATGGTCAAGGCATGATTATTTTGTGGTTAGTTTTGATTCTTGCATTACGCTATGTAAGACCTACAACATAACCGCACGGACATCGTTGTAGAGTTGGGCATATCGTACGCTGTACGAAAGTACTCATTCTGAATGACCATGATCCACGACATGGGATTTCAATCAATATAGGGGCTATTAAGTTAAATAAAATAATGATTGCATGGAGAGAATGGATTCCCGAGTTCTTACATGGCAGCCCTCTTTGGGACTATTAAGTGCCCGACAGGCCGGCTGGTTCCCACAGATAGTACAAATCTGCCACACGGGCAGGGAGCGGTATCTGCTTATAATATTTATTATATATTGTATATTGATGACGAGCGTCCCGCTGGGACTCGTCTAATTCATGATTGGCGCAATTGATTGATTGGGTAGACTAGCCTTGCTCGTACATAGTAAGAATTGAGGAATCCTTATTGCATAAATTCCAAGATAACTTGGAACTCACAGTAGCAAGCCGTAGTAGTTGCATGGCCGTTTAAGTTGACTTGTTTGTGTACTGGACCTACTCTGTTAACTAACTGAGATGATCAGAATGTCAGGATATGACGGGCCAACTTCTGTCCTTGTTTGGTTGGGAGGTTGGTTCGAAGTGTCGTGATGTTATGTAAATCCTAGTAGCAAGCAGAGGTATATATATAATATTCTCTTATTACTGGTTTTAATCCCTCATATCGTGCTTTCTTGCGGTACTTGCTATTAGAGGTCTAACCTCTCTGGTTTTGCATGGCCAAATTTAGAGCCAGTCCCCGAGGACTCAGCTTACTTCCTCCTCCAAGATGGTCAATACTAGAGGGATGATCGCAGGAGGACTCGAGTGGGTTCCTTACTTCCCCGCTCGTTTTGTTACTTACTTTATATTTTGCTGTTTGGCACCGACATGTTAGTCGGATTGTCTTGTACTCACTTTTACATAATTGTAATTAAGTCAGACTGCAGCTGATAACAATTGTGTATACTTTGCTACATCATCTGGCTATGTTTTGTAAAGCCAGATATCAAGAACATTTTGACTGAGCATTTGGGACGCCTTACTGCTTTATCTTACATGTTCTCTATTTTTGTTTCTTGTTCGAATGATTGAGACAATAGATGTGAAATGACCATAGCGACACTTTCATGTAGTATGCACCCCCTCGTCTTTTAGACAGCATTGATCGTATTATACGGTATTCATCTACCCGTAATACGTAGCTGGCTGAGTTATTCCCCCGCTCTCCAGTATTCTGGTTCTGGGGCGTGACAAGGTTTTAGTGGTGGCCCATGCAGGTCTGGTTTCAGACTTGTGGGGTGTTTTAATTTATAGGATGTCTCAATCACACATGTTTCCCCTTGATCTCATGATTTGTTACTCTCGACTCTAGCTTGACATTCCGGTATCCTTTGACTTTATTGATCTTTCCAGTCCGATCGTTTGATTGTTCTCTTGTCCCTTTTCTTAGGGGCACCTCGTCCGCATCTGTCAGGACTGGACAACAACAACAAGGGCAACACGGACAACCTGACCATATTGTTCAGCAATAAGGGCCGGTACTAACTCAAGAGACCATCCAAGAAGAAATAATAGTGGAAGCAGCAGCTAGACCGCAGTATCCGAATGTTCCACCACCACCAACAGTTCCACCTACCCCTGTGGAAGTAGACACACCAGCCCTTCTGGAGATCATGAGAGGGATGATGGCTACTCAGCAACATCAGATGTTAGCCCAGCAGCGCATGCACGCTCAGTTACAAGAGCAGAACGTACTACTCAACCAAGGGTTGCAGACAGCATTGGAAAGAGGGGCGAGGCTAGATTCAGGAGCATCAGCCAGGTTTTGCAAGTACAACCCCTGTCATTTCGAGGGCACGGAAGATGCTATCTCAGCAGATGCGTGGCTTAAGGATATTGAGGCTATTCTGACAGCAGCTAAGGTACCGGCGGAAGAACGTGTGGATCAAGTGAAGTTGTTATTTCAGGATCTCGCACATGATTGGTGGGAATCAGAGGAACTAGGCATCAGACATCCTGTTGCTTGGGATGATTTTACTGCAAGGTTCAAGACGAAGTACTATGGAGTTGTGGCACAGTTTGAGCTGTAACAGAAGTTTATCAACCTCAAGCATGCCGGCAAGACGGTAGATGCTTACGCAGCGGAGTTCTGCAGATTGAGTAGGTTCGCCCCAGAGATGGTAGCAATGGAGAGCCAGAGGGCTATGAGGTTACAACAAGGGTTTCATCTTGAGCTCTTGCAATTGATAGAAGGGCACAACTACCAGACTTTTGATGAAGTATTGACGGCAACCCGAAGGCATGAGATCACCGTTCAGAGGATCACGGCAAGGACTGGAGGTCAGAAGAGATCCCACAGTCAGATTGAAGGAGGAGGGGGAGCAGCTCCCCGAACAACAGTACCATCTCTTGGCGTTCGCATTCACGATGTGGCAATGCGAGGGCCTGCACCACCACCCAGGCAGCAATAACAGCAATAGAGGAAGAACCAGCAACCTCCGACAGGCTGCACTTATTGTGGGAAGGTAGGAAACACTAGAGATGTGTGTCAGACATTGAACGGGCTGTGTTTGATATGTGGAAATCCAGATCATCGGGTTACCACTTGTCCCATAAATTCGAGGTCAGGAGGACCAGTACAGCAGTTTCCTACTCTGCCAGCACCAGGGGCAGGTCAGCATCGAGGACCAGCGGTGGCAGTGAGACCATTGGCCCAGCGTTCGCTGATGCCGCAGGCTCAGATGTTTCGGCAGCAGGGACCGTCAATGCAGCAGCACCAGCATAGACCACCCCAGCATTATCAGGGAAGGGGCCAGCAGCAGCACCAGGCTAGGCCGCAGCATAGGAACCAACAAGGAGGTTGAGGACAGGCATTCACTCTATCCTTGGAGGAGGCATTAGCATCGGGAGATGTTGTGGCAGGTAACATTCTCGTTGCCTCATATCCCGCAGTAGCATTGTTTGATTCGGGAGCATCACACTCATTTATATCTGCACAATTTACAATACGGCTAGGAATGGAATTCGAGGCGTTGCCAGGGAGGTTAAATATACTCACTGGTAATGGGCTTATAGGAGTTAGTAGGGTTATTCTAGGATGTAGCGTTATAGTTTGCGGGCATTCCTTACCCGCCAGGTTGATAGAATTTTCTGTTGGAAATTTCGACGTTATCTTAGGCATGGACTGGCTGAAAGACAGTCATGCGACAATAGATTATCGTAGAGGGAGTGTATCTTTTGATATTCCAGGCATGAAGCGGTTCACCTTAGTCAGATCAGTGGCAACTCAAGAAAAGCAGGGAGTAGTGACGGCAATGGAAGAAGTTCAAGTTTCGAAGGTAGTTGAAGAGTTTTTGGACGTATTTCCTGAAGAACTTCCAGGTCTGCCACCAGTTAGAGATATTGAGTTCAGCATAGAATTGGCACCTGGAACTAAACCGATATCAGATCGAGTTTACAGAATGGCGGATTCAGAGCAGGCAAAGGTATACCAGCACATAGAGGAACTGAAGGAGAAGAAGTTCATCCAAGCTAGCGTATCACCGTGGACAGCACCAGTAGTACTTATGGGGAAGAAGGATGGGTCATCCAGATTGTGCATTGACTACAGGAAGCTTAACGCGGCAACTGTAAAGAACAAGTACCCATTACCCAGGATCGATGACTTATTTGATCAGTTAAGCAGGGCTAGAGTTTTCTCCAAGATAGATCTTCGTTCAGGGTATCATCAAGAGAGGGTTCGGAAGGAGGATATTCCCAAGACAGCGTTTAGGTCGAAGTATGGGCATTATAAATTCTTGGTAATGTCGTTTGGTTTGACCAATGCTCTAGCAATATTCATAGATTTGATGAACCGCATCTTTATGCCGTACTTAGATCAATTTGTCGTTGTGTTTCTTGACGACATTCTCGTATACTCTGCTAGTGAAGAGGAGCATGAAGACCACCTCAGAAAAGTGTTACAGGTTCTGAGAGAGAACCAGTTGTATGCCAAGCTCAGCAAGTATGAGTTCTGGATGAATCATATTTTATTTTTGGGTCATATCATATCAGGAGCTGGAGTAGCAGTGGATCCCAAGATGGTAGAAGCAGTAGAGAGTTGGCCAGTACCCAAGACCGTAGCTGATGTGCAGAGTTTCTTGGGATTGGCAGGATATTACAGAAGGTTCGTATCAGACTTTGCAAGGCTTTCAGCACCCATGACCCGCTTGACACGGCAGGATGTACCATTCGTCTGGTCGGCAGAATGTCAGGCATCATTTGAGAATCTGAAGCAGAAGTTGATATCAACGCCTATTCTTACATTGCCAGTTAGACCCGGAGGTTTTACTGTATATTGTGATGCGTCAGGTAAAGGACTTGGATGTGTCCTCATGCAATATGGGAAGGTGATAGCGTATGTATCAAGGCAACTTCGAGACCACGAGAAGAATTATCCAACTCATGACTTGGAGTTGGCAGCAGTAGTATTTGCTTTAAAACTATGGAGGCATTACTTATATGGTGATCGAGTGGACATGTAAACAGACCATAAAAGTCTAAAGTACATCTTTACTCAGAAGGAGCTGAACATGAGACAGAGAAGATGGTTGGAGTTGATCAAGGATTATGACGTGGAGCTTCAGTATCATCTAGGCAAGGCTAATGTGGTAGCAAACGCTCTTAGCAGGAGAGGCGGCGCCTTTATGTTGACAACACAGAGGCATATCTTAGAAGACCTTCAGGAGATGGGCATCGAGGTTATATTTTCTAGTGATGTAGGAATTCTGGCGAGTCTACGAGTTCAATCCGACTTGGTAGACAGGATCAAGGCAGCTCAGGCGCAGGACCCAAGGATTCAGAAGCTTAGGACAGAATGTGAGTCAGGACTCAGAAAGGAGTTGAAAATTCATGAAGATGGTACCCTTAGGTTTGGATCACGCCTATGTATGCCTAGTGGAGATATCATACAGGAGGTTATGACAGAAACTCACAGTTTCCAGTATTCTGTACACCCTGGAGGGACCAAGATGTACCAAGATATCAAGCAGCACTTCTGGTGGAACGGGATGAAGAGAGATATAGCTAGATTCGTTTCCCGTTGCTTGGTATGTCAGCAAGTGAAGGCAGAATAGCAGAGGCTAGCTGGGTTATTACAACCGCTTCCTATCCCAGAATGGAAGTGGGAACACATCACAATAGACTTTGTGACCGGTTTACCGAGATCACCAAGTGGTAAAGATGTTATTTGGGTGATAGTGGACCGACTTACAAAGGTAGCACACTTTTTTTCTTTCAGAGTAGGACAATCTACAGAAAAGTTGGCAGAGTTGTATATGCAACAGATAGTCAGGCAGCATGGAGTCCCTGTCAGCATTGTGTCAGATAGAGATACCCATTTTACATCATATTTCTGGAAGAGCTTACATCATAGTCTGGGTACCAAGTTAAGATTTAGCACGGCTTACCATCCCCAGACAGACGGACAATCAAAAAGAAAAATTCAGACTTTGGAAGACATGTTGCGAGCTTGCACTCTGGATTTTGGTAGATCTTGGGAAAGCCACCTGCACTAAGTTGAGTTCTCATACAACAACAGTTATCAAGCCAGTATCCAGATGGCGCCATTTGAAGCAATATATGGTAAGAAGTGTAGGTCGCCACTAGCATGGAATGATATCAGGGAGAGGAAGATGCTAGGCCCAGAAATGATTGTCCAGACCGTTAAAGTGGTTAAGGGAATTAGAGAGCGACTTCGAGTAGCACAGGATCGGCATCGTCATTGGGCGGACCAGCATCGTAGGCCGCTAGAGTTTTCTGTTGGGGACCACGTGTTCTTGCGGATCTCACCTACCCGTGGGGTCATTAGGTTTGGCGTTCACAGGAAATTGAGTATGCGGTACGTGGGCCCATTTGTTATCCTTGAAAGGATAGGCGATGTTGCTTATCGTTTATCCCTTCCACCTTCGTTATGAGAGGTGCATGATGTATTTCATGTATCTCAGTTGCGAAGGTATGTATCAGACCCAAGCCATATCCTTGATCATTCTGAGCTAGTTGTTGGTACCAACCTGTCTTACAAGGAGCAGCCTGTGTCCATTTTGGACCGAAGAGAGAAGATACTCAAGAACCGAATAATTAGCCTTGTCCGGGTTGCTTGGGGTCATCACTCTTTAGGGGAGTCAACGTGGAAATGTGAGGATGATATCCGATCACGGTATATGTACCTGTTTGACTCACAAGGTATATCTTTTTCTGTATACCTTGATTGTCTTAACTCCTCATGCTTGTCACCTTACGAGTAGAATTGCTTGGTATCGTAGAATGTTCAACACGGATATGTTACTTACTGTTAATATTGTAGAATGGTTGCTTGCTCCAATTGCTTATGCTTAGATTAGTTTAGCTTTGATGTTCTCATCTTGCTTGGATTTGAAATTCCGAGGACGGAATTTTTTCTAAGGAGGGTAGAGATGTCACTTTCCGTTCCCAGAATACGTATTTATTTAATATTTATCATGTATTATTCTGTATTTAAATTTTTTTAATTTTATGTTAATTAATTTCCTGTAATTTTATTTCTGTATTTTACTTTCTGCTTTTACACTTGCTTTGGGTTCGGCTTGGATTGGTTTAATTATGTTGGTTCATCATGAACCGAAATAAACCCTCACCTACCACTACCCCTTCATTTAAAGCTCATCCCCTTTCTCTCTCTTCATTCACTTCACTATTACTCTCCTTCTTCGTCCATTACTCTCCCACCCACCCGTTTGGAGAGGCAAGTACATCTTGCACACCATGAAGGATTTTATGCATCCCCATTTATTTTTAGTCTATGTTGTTCATCTTCTCATCCTCTACAAGTTTAGGTCTTGAAGTTCTTGATTTCCATGGATGGTTGGGTGTAGATCTAAGTTTTAAGTTTTGTTTTTCATATAGATTTTATGGTTTTGATCTATCAAACTTTGTTATTTTCGAAAATAAGTGGTTCCATGTTGTAGAGAATGTAATTCTACCAAAGTTTAGCTTTTGAAAAGTTAGATTCCGATTTATTTTAAGAAAGTTATGGCCAAAACAATTTTGTTCAAACTTCGATGTTCATCTGCAGCATGAACCGCATGTCACAGTTGAGCCGCATATGGTGTCGCGAATGAGCCGCATAAGGCACATGTCGCAGTTGAGCCGCATATGGTGTCGCGGTTGGGCCACATAGGCCGCATGTCGCAGTAGGCCGCATATGGTGTCGCGAATGAGCCGCATAAGGCACATGTCGCAGTTGAGCCACATATGGGGTCACGGTTGGGCCGCATGGGCCGCATGTCGCAGTAGGCCGTATATGGTGTCGCAAATGAGCCGCATAAAGCACATGTCGCAGTTGAGCCGCATATGGTGTCGCGGTTGGGCCGTATAGGCCGCATGTCGGAGTAGACCGTATATGGTGTCGCGAATGAGCCGCATAAGGAACATGTCGCAGTTGAGCCACATATGGTGTCGAGAATGAGCCGTATAAGGCACATGTCGCAGTTGAGTCGCATATGGTGTCGCGAATGAGCTACATAAGGCAAATGTCGCAGTTGAGCCGCATATGGTGTCGCAGTTGGGCCGTATAGGCCGCATGTCGCAGTAGGCCGCATATAGTATCGCAGTTGGGCCGCATAGGCCGCATGTCACGTTCATATTAATTATGAACTATTGCAATCGATTGGCCAATCCCGAATATTGACATATAGATACATGCAGGCTACAATTTATTTATTTATTTTACAAAGTAGCATGTGTACTTTATGGTCAAGCCATGATTATTTTGTGGTTAGTTTTGATTGTTGTATTACGCTATGTAAGACCTACAACATAATCGTACGGGTATCGTTGTAGAGTTGGGCATATCGTACTCTGTACGGAAGTACTCATTCTGAATGACCATGATCCACGACATGGGATTTCAATCAACATAGGGGCTATTAAGATAAATAAAATAATGATTGCATGGAGAGAATGGATTCCCGAGTTCTTACATGGCAGCCCTCTTTGGGACTATTAAGTGCCCGATAGGCCGGCTGGTTCTCACAGATACTACAAATCTGCCACACGGGCAGGAAGCGGTATCTGCTTATAATATTTATTGTATATTGTATATTGATGACAGGCGTCCCGCTGGGACTCGTCTAATTCATGATTGGCACAATTGATTGATTGGGTAGACTAGCCTTGCTCGTACATAGTAAGAATTGAGGAATCCTTATTGCATAAATTCCAAGATAACTTGGAACTCACAGTAGCAAGCCGTAGTAGTTGCATGGCCGTTTAAGTTGACTTGTTTGTGTACTGGACCTACTCTGTTAACTAACTGAGATGATCAGAATGTCAGGATATGACGGGCCAACTTCTGTCCTTGTTTGGTTGAGAGGTTGGTTCGAAGTGTCATGATGTTATGTGAATCCTAGTAGCAAGCAGAGGTATATATAATATTCTCTTATTACTGGTTTTAATCCCTTATATCGTGCTTCCTTGCGGTACTTGCTATTAGAGGTCAAATCTCTTTGGTTTTGCATGACCAGATTTAGAGCCAGTCCCCGAGGACTCAGCTTACTTCCACCTCTAAGATGGTCAATACTAGAGGGATGATCGCAGGAGGACTCAAGTGGGTTCCTTACTTCCCCGCTCTTTTTGTTACTTATTTTATATTTTGCTGTTTGGTACCGACATGTTAGTCGGATTGTCTTGTACTCACTTTTACATAATTGTAATTAAGTCAGACTGCAGCTGATAACAATTGTGTATACTTTGCTACATCATCTGGCTATGTTTTGTAAAGCTAGATATCAAGAATATTTTGACTGAGCGTTTGGGACGCCTTACTGCTTTATCTTACATGTTCTCTATTTTTGTTTCTTGTTCAAATGATTGAGACAATAGATGTGAAATGACCATAGCTAGACTTTCATGTAGTATGCACCCCCTCGTCTTTTAGACAGCATTGATCGTATTATACGGTATTCATCTACCCGTAATACGTAGCTGGCTGAGTTATTCCCCCGCTCTCCAGTATTCTGGTTCTGGGCGTGACAACTACTAGCCTACAACCCTGGCATCAAAAACCTGTTCTGCCAGCCCCGTCGAACTCCGAGCTCCCGTACCGTCTCCACCGAAGTCGGCGCCCATCTCCACCGATCTCTTCCCTCCGTACCGGCGACCGCAGATCCGACGATCCATCGAGCACCGCCCTAGGCGTCTCCTCTCGAAGCTGCCTGCTGCCACGCCACCTCGGCAGCTAAGCCACGCGCGTACAAACCCTCCGCCATCAGCGCGTCTCACTCGCCGCCGCGCCACCACAGGCGTCGAGACCGCCGGAAGAACCGCCTTGTCCCCGCGGTCGATCGTCCCTTCCAGCGCCGTCCTGCTGGTCCGATCTGCGTCGGGAGTCTGTCCATCCCTCTCATCTTCGCCTCTGCCGCCGTTCTCTCGCACCACCTCCCGTTCGATTCCCGTCGCCCGGAGCTATCGACTCCCGCGCCTCCGCCGGAGTTCCCCAGCACAGCCACCCAAGCCCGACCGCGTCGTCTCCAGGGCAGCGCGCCCCCGGCACCGATGCTGTCCCGCCCAAACCCGGCGCTGACCGTCGCCGAGCGCTCCGCCCAATTTTCCACTGTGAGACCCTTCCCGAATTTTTTCTCTTCACTATTTTATTCTCTCTCTGTAAAGAAATTGGGAAGAATAAGACTAAAGAGTTATAATATAAGTATTATTATTATTATTATTATTATTATTTTTATTATTATCATTATTATTATTTATTATTATCACATGGTATTGTTATTATTTCTATTGTTGTTAGCATTATTATCTTATATTATTAGTACTGTTAATTATTAGGATTACAGTTATGACTATACTATTAGTATTATTTTAACATTTTGTTAGGTTAATAATTTTTATAATTTGTATCATTAGTGTATTAGTCTCTTTATTAGATAAATTTAATAATTAATATTCTTCAAAATATATTTGACAAAATTAGGGTTTACCCTAAATTATTTTTATTTAATTTCAAAGTACTTATTTAAAATATTTTTGACTACCAAAAATTTATTTTACCTAGTAAATTCTATATTGACAACATAGAGTTTTGTCTAAAACAATTTTTATTTTTATTTTCAAATATTTTCTCTAAAATTATCCTTACTAATAAATATGATTTCAAGTTTATAAATATTTTTACAAAATAATATATGTATTTCTTCACTCAAATTCTCTCAATTATCTTGATTGCGCCTGATCATCTTTCCTATTTCCTCGTGACTTTGGACCTCTGCACCATGACTATGGCTATTGACCAAGTTGGACTTGTTAGATTATTGCACACCAGGCGTAACACCAGGCAAGATAACTTGCCATTATATTATTTATATTCAGTCTGCATTTATTTATATATCACTGTTTATTAATTTTAGTTGTTACAGTTCTTGATTTATTACATGCTCAGTGATTATTAGTTTACTTTGTTACTATCCTTTGGTTGCACATGAACCTAGAGTTAAGGGACTACCGTCTGTAGTGTATATCATATACCTTGACAAAGCTGTACCACGAGGAGGTGTGAGATGAGTATCATGTAGAGGTTCTTGCATGTGGGTTGATCTCCTATGCGCATGCATTAGGGCTAACTGCTAATAGAGGCGTGTTAGGAGACTTAGCAGATAGTAGAGGTACATGGTCGTGGATGCGACTTAACAGGTACATTGGGTAGGGAGAATATTACCTGACGTATGGGCTTCTATGCACTTCCCTTATTACCTGTGTGCTCCGCCGGAGACGCAGGTTCCAGGTGCCCTCTGACGTTTTTCAGAGCGTTATGGACGTAGCCCCTTACACATGATGCCCTCTGACGATCTTCGAACGTTACGGACGTAGGCCCCTGGTGCCCTATATGGGGACTATGCCGATCCCATTTACAGCCAGGGCTCATGCGTCGAAGGATTGTTTCTCAACTGCATGATCACTTTAGTATGGTCAGAATACCTTATTGTGTCTTTTCACTTTCTTTGATTATGGCATATTTTATATTCAGTATTATATGGCATGTTCTTTATGTATCTTATTATGTCCCTCTGAGGACCTGGTGATTTCTCCAGGTGTGTGTTCGTGATTTCTTGCAGGTGCTCTAGCTAAGGCCATGTCTTTCTTCCTCCGTAGTGATTGCTCTTGGACTCGTCACTTGCTCTCGCTTGCTCAATTCTTTTCTTGTATATTTTTCCACATTAAATTTAGTTGATAGTGGATTTGTCTCCACCCAACTATTGTGTACATGACAAAATCAAAGTTATTTTTATATCATTATTTATTTTTGGATGAGATTTAGTGTCTTAGCTTTCTACATTTACAGCTTATGTATACATACGAGCCGTATAGTTACTCGTATGTATACAGCTGGCATGATTACGTACCTAGTCCCACGTATTTTGGGACTGGAGCATTACACCTGGAGCAGTTCTGTGTCCTCTCTTCGTTTATTGTCTATACCGTACCAATAGTATTTGAGACGGGTTTCTATTCAGGTGAAGGGTTACAACCCCGGTCCTTGTTTGGTTTAAGGGTTGTGATCTCGCTACTTGAATGGTTTCCTCGTACTCAGTTTACTGTTGTTATCTCTATTATTATCAATTCTTTATTTATTATCTTTAATATTCTTTTGTGGTATGCTGGTTTTAGTTCCTAAGTAAAGTCTCATTTGTGGCACTTGCTCTTTCTGGGGTCTGACCCAGCTGGTTTTGTATGGCAAGATATCGGAGCAGCAGCAGAGGATCTACCTGTCTTCCAGCCAAATAGTGACCACCAGGCGTAACCCTGGCAACGAGTGGGTTTCTTTTGTCCTTCCACTTTATTGTAAAATTATTCTTTTGAGGCGTTTAGCCGACGAGCACGTATTAGCTCGTATTGCACCTTATTTACTGTCTGCCTACGGGCTGTAACATGATTGGTAAATCCTAGGGTTGATCATGTATGACTGAAACTCTTGCTAGTCCTGACATTTTGTATGACTAGTTTCATGATCATCCAATATGTAATATATGGGACGCCTTGCTATTATATATTTGGTACTTTGACATCTTGGAACTATTATTGCTTGCTTGAGATTGAGACAATAGGCTTGTTCATAACCATAGGATAATGTTGGCTTGTAGTTAAACCCTCATGTATCTAGACAGCCGTGACCGTATAGCGAGGTGGGTTGCACTTCAATATACGTAGCTGGCTATGTACGCCCCCGCTCTACAGTATTCTGGTTCTGGGGAGTTACAGTGCATGAATGGATCATTCCACCACCTATAAATAGAAGGATTATTCCTTCATTCAAGCCCCCCAGATTAATTCACTCTTGAAGACAGTCGCCCAGATATTCAGAGAATTCATGATCGTCGTCAAATCGTCAAAGGAGTAAACAAGCAACTCTCCATCATAACTCGTCCCCAGAAAAAACAAATTATACTCGAAAGATCCCGCCGAGGATCTAAAGTGTACTTTTTTTGTTTGTTCAATAAAAAAAGTTTCCTAATACTTTTTAATGGAAAACAGAGAGTTCAAGGCTGGCTACAACAAATACTGTATATTTATTCGCACTAGCAGGGTGCAGTATCTGATTACGTATGTCGAGCCAGTACCTCCTTATAGGAGGGATGTAACTGTTATTTATCTGTTCTGCACGGTGGCCTTTCGAGGGGCCGATGCATACTAAGTGTTATGTGCTATGCGTTAATAATGGTTCATCTAGCTCGGCTCGGGTACGACATGATCTGAGGATTCCTATATATATGCATTACTGGGATAACCCAGACAAATAATAGAAAGCCGTAGGATTGATTGACTGCTTATAAATTGACTTGCATACGATCTGTTTCTTATGTCAGTAGCCGAGGGACATGGACTATCATGGTGCATGGTCCAAGCCATGTCCTTATTTGGTTGTTTGTTTGGGCTATTGTGCTATGACAGGCTATGGATCAAAGTTACGATCAGAAGCCCTTAACCTGACCATGGTTATAAGATGTATCTTATCTCGACACGATATTGGCACTGTTTGTTCTTGTTTGGTTGTAAGGGTGATGTATTGTCTTGATGATATGATTTAAGCCTATAACTCATGTCCCATGTCCTTATTTATTGCTTGGATTTTGTCTTATTCATTATGTGCTCCATTGTAGTACTTGCTATTCAAAGCCTGACCCCACTGGTTTTGTTTGGTCAGATCTCATAGCAGTGTCAGAGGATCCAGCCTTCTACCCGAACAATGGTTCATACCAGGAGTATGGACGCTGGAGACCATGAGTGAATTTCTTCTTCACTGCTCCAATATCTTCTATTTGGTACTTGGTGTTTAGCCACCGGCACATGTTAGCTGGATGTTCTGGATATTTACTTTCCTTTACATAATTATAATTAATCAGACTGCAGCTGACAATAGTTATGTACTATTGACTCTCTATGCTAGATGGTATTTTTGTACGGCTAGTTATTATGATTATTTTGATGAAACGTCGGGGATGTCTTACTGCTTTCACTTATATGCTCATTAGTTATTGATTCTTGATTGAATGATTGAGACTTTTGTAGAACACATACAAAAAAATAGAAGAATCATTGCCTTTTCTTATTAGCGCAAGGCAGCACAAATCGAGTACACCTGAGAGATTCTGCACTAAGAATCCCAAAGTACAAAAAGAATTCTGGGCAATGGAACGATGGAGATCAAGCGAAAATTGCTCCTTTACTCTGTTGACACTCCGATTTACAAAGTGGGAGAAAACCTAAGAAAATTGCTAACTCTCGGCTCACTGGCAAGAAGGGCAGCAATTTGGCTCTGAAATGCTCTATGTTCTTTTCATTCATGAAGAGGCATATGTCCTCTATTTGTAGTCGTTTTGTACTGAAACGACTGTTATGCGCACACAGGTAGAGAAAGCACTGACATCACTGTAGGTGTATAGTGTCCCTTTGGGCGCATAGGACGTAGGCGCATAACAAACTGGACGATCGTGGTTAGATTATGCGGTTGACGTGGCCGCATGCTTCGGTGCATGACTGCTCGTGGGGACTGACGTGGCCGTATGCCTTGGCCCATGACTGGTCGTGGATGTTGACCAAGTCGTACAGTTGTTCTGTCTTGGGCATATAGTACAGGAAAACAACTATGCTCCCACATGTGGAGAAATCATGTGGGCGCATAATACTTTGTTACATGTGGGCGCATAGCCACTTCCTTATGTGGGCGCATGGCTTCAGGAGCATAGTATGGATATTTCCATGCTTCTACAAGACCCCCTTCATAGTTTTTTTTACTCGAACGAGTTTGAAATACTTTGAAAGAAGCATGGGAGACTGTCTTCTATGGCTCTGTGGGCGCATAACAAACCATTTCTTTGGGCACATAAATTTTGCCAGGCTGTCAAAGATAGCTGTTGAGATCTTTCTCGAAAATCTGAACTGACAGATTCATTGGAATAGAATTTTAAGAGGTCCACTCTTTATGCAATGTCTATGCATAGTCCATATCAGCAGAATAGTTGGCGCATAGTGTGTAAAGAATGAGTCTGCGCGTGGGCGCATAGACCATGTGGGCGCATAACCTCCCGTTCGTGCCTATAAATAGGCCTTAAGGTGAGAGAAAACTTATTCTCCTCTCTTTTTCTCAAAAACTCCCAAGAGACTTTTCATTTCTTTTCTGCAAGAATATGTCTCCCAAGGCTGTCAAGAAGTCCCAAAAGGCAAGGAAGCTGCACCGAGTGGTTATCCTCCTTCGAAAACGTCTCCGCTAGTCCAAGAACCCATTCTAGGTGAGGCTATGCTTTAAAACAAAGTCTCGAGCGTTAATTTGCGACGTTCGAACTTCTCTCTGCTAGGGCGCATAACCATTGATATGCGCCCAAAGCAATATATCTTTGTTTAGCATTCTTATGCGCCGACAGAAGTATGTGCCCACATACTTATTGTGCGTCATGTGCCCACACAGAACACTTCTGTGTTTGAAAATTCTTATGCGCCTACAGGCTGTTTGGGCGCATAGAAACTGGGTGCATAGAAATTTTTTAGCACATAGCTCTTTTTTCTGTAGATTCTAAGTCTGACTTTTTCCTCTGTCTTTGCAGTTGACATGGTCGTCCCGGAACTCGGTAGAATTCCTATCAGCTATGCTCGCCAAGCTCTTAGTTGAAGCCTCGTCACTGCCATGTTTTGGAATGTTCAGGTTAAGATCAGCCAGAACCAACCTTCAGTGCGAATGATCGCTACGCTTGAACATGATAAGATATTCCTGAAGCATATGACAAATGATGAGAAGTTCTTGCTCGGAGGGGCACGAAGCTTTAAGAGATCGTACTTCTTATTTGGCGACAACCTGGGGTTTAAGGACGACGAGACGATACGCCTGAAAGACCCTTTGGTAGTCAGGTTGAACAACCTAAGGATATGGTTGTCGTCCATGGATCGCCAATATCCTTTGTCGACGTTCATCGATCTAGCTGTACGGAGACAGATGAAATGGGACCTAACCCCTGAACTTCACGGGGTTGTCTTTAGAAAGATACACTTTAACTCCGGTGATCGAAAGAAAGACACTTTTAAGTGTGTTAATGCTTCCACATCCTATTCTACAAGGGGGCTGCAGCATGGTGCCGTAATAAACAATATTCCGACCAACCTTCATCCTTATGCTGCCAACACCCTTTCTAATCTGATGATGTCGTAGAATAGGTCGTATCTCGTAGGACAGCTGCGAATGGAAGGTTGGAGGTACCCGTTTCGTTTTGGAGTAACCTTACTGAATGGGTGCTTTCAACCTATGAAGCCACCCTGAAGGTTGTCGGCCTTTTTCATGCCATTAGAGCCACTCAATATGGCATAAAGATAAATTAGCCTATGTTTGTCTCTTTGGTGGAGTTGTACAATCATTACACCTGTATATTCTTTACTCCGGGCGGGAAGATGGGTCTGGCTCTTCATGAGATGCAGGAGATATCGAAGCTTCCCTGGGGAACAGAGCCGTACGAAGAATATATCCCTTGTGATGAAGAAATCTTGGACCTGGAGAGAGAAAACTCCGAGATGACGAACATGTATAATGAGTTATTATGTCACTTCCTCATCTGTCACAAGATCACAAAGAAGGACAGGACTGAGGGGCCAATCCCCATACAAAATCTTGGACGGGATATATTTTTGTTAAAGGAGAAATAGAAGGTTCGGCCTCCTTTTCAATTTGCAAGCCCCTGACGAAGTCCAAGATAGAGGAATTGATGACAGATCATGAGGCAGAAGATACTGATGATAGTGATAATCCCAAGGGGAATTCCTCGATTTATCACTTCTTCCGACAAGCTGAGTTTAAGTTGCCAGAGAAAGTTGTGCTGGCGGCTTTTCTGTTGATCTGGATCCGCGACTGTGTAGTCCCTGGTGGTTCAGGGTCTATAGAAAGGATGAGCCGGAGTATTATACTTCCAGCTGTAAAGCTGGCATTTGGATACTGGCTTGCTCTGCTTCCTGCAATGGTATGTGCCATCCAACGAGTTCTGCAAGATTTTATTGGAAACGCGGTAACCCCCGAAGGTAGAACCGACTTCGCTAGGACCGAACTCCCCTTTCATTACTTGATAGGATGGCTGGTGCTGTACTGTCCCAAAATGATGAATGTCGGATTGGTAGCGGACTATTTGGCAGGAGACGCCTTTCTTCGAAGATACCGTGATGCAAACTGGGCCATCACTGGAATGCCTGCTTGTAGAAAGGCTTTGAGCTTCCTTCAGAACTACGAGTTCTTCAGAATATCCCCTCCATCCGGTAGCAACAACGCAGGGGAAACATTGGTAGATGAGGGAGCACACACTACTAGCTTGAACACTGGGGCATTCCGTTGGCTTTAGTCTATTAGACACTCTCACCTGGTGCTCAGGAATATGAACTACACCTACCTGGAGCCTTATCTACCAAGCTATTTTGTACGAAAATTTGGATATAGTCAACTTCTTCTGAGCAATCCTAGCCCTTATCTGGAGTCGATAGGAAGCTTGATCGATGGGACACGTGCATGGGTTTATTACAACGTCGGATGTACAGGAGCAATTTTTACTCTGCCCGAAGATAACCCTGAGACCCATCTGTTTTATGCCGCTACAAAGTTTTATACTCATATCAATACCCTTCATCCTCGGTATGATCGTGAGCAGAGTTTGGTATTGGGGACTAGACTTGCCCCACTCCTGCAAATATGGAGCGAGCCTGAAAGATGTCGAAGGGCAGTAGAAAGGAGAGTGCCGCTCCAGCCGTCGAGCCGACCGCAGCACTACGACAAAAAGACGCTCTTGGGGAGCCGACTGCTACAGTACCTTACAGAAAGAATATCGAAGATGACTCTGCTCTCCCTGATCCTCCTCAAAAGAGAAAAGCTTTAACTGAACTGGCCCAAAAGTCAACTTTTAAGATGAAGGATAAGATTACTGCCACAAAAAGGACAAAGAAAGCCAAGGATGTGGGTGCCGGCTCGTCTTCTCTAAGAAGATCTTCTCGACAGACAGGAACAGGTGGAACGGTGTCGGGGCTATTACTATTCAGGAAGTAGATCCCTTTCTAGACTCTATAGACGTTTTAGTCAAACCAAAACTTCTGCAGTCTTCAAATGAAGCTTTCTCACCCTTGCGTTTGTCCTTTGCACAGGACCTCAAAGTTGCGACCGAGGCAGTTACCTCTTCATCTGAAGAGGTGGATTTGACAACGGTGTCCCCCACTAGTCCTCAACCAGCAGACGAAGGTCGACCTTTTCCAGTCAAAGGGGCTGAGCAAAGGGATGTTCAGGACGAAGGCCCGGACTATGATGGCGAACAAAAAGCCAGTCCCTCCTATGATATCTCTTTAGGGGATATGTCTGAGATTGGCACTTTAATAAAGGAGTTGGACGAGAGTCAAGTCCAATCAGCTCACCCTCCCGCGGGTATGTTATCTTTGCACTTTACTTTGGATGAGATTTTCTGACTTAAATTTTGCGTACTCCTCACGAGGCTGACTGCCATCGTATATTCCCTTGTAGACAAGAAGAGGGAACAATGTACAGAGATTGCCTAAGACACTGGGTAGGACTAGAAGTTGTCCCTGGTTCTGCTAGGATTGCTGGTGCGGAGAAATTTGTCAGCAAGCCGGCATCGGCTGCGGAAGGAGAAGTTGAACAGCGCACTAAGATGGCTGTTACAGAATCTGCTCCAGGTCCAACTGGGGCCATGAAAGATATCCAGCTTGATGTTGGAAATGCTCGGGGCCTGCTCTTGGTTCCTTTGTAACCAGGGCTGATGACCTAGTTCAAGTTGGCGCTGAGCAAGCAGAAGGTACGAAATTACAACTCTTTCGTTCTCTTTTTTTCTTTCTGCTTCTGATATATATTGTTTTATTGTCAGGTTTGACTTCTTGTCAAGTATCTCTTCCTAGAGCGGAAGATTCCCATCAATCTTCCTTCCCAACGACTTTCTCTGAGGATGACGAGATGGCCGAGGAAGTCATAAAAGCTTTCTACTCCATTCTGAAAGTAAAGCTTCCTGGGGTCCTAAACCAGAATGTCGCCTTTGGACCTGTAAAGGCTCTTGTCGGATGCCAAGTGAAAGTCCTTGAAAGCATTGCTTGCTATAAAGAGCGGGTCAATACTCTGAGGAAATTTCTAAATGACTTGGAGGACCGAGTGGCCAAACTCCGGGAAGCCAAGCAACGAAGCCCAACATCGTTGTTTCTTGAAGAAGACAAGGCTTTGGTTGCGACTCTTACAGAAGAAGAAGCTACTTTCCAAGCAAGAAGGGATGCCCTTGCTAAAGAGATCAGTGATATGGCTGATCAATACGAACAGTTCAACGCTACGAGCGAGGCTCGTCTTGCTTCGAAGAACAAGCTGGCCACCCAGATCTCTGAAAAGTATAATCATATTACACAGATCCATAAGATTGCCCAACTGGAGGCCAACTTAAGAACAATTGTGTCAGAGCAAGAAGACTATATGGTTCAGGCTGTTGTGACTGCCACAACTTCAGACCAATTAAAAGAACAGCTGATGAAGTTATAGGGAGAGCATGCGAAACTGATCCCCTTCAAGGGTGAAGCTGCTCGGCAGGAAGAAGTGCGTCGTCGTGCCACTGTCAAGTCTCAGACTGAGATTATGATTTTAGGGGATAGCATCAATCGGTTGTGTATCCCTTAGGTCTTCCTTTGTAATTGGCTCATTTTAGCCATAAAAACTCTTGTATCTTTTTCTCTCTGCTTTTTAAGAGAAGTTTTTAATAAAGAATCTTTTGGCTTCCGAAACTCATGAATGTAGTTTGTGAAATATCAGAACTAGATGTAATATGGACGTAGTAGGGATATTTCTGGTGGGTATTCCGCTGGAGAATTTGATGTGGACTTATTATCCGTTTTATATTCAAGATTCTTGAACATAGATAATAAGTTGAAAGAAATTGCTAATAGAGGTAGTATGGACACAATAGCAGAGGATGTTTTATATATAACCAGAGGTAATATGGACGTGGATGGATATATAACATTAAGTAGGAGTCAGTAAATAATTCAGAGGTAATATGGATATGATTATCTTTGACGAGTGTTTTGCTCAGAGGTTATATGGACGTGGCAAAATAATTTTTAATTATCCCATTAGGGAATAATTATCAAAAAATAGTTCAGAGGTAATATGGACGTTACCATTTTCATAAGATTGAGTTTGTACAGAGTTCAAACGAAGATAGTTCCACTGAGGAATCTTTTTAGAGGACTTATTATCCATAGCGTATTCAAGACTCTTGAAATACGGATAATAGTTAGATGATTTTTCGAATCATATAAACATTGTACTGTACATTTACATGATTGAACCAGAGTATCTGTGAACTCTGTATAAGAAGGTTACACTTAATATTTCTTCAGGAACTTGTCATTGATTGGCATCATGAGCAAGTCACCATCAGACTTGGTTAGTCGATACGCACCGTTAGAATACACCAATTCTATAATAAAAGGACCTTTCCATTTAGGCAAGAATTTTCTTTTTGTCTTGTGCATCATGACCATTGGTCTTCTCACTGCTAAGACCAGATCACCAACTTGAAAGAGTCTTTCCTTCACCTTCTCATTAAAGGCTCTAAAAATGCGTGCTTGGTATAGCTCAATACGCTGTTGAGCTAATAAGCATTTTTCATCTAGCGCTTCCAACTCTTGTAGTTACAGACAGTAACTTTCTTCGACAATCAACTCACTGTCTATGGCTACTCGAAGAGATGGAATATGGATTTATAGGGGAAGAACTGCTTCACTTTCATAAATAAAAGAGAATGGCGTACTGCCTGTTGGAGTCTAAACCATTGTGCGGTAGGCCCAGAGACATTCCCCGAGCTTCTCATTCCAATCGCACTTGTTTGAAGAGACAAACTTTTTGAGAAGTTTGATGATAGTCTTATTGAAAGCTTCTGCTAATCTATTAGCTGCTGGATTGTAAGCGGTAGAGGCCACATTCTGAATTCGATTTTTATCATGGAACCGATAGAATACATAGCTCACAAATTATGGACCATTATCAGGGATGATACTGCAAGGTAGGCCGAAGCGGTAGATGATATGATGTTTAACGAAACTGATCACGTTTGATGTTTTTACTTCGATGAACTGTATAGCTTCCGCCCATTAAGAGAAGTAATCGGTTATAGCCAGGATAAATTGATGTCCTTTGGAGAATGGCGGGCTGATTGGACCGATGACGTTCATACCCCAGGCTTCAAAAGGCCAAGATGCTGCCGTCGGGTGTAGAAACTCCGAAGGTTGATGAATAAAATCGTAGAATTGACAAGCCCTATACTTTTTTGCATATTCAACAGCATATGCTATCATCGTGGGCTAAAAATAACCCATTCATTTGAGGCGATCATGTAATTTGGGGCATGGTTGGTGTGCACCGCAAATTCCGTCGTGAGTCTCACGTAGTACATGTTTGGCTTCTGTGTCTGATAAAAATTGTAACAGTAACCCATCATAAGAACGTTGGTACAGTATTTTGGTAGCTATATCATAGTAAAATCTGAGAGAAAGTCGTTGGATAAACACTGCTTCCTTCGGGTCATCAGGGAGGATTCCGTAGACAGCGTAGTCTATGAAAGGAAATCTCCAGTCTTTGATGTCGACATTCGTCTCTGCTGCGTAGCTGTGATGAATATGCAAGGCATCTTTTGTACAGAATAACTCTCAACCACATACTATGATCGAATGCTGAGTATTGATAGGAACAGTCAAGGAAGCAGCCAGACCGGCTAAAGCATCTGCTTCTATATTTTGTAATCGATATACATGCTCGATGAAGAATCCAACAAAGGTAGAAGCCAACTCAAATGTCGCTTTATGATATGGGATGAGATCTTCATGACGAACTTCATAATCCCCTCGAACTTGACTAAATATTAGCTCAGAATCACCATAAGCTTTAAGATAGTCAACTCCCAGTTGTTTTCCAGTTCAAGGCCGGTCAGTAGGGCGTTACATTCGGCCACATTGTCGGTGTATGGTTCCACGAAAGAATATGCACGGTGTATAACCAGATGATCGGATGAAACAAGCACGATCCCTATTCCACCTTTAGGTCCTGTTCTTGATGCACCGTCAAAGAACATTCGCCAAATGGGGATTTCCTCAGTTACAGTGTTAGACTCAACCATTTCATCTGGGATTTTATCATAGAGTTTGGAAGATCTGGCACCGGATGAGCTGCTAAGAAGTCAGCTAATGCTTGGCCTTTTACTACCTTCTGAGGAACGAACAGCATAACGTATAGAGTCAACAGCATTGCCCATGTAGCTAAATAGGAATTAAGAAAATCCGGTTTAGTCATGAGTATTCTGAGAGGATTGACTCTATATATGATATGAATAGTCTGTCCAGACACATAGTGACGTGTCTTCTGGATAGAAAATACCAATACGAGACATTCCTTTTCAACAGCTGTGTATCTGTGTTCGGCACTAATCATCGTGCGGCTGAGGTAATAGATTGTCTGTTCATGACTGCCTTCATTCTTCTGGGCTAATAGGGCACCAAAAGAATGATCCATAGTGCGAACATATAACAAGAAAGGCTTTTCGACTATTGGAGCCACTAATACTGGGGGGCTTGTGAGATACTTCTTGATGTCGTTAAATATGTACTGACATTATTCAGTCTAGAAAAAAGATACTCTTTTCTTCATGAGCTGAGTAAACGGTTGACACCTTCCAGAAAGATTTGAAATAAATCGTTTGATGTAGGCTAACCTTCCTTGAAGTCCGTGTAGCTCTTTGAGATTTTTTGGAGGACGCATATCGAGGATAGCTTTAACCTTCTCGGGTCAAGATGTATACTCTTTGAAGTGATAACAAAAGCAAGGAACTTGCCGCTGGAGACTCCCAGAAAAGACTTGGTTGGATTTATTCTGAGTTGGTGTGCATGCATCAGTTCGAACACCGTTCTCAAATCTTAGATGTGGCTACCCTTGAGACGACTTTTAACTGCAATATCATCAACATAAAATTCTACAGTTTTGTACAAATAATCACAAAAAATTGTGTTCATAGCTCGCTGGTATGTCGTACCGGTATTTTTTAATCCGAAGGGCATCACCGTATAGCAGTATACCCCCAATGGTGTTTGAAAAGATGTGTGTTTCTCATCATCGGGGAACATCTTAATCTAGTTGTAGCTTGAGAAGCCATCCATGAAGGACATTCGCTCGAAGCCACAAGTATTGTCGATCATTACTTCGGTGATCCGTAGGAGGAACTCATCTTTTGGGCATGCAGAGTTCAAATCACGGTAATCAAAAAAGACTCGAACTTTATCATTCTTTTTCATGACCGGAACAATGTTAGCGACCTAGTCAGGGTGTTGTTCTTCACGAATGAAACCACTTGAAATAAGCTTTTTGACTTCACTTTCGATGGCCTCCATAATATCTGGTCGGATTTGTCGTTGCTGCTGCTTCGCTGGCTTAGCTTTAGACGAGATATTGAGGCGTTGTATAGCAACTTTAGGGTTTAAGCTTGGCATGTCTTTATAGCTCCATGCAAAGATGTCAATATATTCTCTTATAAGCTGTATAAGAGATTGTCGTTCTTTACCAGACATACTTTTGCTGATAAAGATTGGTTTAGGAGATGATTCATCTCATAAATTAACCTGGACGACTTCGTCTTCAGTAGAAGGTTCACATTGTACGAAATATAACTCCTACTTGGAGTCTATCTTTTGAGTCCATTGTTCGAGCTCAATTGATTAGACATCTTCTGCAATTTGGTCAACTGACACCATATTGACGAATAGAGTTGCTTTGAACATGTCTCCAATGCTGGAGTCTGAATCCCAGAGGCAGAAATCAGAAGAATGAGCATAACAATCAATTTCAACGTCTGATCCTTCAGGAGTTGTTGGAGGAGTAACATAACCCAAACCAACACCGTTTCATTGATAATAGTTCTCGGGTTTGCCGGGAGGAGCAAAGTGATGTATTGGAAATCGTTATCCTTTATCGTGGTTTAGTCCTTAGTCGCTTTTTATATCATATCCCATGTTCTGGATGATATTCTTAGCCTGCCAACTATATCGATAAAGCTGCATTTTACCTGAATCATAGTCAGCTCGGCATTGTAATTGGGAGTAGTAAATTCCATAATGAACTTTATTTCACCAATTATTCGACCGAAGATGATTAGTTCATCATCCTTCTTTCTCGCTGGAACGATGAAGTAGAGGATATCCTCTAGCCAGACAGTTTCCTGCAGACGGGGTGTCGTGATCGACATACAGAGATGTGGTCTTATACCATGCTCTAAGGCGTACAATGTATCTATGTACTGGTTTATAGACTGGTAGACATCAGAGTAATTCAAAGATAAACCTTTACTCAGAAAATATGCAAGTTTTTCTTTAGGGATAACATCATCCACTTAAGGTACATTATTTTGAGTATTGATATACTCATTAAGGGCATCATTATCCGGGACAGGAGTCACAGACTTGGTCAAGTTCACTAAATAGGGTAACTCATCAGGATTGGGAGGACGGGCTTCAGCAGGTTTCACCCGAGTTGTTTTGCGGAGAGTGATGTTCAATGGTGCGGCAATATCAGGACGCTTCTTTTTGACCCAGATTGTGAGAGGCTTTGAAGTACTTTTTGGAGTAGTACGTCCTTTGACTCGAATAACTAGGGGACCGTTACTGGCAGATGAATTAACTTTAGCTTCATCGTCAGCTTCGTTGCCGTCATCCTTGTGAGGCTGAGATTGATAGAGTATCGAATCTCCATAATAGGCTTCAATACCCTTGAAAGGATCGACATCGGCAAACTCTGTCTTCACGATGCCGTTACTGTTGACGTACTTAAACCACTTGTGAAGGGTAGAAGGAACAATCATGTTCTCGGGTTTCCACGAACGTTCTAACAAGATATTGTAGGACACATTGGTATCGATTACATAGCAAGCAACCTCTGTCCGGAGATCACTAATCTGGCACTTGAGATAGATCTTGTTCAGAGGATGACTTCTTCCACAATTGAAAGTCATGATAGTTGTATTGGTTGCAGACAGCTTTTGCAAAGGGTTCCCTAGAATTTGGAGTAAACTTCTAGGGATGATGCTAAGGGAAGAACGTGGAACGATATGCATCTGATCCACCTTAATCGCCCCGATATACCCTGTATAGTACAGAGGTCTATCATGACGATTATTTTTGAGTAGCATGTCCTCTTATGAAAAGGTGATGTTGGGAACCACTTCCATAGTGCTATAGCAATGAGCACAAGAGACCGAATCTTCAGCGGAAGCTTTGACTTTAGCAAAATAAGAGTCGACATATAGTAATGCCTCACTTAAAGCTTTACGCGTCTCTTTGGACAGCCGAAATAGATCGAACAATGACAATCTGGCAGGTGTATTGGCCAGTTGTGCCAGTATGTCAAAGTTGTAAGGTCGATCCATGCCTTCGAGATCTGGTGACTTCAAAGATTTGTCAAATTGTATCTTTTTCTGCTTAGCTTTGTCGGCAGTAAAGGACTTACACGGACCAGCTTCTGAACTTGCAGGGGCAGTAAGAGCTTGAGAAGGCATTACGTCTTCTTGTGCAGGGTCATAAGTCCGCAGGTAAGTCTTGCCGGATCGTGTCTCACCAAATAGGACTTAATAAATATGAGAAGACACCATATGGCATGGCTTGTATTTCTTGCCCCTCTTTTCTTTGGAAGACACAATCCGCTGCTTTATTTCTTGCACAAGGTCAGGATGGACCCATAAAATCTCACCACGTTCCGTCGTGAGTGGCACCAGAGTTGATGTTGAGTCGCGAGCTGGCGGCAGGTTGACGACTTCTATTATTGCCTTGGGAATTGGAACTATACCGTCTAGAACTTCTGTGGAAGGAAAGTCGCCAAATTGAAGAGAGATAATGTTAGAAGACATGGCCTTGTCTTCAGCTTCGAGGTTGATAACTTGGCTGTCGATGCGCTATTATATCTTTCTCTTCAAGATGATACAATCCTTGGTAGAATCGTGCACGTACTGAAGATAGAGACAGTACTTGGGGTCGCTGAGTCGGCTTGCCTCCTCAGGATGTCATGGTGTAGGTAATACTAGCTTATTACCCTTCATCAACGTGTTAAAAATGGTAATAATATCATCATCGTCAAAGAAGAAAGTCTCCTTGGGTCTATCAGGAGCATTTTGAGAATTGGGAACTCCTTTGGAAGTATCAAACCTCAAGACTTCTTTTCCTTTACCACCACGGATAGAGATAGTTTGGGGGTGCTTGCCTTTGTCTTCATATTTGGGTGTTTTCAACCCCAGTAGTTCCAAATTAGGAATGTCATTTTTAGCAGCATCAGTGGCCCCGATGAAAGTGGGCCATGTATCATACTTATGTTTACCCAGACAGAACTTCACTGTAGAAAGGAAGTTATGTCGACAAGTATCCATAAGTTCTGAGTCTGGTATACCGAAGGGCATCTTCAAGGCAAGTCGCCTGAAGCGTTCGATAAAAGCAATAACAGTCTCACTCTTCCTCTGCTTGGTCTCGATGAGGGTGGACATACTAACATACATGCCACTCTCGTAAAACCTATTAAGGAATAGCCTCTCCAAGTCTTTGAAGGAGTTAATGCAACCGTCAGGCAGACTGCATAACCATTTAAAAGCTATTTCCTGCAAGGTGCAGATAAATAACTTTGACAGGAACGCATCGTCACTTGGTAGGTGCAGCGTCTGCGTGTTAAAGTATGTCATCTGTTAGCGAGGAGAAGTCATCCCGTCAAACGAATTTAGCGTCAATGGCTTGTAGTTAGGAGGATAAGTGGCATTCTTCCATTCCGGAGGATAAGGTTGAGATATCCCCATCTTCTGAAGCTCATCTTTGTGTGAGATGGTATTAAGACGGGCAACAAGTGAATCAATTACATCCTGCTAATTGAGTAGATGTTGTGAAATAGCTGTTGTACGGTTGTCAATTGCTGTCGGCGAAGGACCATCCCCAATATTTACGGGATTTAGAGGAGGTGCAACAGAATTGTACTCCCTTTGTAGTGAATGAGGGTTGTTGCTATGAACCGGACTAGCATTTGCTGAGATGTTCGATTGAAGTGGGGGAACAACTCCAGCAGTTTGGACAGCCATGATGCTGGTAAGAATGTCAGTGATCTTGGCGAACGCCATTTCAAGATTCTCCAACCGCTTGTTGGTTTGATCATTGGCTTCTTCAGGTCTCTCTCTATCTGTTATGTACGCAGATAGCATGCGAGGATGAATAGAGGAGACAGTACAACTGGTGCTGATGCTGTATGTCACTGAGTTGAAAAGGCCTTCATATTCAAGCAGGGGAGGTAGATAGTCACCATCGAACTCGAAGAGATCATCGTCATCTGGAAGGCTACCCCCGGCGTGGAGGTCGTCTGCTTCAGATTCTGAGGAAATACTAACCCAGCTTGAGATTCTGAGGGAACACCATCCAGCTTGAGAGTCCTCGCTGTCTATAAGGGATCTTGTTCTCGACCAAGTACCTATATAGACTCCTTCAAGTGAAACAGCTCGTTGGCTGTTTGTTGGCAGACTTCTTCTTCTCCTGTTCACAGAATTAAAAGAAAATGTTGGATTAGTGGTCCACCTTCTTTGATTGGGGCTCCCATAGGCAGGACCCTATGAAGCCATGTTTGATGAAACACATAATGTCTCTTTATCATCAGAATGCTGCAATCGTCAAAACACGTACTGCCATGGAGGAACTTTTGTTGCTTTGGAGCAGCAACAGTTGATGATAATACTAGTGCACGGACGCTCTTGTAGAGGCACCACATGAGTCGCAGTAATCTTTCTTGCCTGACGCTTATGATTTAACATGTCATGCAAATCGACAAAATGGGGCTTTGCCTTAAAACCTTTTTAACATGCATTGCCCTGCTTTACATATAGGTTTGTAAGGGAAATCGGCACATCCGGACTTAGTTCGTGCACAAGGGCAACTCCCACACCTATGTTCTGTGATGACCTTGAAGACAGTCCCGTGCTATACGCGTTGGGGTCTGTCTTTTTGTTGTGGGCGCATAGACCCTGGAGCATGCCCTTAGGCGCATGCTTTCCAGAAGTTCCGACAGCATGCTTGGCCTTCCCGGCTGTAGGCACATAAAATGGATCATCAGAGCCTGGGCGCATAGTGGTAGACAGCCTACTGAAGACAGAAGTCGTTTTACCAGAGTTATGCGCCCACACCATCCTTTAGGCGCATGCTTTGGGAAACAACACTGTTTTCCTCCAGTTTCGTCCTCTTTGTTTGTAAGCTTTGCTGAGTTTTCCAGAGTATCAAACACTTAGATTCTTGGCATCGTAGTATTTTTCTTTGCCAAGTCTCGAGGGTTGAATACTCTATTGTTGATTGAACAAGTAAGAAGTCGCTGGGCTAGTAGAGCCCTGAACAGTATGTGCCTTCTTTGCATTGGGAGCTTCTGTGGAAGAGTTATGCGCCCACGTGATAGAGTTCCCCTTCGATTGCACATCTTCTATGGCACTGGCAGAATATGCAGCACAAGCCTTCGGAAGCCAAGTCTTGTGAGACTTGTTTCGCTTTACTGATTTTGAGGGAGTAGTGCCATCCCTCGAGAGCATCTCTTCGAACGCTTGTTGATCGAACTTCACGATCAACATCTTCTGAGTGCTCCCCACTGTTTGCAGTATCAGATTGCATCACCACCTTCTCGTCAGAGGAAAAGGTAGTCCCCATTAAAGTCGTCATTTTTGAATAACACTTACAAAAAAAGAGATTAATCACTGTCTTTTCTTATTAGCGCAAGGCACCACAAATCGAGTACACCTAAGAGATCCTGCACTGAGAATCCTCGAGTACAAAAAGAGTTCTGGGAAATGGGATGATGGAGATTGAGCGGCAGTTGCTCCTTTACTCCGTTGACACTCCGATTTACAAAAATGGAAGAAAACCTAAAAAAATTGTAAACTCTCGGCTCACTGGCAAGATGGATAGCAATTTGGCTCTGAAATGCTCTCTGTTCTGTTCATTTGAAAAGGCATATGTCCTCTATTTATAGTCATTTTGCACTGAAATGACTGTTATGCACATACAGGTGGAGAATGCACTGATCTCACTGTAGGCGCATAGTGTCCCTTTGGGCGCATAGGATGTAGAGAAAATTGGACGATAGTGGGTAGATCGTTGGGTTGACATGGCCGCATGCTTCGTTGCACGACTGCTCGTGGGGACTGACGTAGCCGCATGCCTCGGCCCATGACTAGTCGTGGATGTTGACCGAGTCGTGGAGTTATTCTGTCTTGGGCACATAGTACAGGAACTATGCACCCACCTGTTGAGAAATCATGTGGGAGCATAAGACTTTGTTACATGTGGGCGCATAGCCACTTCCTTATGTGGGCGCATGGCTTCAGGCGCATAGTATGGATATTTCCATGCTTCTACAATATAGATGCTCTGTGAGATCATAGGAGACTTGATTTTAGCATGCACCCCTAGTCTCTTGACAGTCGTAATTTTCGTATGACGTCTTCGTACCTCATATGGTGTAGCTGGCCTAGTCCGTCTCCGTATTTCGGTACTGGAGGTGACAGTGATGCAGACTTGTTTAATTTGGTTGAATTGGATGGTTATGAAAAAAGGCTCGCTTGTATGGTTATATCAATTAAGAAAATTGTATATTACATCAAACCATCTTTTTGAGGAGTTTTTCGGTATATGCTCGGTCGAGGAAAAAAGACTATCCATCATGGTGAGTAGTTTTGATCCTTCTCTCCTTAACTTCACAACTAGTAAAAAAATTTATTATTGTCTTTTTCTATATGTCATAAGATTTGTTAATTCTAAATAAAAAAAACCAAGATAAAAGTCAAGGCAAAACGACTATTTATCAGGGTGGGTGGTTTTGATCATTCTCTCCTTTATCTTCACAATTAATAAAAAGAAGTTTATTATTCTTTGTTTCTATGTCATGAGATTTGTTAATTCTAAATTAAAATAACCGAGATAAATGAGAGTAATATCATTGTTGTTAATTTCCTACATATAAATATAGAATATTGAACTGTTGCTACAGACATATGGAATATAATGTTGTTGTTATGTTACCACGTAAAATATAGTGTTGTTGTTATGTTATCTTGTGGAATATTGTATTATAGTTGCTAAAAAATAGAAACGTGAAAAGATTTGGGACAATTGAATCGACGAGACAAAAATCCCTAAATTATGAAAGATGGAAGCACGTGTGATGGCTCGAGGAATGTAAAAATGCAGAAGTTAATGTGTTGCATAGTCATTTCAAGTTTATGTTACCATGCATGTAATATTTTTATAGCTAAATTGCATATGCATGTACGGTTATGGACAACTTGTGTAAAAGGTTTAGTTCCTCGAACGGGGTTCGGGACACCGGAACTAATTTAGCCTAGGAGAATATGGATACCAATGATAACATACTAGTACATGTATTGCAGGACCTTCAGTGGGGCTAGCTACCCAGACTAGAAGTCATATTGCCATATGAATAATTTGGAACCTTTGATAGGCCCTTCTACATGCAAGCGAAGGATCGTTGTATAACCAAAAATAGTCCAAGATGGCTTATTGTGCAAGTGACATACATATAGTTTTGATGCATGTTAATATCACCTTTTTGAAGGCATAGTAACTTGTTCGTAGGGACAAACACTATATATATATATATATATATATATATATATATATATATATATATATATTTATATATGCATCAGTCATTATCATATATATTTATATATGCATTAGTCATTATCATATATATATATACATATATATATATATATATATATATATATCACAAACGTACACACACACACACACACATATATATATATATATATATATATATATATATATATATATATATATATATATATATATATATATATATCACAAACGTACACACACACATATATATATGATAATGACTGATGCAAGGATACACTATGACACATTTACATATTATGATTGTCAATCATCTTAGCCCAAATGATTGTATTACATTTTTTGAATATGGATTAAGTTTAAAATAATGAAGTCGCTAATATTCAGGTAGTTACTATCATGTAGCTACTTAAGCTTAGCATGTGTCCGACTGTTCATTAATTTTATCATATTACTATACTGTTTTGTTCGTCTAACATGCACTTTTAGACAAGCAGTAAGCATGATTAAACCAGGACATATACAATAAAAAATTAATGACGAGCTAAAGATGGTGTTATATAGAAAGGTCTCTCTGAACCGTCTAATGACCTATCCTAGGCCTCACACTCAAGGTATCCGCTGTCCAGTCAGAGGATATGGGTCGAAGGGCAGCACCCCCATAGGGGTTCGGGGGCGAAGCCTCCAAAAGGTATTCAGATTTTCAGATCTGTTTATCTTAGGATGATTGTCGTCAAGGGAAAAGACTATCATGACACAAAGGAATTAAGAAGATAAGTCAGTCGTACTTACAAGATTCATTCGGACATCTATATGCTGCTCGAGTTTATCTTTAGTCTATAATTTCATACTTTATTGAGTCTAGGACTTATGTTCATTGCACTTGGTACCTGAAGTCCTCTCAAATATAAACCCAACATATCCACTCAAACAGCCTACAAGCCCATCTACAAAAATCTAACTCATTCAAACCAAAACCATTCCAAAACTCGGCAATAACTATATCATAGTTGGTAACCGAAATCAGACCGAGTTCTGGCGGAACTCAATTTTGGCAATCCTAGAAAATCCAGACAGTTGTGAAATCTCGGATATTTTGGTTCCTAACGCTTGAAAAAATCCAGATATCCATCAAAACTCTGCTCGAACTCGGTCCATAAAATGCCTATAAATAAAGATAGATTTTCACATTCTTACTCACTCCTCTCCTCTTAATCTTTATATCCTATATTGAGTAATACTTAAGAGTCTTAATCTTCCTATCTCCAAGAGCAACTCCCAGTAGCCTTCTAGTTTCAAGTGCGATCTCGGTTAGAAGTCTGAAAAAGATTTGTAAAAGCATGGTTTATAAAAGCTTCTCTCTGTTACTGAAGTCGCAATTCCATCAGATCACAGCTCGTGGTTGTGAAGTCATTGTGCTATTCGGATCAAAGCACAAGGTGTATGGAGTTGCAAGCACTTTTGTAAGCCCACATTCCATTTTTTTGTTTGATTATGATTAATTTTATGGTCATTGGGAGTTATGTCGAAGCTTGTAAGTGAGATATTACCATATTAAGGTCATATGACCTCTAGATAGCTTATACATTTATTATTTAGCTATTTTATATTTTTCTATAATTTTTTGATATTTTTAGATACTTAATATATAAGGTTTATTATTTTTAAGGACTTTCAGGATTTACAATAAGGTCATTCAGGGGTATTTTGGGACCCAATATTTTTATTTTGGCTCTAGATGACTAAAAATAATTTCCAGAATATTCTGGTATTTTTCTGGATTTTTCTAGAATATTTCACAATTTTTTGATAATTAAAACCTATAGAATTTATTTTTATAGGCTTTTAAAATTTACTGTGGGGTCACACGATGATATTTTGATTTAAATATTTTATTTAGGTTTTAGACACTTAGAAATATTTTATAGAATTTTCTAAAAAAATTCTGGATTTTTTTCCAATTTATTTTGGAGTTAAAATAATTTTTAAATAATTTTCTGAATTTAAATAAGCATTTACACAATCAGCATCCCGGTCAGCCATACCCGGGCCCACATGTCAGCGCCCAACCGCCTTACTCTTCAAATATATATATATATATATATATATATATATATATATATATATATATATATATATATATATATTTGTTTATATATATATATATATTTTTTTGTTTATAAATATATATAAATATATATAAATATATATATATATATATATATATATATATATATATATATATATATATATATATATATATATATATATATATATATATATATATTTAATAGAACACTAGGATTTTATTGATTAATAAAGGAGTACCAACTCAGGTTACAATATGAGTCTCCGCACATATATATACATGAGTATATATATATATATATTTCAATATTCAAGAAACAAAACAACACAGCTATCAAACCCCATCTACTGCGTGCACTTGACGGTAGCTTTATCAATTTGCCTCTGGATCTCCTTCACGAGCATATCTGTTGAATATATATATATATATATATATATATATATATATATAACTATATATATATATATATATATATATATATATATATATATATATTCAATAAACCCTAGTTTGTTATTCCAACCTCCTTTGTGGTTTGATCTTAGAGATCCTCCAACTTCACGAATCAACTGTGATCAACTCTGAAGTCTATTTCGAGTACCTTCTTTTTTATTAGGAGTGTATAGAGGTTAGATTTCCAAAAATAATTTTTATTTTCTGTAATTATTTACGTAAATTTTTGGATATTTAATTGAGTGTCGGTTGTCCAAAAATTGACATGTCGTACTGTTTTCGAGATTTCATGAGATTTCGAATCCGTTTTGCGATCCGTTTCAAGTTTTGGAAAGCTGACACGAAGATCTACGACATATGCGTTTTCCAAAAATTCAAAAATTCGTTTATTATTTTATTTATTACCTTGAACTAAGATGTGACTGGTAATTCATCGATTTGGTCACGGATAGCCATAACGACGATAGCTTTTGACCAAATCATGATTTTGCGGCACGACCGATTTCAATGCACTCATGGCGCTGAAATCTACCAAGATGCACCCTTAAATTATTGAGTTCATAATGTTTGACTAGTTAGTCAATGGTACGCCCCGATTTGTATGCCATGGATTTGAAAATTAGAATCGTGACTTTCTATAGCCAAAATTTCTTATTTAATTATAATTGGATTAAATTAAAGTTTTTAGATATTTTATTCCAGAATTAAATAGAATTAATTAGGCTAACCCATTAGCCACTTCCTATAACTTTATAATGGGATTTTAGATCTAACTTGTGGTTATTCATGCACGGGTTCGTGGTATGATGCTATTTTATGGTTTGATAGCTTCTATGCCAGAGTTTATCCTGTTATCAACTTGTGAAACCAGTTCATTCATAAATTTAGGAAGTTACACTATTGTTTTATGTACTTTTTACATTATAATGCTATCTTTTATTGTGTTTCATTGAGTATCATGTTGAAACATGATTGTGACACAATAGCTTGATTGCATCATTGCTCATTTATTGATTGTTTAGTGAGTCGGGGGAGAATTCCAGTAGATATGTGAATAAAGTCCAATGATTGTTATTGTGGATAGCTAAGTCATGCACCTCATGTATGAGTTAGCCGTACCTTTTTATTGTGGATAGCCATCTATGATGTGTCGTATTAGCTCAAGCCGTTCACATGTCGAAAAGTATTTCAAACATACTGTCTGTTTACTTGTACATGTTCATTACTAGTTGTCATGTTCGTACATGTTCTTGCTAATGATTTCTTGCATATGTTTATTGTTTCCAGTTTATATATGTTTTTTCTTATTCTCTATTGTGTCTCTACTTGTCTAGCTTATTTTGTATTAAGTTACATTATTGCAATAGGTTTGTACTTTGCTTATTTTCTGATTTGATCATTGCAGGTGACTTGTCATTCTTCCTACTTTTGTGCTATGGACCATACGGGGGAGATAGAGATATTGGAGGTCGACCTTAAAATCTAGATTATATAGTTCTTTTATTTTTAGCGGATTTGTTCCTGAATGTCATTTTGATGAATTATTGGATTTTTAATTTGAATAATTATTGTGAATGAGCAATTAGATATAATTTATTGTATTTGAGTTGAAATTGAGACCTAGACAACGAACTACCATCGACGTTACGGCATAGGATGGACTTGGCTACATACTCGTATCCCGAAAAGCGGGAGTGCATCGTGACAAGTTTTTTGGAGGCCCATGTGGTCTGTTTTCGCAAAATTATGCGAACTCATGATAGTACTTAAGTTATTCGTACTATTGCGAGCCTGCGACTAGGAAGTGCTCATTTACAATTCGGATGGATTTTATTTTAGGAGAATGGCTAGGACTAGGTATACCATAGGGAAGCCCTTATTCAATTTGATTGTTTAAGCAGTTAAGGTTGCTACATTGGTCGTATGATTTAGATAAGGATTTATTAAATTCTAGACCCTACTAGGTAATTTAAGGAATTTTTCTAGGAGAATATGCTATTTTGTTTTAATATGATGGTAGGATCAAAGGTGGGTAGATTATTTGTCTAGTAAATTAGGACTTCCTAGCATCCAATTCCTAATCTTGATCATTTGTTCAATTTTATTTCCTGCCTTCTCTAAACATCGTCATATCATAGGGACTGTATTGCTTATTTATTTTCCATTGGCTATATTATTTTAAGAGTCAATATTCTATTTCCATCCCTTGAGTTTGAGCCTAACATGATCCAATTATCCTTATATTTATTCCAAGTTAGTTTTTTTTTTTGTTGAAATTCAAGACATATATGTTTTTTCTCGATCCTTGAATATTAGAGAATTAGAAATTAGAAATTTTTACTTCTCTTGTGTTCAGTCATTTTTCCTAATCGATCATTTGATTTCCAAAGTTGATACATAATCGATCGTTTGATTTTCAAAAGTCAATACTTTTTACAGAGGCTAAAAACCAAGCTATGCTACTCACCTAGAAGTCATCTCATCAAGTTGCATCATATCAATAGGTTACGCCGTATCAGGTTGCGTCTACATCAAGTTGCACCACATCAGGTTGCGCCCATCTCAGGTTGCGCCAATCTCAAGTTGCGTGAGAGCCACGTGGCGTATCTCCTCGAGAAGCTATAATAGCATCATCATTGTCTGAAACTGACAGCACTTATAACAAGGAAAATCCGTTCAAATCCCGTGCAACACGACGCCCGAGGAGATTTGGTCAAATCTTATGACAGCTAGTAGTTTGCACAACGTGTCAAAGTGTGCGAGGTTGTGCTTAGGCACAAGTTGCTACATTGCGCTCCCGTACAACCTGATAAAGCTCGCACAAGGTGATCGTACATAGCAGGGTGACGTGGCGTGTATGCTACTAACTTCGTAGAACGTGTTCACTACTTACGACCATGTGCATCCCACTCAAATGATGCCATGTGTCCACAGCAGTTGGTGCAACTGCTCGTGCAAGTTGCTACACTGCGCCATCGTGTAACCTGATGAAGCTCACGCAATGTGATGAACAGGGTGACGTAGCACACAAGCCACTAACTTCACAGAAGGTGCCCACTACACTGCCCAAGACCACGTGCATCTCACTCAAACGATGCCACGCGTCCACAGCAGTTGGTGTAACCTCTCGCGTAAGTGAACAGGCGCACAATCTAAAGCTCGCGTAACCCAGAATAACTGCTAAACAGTTATTTCAAAGAACTCTATAAATAGAGTTTCAAATCAGTCTCAAGGCATCACGATTGATCATAATCTCCTGCTAAAGTATTGTTGCATCCTCCAGAGGCTCGTGTCTTTGATATCACATCATCGAAAGGATAAAGTTATCGTCTTCTGATCAGATTCCTATAGTTGTACTTCCCCTTAAATGAATTATACTTTTTGTATTCTTTTTCAGTTTGTAGAAATCCATACCTCTTTTTTTGCAAACAAAATGGCGACTTTGCCGGGGACAAATTTCTCCTCTGACGAGAAAGTGACAACTCAATGTGATACAGCGTCGATGTCAAGACGCAAAAGACTTTGGTCGTTCAAGTCGACCAAACTGTGTACGAGGCAATGATCAGTGTCGGGGGTACCAAGCGCACCGCCGTTGCTGTTAAGAGAAAAGGGCGCACTGTATGTGATGGAACTGGGGATTCCCAGGACCCTTCCTTTGGTGTGCGTATTGATCGATAGAAAGTTAAACAGATCTAATACGTGTTCTAACCCTTCATAGGCGGAAACTAGGGTTCACGAATTATACCTGCGGCGGAAAGGAGACAAGTAATTACTGGCAATCTCGAGCGGACGACCCCAAGATCTTCTGCACGTATTCCTTCCTCGAGTTGGACGTCGTGTGGGCGACGATCTCCCAACTTTTTCTTCTCCTTGGCAGCACTCTCTTTCTCTCCTTACGTGAATCACGAATTTAGAGAAAATTTCAGATTTATGATCAATAATCTGGCGGCCAGAGAATAGAGGATATATATAGGTTACGGCAGGGACCATGAGGAGAAATTAGGGTTAGGCCTCCTAACGGATCTGGATATCCCGTGTTCAGCCCGAACACACAATCCAGACCCATTAACAATAGCTCGGTCCACTAATGAGCTATTGTTGCACTACCTCCCTAATCCCAAATTATGTTTGTGGGCCCCTTTTATTATATGCTCGTTTGGCTCTCCATGTTAAGATATCGTATGTCCGTCGATCAAATTAAGTTACTGACAACTATATTGATTCGACATCTTTTATCCTTAAGTAATACCGCTCAACTTTATTAACTTTATTTGTCATGTCGGATATAATCCACCTGCAGGGTTTACATGACAATCCTTATGAGCTCCTTAAGAGGACATCATCAACCCGATGTATCGGGACATGGATTCCATTTATAATCAACAACCCATCATACATACAATATTATTACCCAATTCATAGAGGTTGTTGATCCATAATGAATCTCACTCTTTTATGAGTCAAAGTAATGCACATTGCATATACATGTCCGTTATTATTTTCGGATTAAGAGTACAAGCATCCATAATAACTGAGGTGTTTGTTCTCTTATGTAGTCAGTACAAAGAGAACAACCTCAAGTGGTCCTGTTCAATACACACAAAGTGTACTAGTGTAAACCTATAGTCAAGATAGACTAATACTAGATTACACTACAACCTTTCCAATAGATTATCCAAGTCCATCTAGGTTGTGAACTATTTATATACTCCATAGGAAACTGATAATATGATCTTCTGTGTGACACCACACACCATATTATCTACAATATAGAATATCAGACATTTGCATTAACACTTGCAACAAATACAATATGCAAACATTTCCCCATATGATTCTCATTCAAAATTTAAGGAAATAAGGTTACTACAAAAGTGATGCTTTTAGTATATAACCCTAACAGTATGGACTCCCAAGTTTTCTCGGCCAACCATGGCTCCTGCGCAATTTGCACAACCTGTTTCTCGGCCAACCATGGCTCATGCGCAACTTGCGTAGCCTATTTTTCGGCCAACCATGGCTCATGCGTAACTTGCACAGCCTGTTTCTTGGCCAACAATGGCTCCTACACAACTTGCGTAGCCTATCTCTCGGCCAACCATGGTTCCTGTGCAACTTGTGCAGCCTGTCTCTCGGCCAATCAGAATTCCTGTGTAACTTGCGCAGAATGCTTCTCCGTCAACCAAAATTTCTGTGCAACCCACGCCTACTGCTTCTTCGGCTCTGAACAAAGGAAAACGCCTTTTGGCTACTCACTCTTCTTTTCCAGTTCTGAACTCGGGGAAGAACCTGTCTAATGGAAGTGTTAAACAGAATAAAGAGAAGTGCCCTTTGGCCTTTCCTCAACCTGCGCTTATGGCCTTTCAGTCACAAAACAAAGGGAAATACCTTTTGGCAACTCCCTCATCTTCTCCAATCCTTGACTCGGTAGAAAGTATCTCTGGTGGCGCTCATGCACCACTCAGTGCGAGAACTCTTTTGGGCAGGAACTCTACTCCTCTGAACAGAGACAATCAAATCTCTACTAAGAAAGTGAATTCTGTTCAAACTGAGATTTCTGTCACTCAATTGCGCCAGAGAAAGCATATGAGAACAGGTTGCACAACACAAAAAAGAATTTTGCCAAATCCAAAAAATACAACTATGAATCTTCCTACCCTGCCCATCTCAAGATCCAAGCAGGGTAAACTACTAGTATCTCAGACAGATACACAAGTAGTAGATCTATCTGACCTACGCACATATCTCAACAAGCTCCAGTCAACACCTACTTCAGCAAGATGCAAACATACTGCGCCAATGGTTAACTTGCGCCAGAAGCAGACTTCTGAAGTCAAGCATCGCTTTACCTATGCTAATCAACTCAGCACCTTCTTGTATACTCAGGGAACAGGATATCTCAAGAATAGGAATCATATTCCTAATACCATTAAAGAATATATTCCTTCGACCTCTTCTCATCCTGATGTTGTAACTGATCTCCGTGATTTTCTTAAACAGAAGCGAAAGATCCCAAATCCGTCTCATCCAATGCATTCCCAAGAACATCATTGTAACCATCACCATGAGGTAGTTATCAAATGTTGTTGTCAATCAGCTAAACGCACTACCAAAATTTATCATTTTAGCGACGGCCACATCCGTCGCTAAATCGACGGTAATTACTATTAGCGACCGATAACCGACGGATTTTGGCCAAAAAATCCGTCGGCAATCAGCTCGTCGCTAATAACGTTCCGTCGCTAAGTTGTCGTCACATGACTGAATAGCGACGGATTATCGACGTCACAATACGAAGCATTAGCGACGCATTTTCGACGGACTTTCGTCCATTTCAACTATTAAGTACTGAAATGTGTAGACAATAGCGACGTACAATTCCGTCGGTAACCCGTCGTAACAGCGTATCAGATCGTATCATTCCGTCGCTAATCCGTCGACACCTTCGATAACAAATGACGGATTAGCGACGGTTTTCTGACGAAAAATCCGTCGATTAGCTTCTGGAAATTCATGTCATTTCCAGCAATATGGCGACGGATAAGTCGTCGCTAAACCGACGGTAAAAATCGACGGAATAGCGACGGCATAACCGTCGATCTTGTTCTGGAAATTCTTGTTATTTCCAGAAAACGGGCGACGGATAGGTCGTCGCGATTCCGTCGAACAATTTTCCATGCCGACTGATAATCCGTCGACCATCCGTCGCTACCTGGGAACATTTCCAAATATCCAGTTAGCGACGGAATAACCGTCGAAAAGTCGTCGAAAACTGGTTGTGACCGTCGCAAAACGGTCACCAGTCCGTCGCTAACTGAGAATATTTTGAAAAAAAATTACAGCGCTTTCCCTGTTCGCAAAAATTTACATAAAACAAACCAATATATAATGCACACCAATTATCCAACAATCACATAGACCAAATATATTATGCACACCAATTATCCAAGAATCACATAGACCAAATATGCACATACGAATTTAATGCACACCAATTATCCAAGAATCATATAGACCAAACCAAATTAATATAAAATAGACATTAATTATCCGGAAGAGTAACCTAATATCCATCGTTATAATCCGATCATTGCACAAATATTCCAAAACACATAGGAAAGAGTTGGCCAGTTACAGTAACCTAATATCCAATCCTGGCGACCGATCATAGCACAAATATTCTAAAATTTTCACAAATATTCCAAAACACATAGAAAAATCGACTTTGGCCTCAACAAAGACCACAAGTCAGACGATGAATTCTCACAGCCAGGGATGATAGTTGCGTTGAGGCATGTACCATTCTATCAGCCACTTTGCATACAAAGGCTCAATCTGGTTGAGGTCCTCTGTAGGGACAGGAGGTTCGGTCCTGATGCTACTACTCTCTGACGGTGGCTCCTCCTTAGCTTCAAGCTTGGGAGCAATCTCTTCCCTGATGGTCATCGGTTCTTCCTTGACCTCGACCTTTGGTAACACCTTCTCCTTAACAGTCACCGGCTCTTGTTTGACGACGGAGACTTCCTCCGTGTCGACCTCCAAGGGTTTTTTGCCTCGACCCCTTCCTCGACTAGCAGCACCACCTCGACGAGTCCTAGGAGCCATCTTTCTGACAACAAAAATTTTTATATAGGGTAAAGAAATTTACTCAAGTTATAAAAGTTGTGACGTTGGTTTTTTGCGTTCATCATCATTAGAGGGAGCAGCACTGGAAACGTTGTGACGTTGGTAGCATGAGAGAGTAAAAATCTGTATCACAAGACTAACAGAATTACTATGTAATCATGTACTCACCAATAACCGGATGTAACTGGAGTCGTTGGGCCTATCGTGCAGTAATTTGTGGATCCGCTGGTATAGGCCAGATGTACTTAGTATCTAGTGTATCAGATTAGTATCGGTCTATCGGTTTGGTATAGGACGTATCATATTGGTATTGGCCTTAACAAATTGGTATCGTCCTATATCCGATATGTACATGTATCGACCGAATAGCTAGGATTCATATTGGCCTTATCGATTTGGTATCGGTCATATCCGATAGGTATCGGCCGTGTTGGATTAGTATAGACTATTTCGGATTAGTATCGTGGAAGGTTTAGAAACAACTGTACTTGGATTTCTCTCTTCTCGAGCTAGAATACCATTGCAAGAGAATCACCAGATCGTGATTGGCCAGTTACAGTAACATACATACTTCATTTTCCATCAGGAAAAGCGAGATTGAAAAGGAAGTATGTATGTTCTGTAACTGGCCATTTACGCTCTCGTGACTCTCTTGCAATGGTATTCTAGCTCTAGAAGAGAGAAATCTAAGTACAGTTGTTACTAAACCTTCCACGAAACTAATCCGAAATGGTATATAATAATCTAATACGGCCGATACCTATCGGATATGACCGATACCAAATCGATAAGGCCAATATGAATCCTAGCTATACGGCCGATACATATCGGATAGGACGATACCAATTCGCTAAGACCAATACCAACCGATACGGCCCATATCAAAACGATAGATCGATACTAATCCGATACGGTCAATACTTATAAGTACCTACGGTCCAGGAGGTTGATCTGCTATAGTACACCCATATACGATCAACGAAGTAACGATCCATTTCAATTTGGATGTGAAAATCTGTATCGTAAGATAAACTAAACATAATCAGTTCTATTTCACATGCTTAATTGCCAAGTATGGGAACGAATGGCTCAGAACACAACCCAAAATTCATTCTAGCATACATTAGTGTGAATCATCTACGTTCTGTACATATAGTGTAGTATATGTTCTTATCGTATCTAGTATCTGAAAGATGTAACAGAATCAAGATGAACTCACATAGATTACAGGTGCCCCACATTTGAGTGCTACACCAAGACTCACCGTGATGAGGTTAGTGATTTACTTAACCTAATATAGTAATCTTGTAATTTAAAGTTGGAAGAACATGCAAGTAGCCTTATAGTTTTTGCCTCGCCAGTCGAATGGCTTAATTGCCAAGTATCGGAACGAATGGCTCAGAACACAACCCGAGATTCAATCTAGCATACATTAGTGAGTTCATCTTGATTCTGTTACGTCCTTCAGATACTAGATACGATAAGAACATATACTACACCATATGTACAGAACATAGATGATTCACACTAATGTATGCTAGAATGAATCTTAGATTGTGTTCTGAGCCATCCGTTCTGATCAAGCATCTTCCTTCTCCTCTCCTCCACCATGGCTCTGAACAAATCTGCTCCTCCCTCTACTTTCCTTCTTCTTATTTGACTCTCTTAGCCACATATGACATCCAGCTCAAGTGTAGAGTCGGGGGAGAAGAAGTGGGCAGAAAGAGGAGGGGGAAGCAGCACAGCCGGCGACATGACCCGGAGGAAGTACAGAGGTTTTCTTCAACAGACGTAGGAGAACTATAAGGATATATCTTTTCACAACATATCACCTTGTCAAAGACCCTTAATGTGACAATCATGTTACCGCGGTGTCGGAAGACTAACATGTCATAATTTTCTAAGCCGTGTGTTTTGACATAATCCTCAAAACTCTTTCCTGCTATGTAATAATGCAAGATTACTACATATGAGGAAAGAGTTGGGAAGATTATATCAAAACACACGGCTTAAAAACTTATGACATGTTAGTCTTCCGACACCGCGGTAACATGATATTCACATGAAGGGTCTTTGACAAGATGACATGTTGTGAAAAGATATATCCTTATAGTTCTCCTACGGCTGTTGAAAAAAACCTCTGTACTTCCTCCGGGTCATGCCGCCGGCTGTGCTGCTTCCCCCTCCTCTTCCTGTCCACTTCTTCTCCCCCGACTCTACACTTGAGCTGGATGTCATATGTGGCTGAGAAAGTCAAATAAGAAGAAGGAAAGTAGAGGGAGGAGCAGATTTGTTCAGAGCCATGGTGGAGGAGAGGAGAAGGAAGATGTTTGATCAGAACGGATGGCTCAGAACACAAGCCAAGATTCATTCTAGCATACATTAGTGTGAATCATCTATGTTCTGTACATATGGTGTAGTATATGTTCTTATCGTATCTAGTATCTGAAGGACATAACAGAATCAAGATGAACTCACTAATGTAATACTAAGACATCATCTACTACTATATAAGATATAGTGATAGGTTGTCGTATCATCATTGCCGAGGGATGAGGGTCGGAGGACAGTCAACATTATCTAAGGCTACTTGCATAGTTTCTGCCTCGCCAGTCGAATGGCTGCAGGGACTATGTCCTGATCACCATGCCATACCGTAGACTAATGCAAATGGAGCTGGAAATATCCGTCGCTAACCGGTCACTAGTCTGTCGGTAACTGAGAATTTTTTTGAAAAAAATTGTTCACAAAAATATGCATAAACCAAACCAATATATAATGCACATCAATTATCCAAGAATCACATAGACCAAATATGCACATACGAATTTAATGCACACCAATTATCCAAGAATCATATAGACCGAACCAAATTAATATAAAATAGACATCAATTATCATGAAGAGTAACCTAATATCCATCGTTATAATTCGATTTATCTTTTTCCTCCTTTATCTACGGATACATAGTTTCTGCCTCGCCAGTCGAATGCCTCGAGTACAAGGCGACAATGATGTTTATGTGAAGAAGAGGTACGAAAGAGAGTCGAGGATTTTGATAGGTTGTCGTATCTACGGCTACATAGTTTTTGCCTTGCCAGTCGAATGGCTGTAGGGACTATGTCCTGATCACCATGTCGTACCGTAGATTAATGCAAATGGAGCTGGAGCCAAAATACAGAAACCAAAATACAAAATACAGAAACCAAAATACAAAATACAGAAACCAAAATATAAAATACAGAAACCAAAATACAAAATACAGAAACCAAAATACAAAATATAGAATCCAAAATAGGACCCTCTGTGAGAACGGATGGCTCAGAACACAACCCAACCGGAGAGGATACTCTGAGAGATCCATCTGTATAGGACGTATACTCTGAGAGATCACCTTTACAAGAATTATATCAGTAGTGGGATCGAGTGTTGGAGGAGATATTGTCAAAGTATACGTCCTACTCAGATGGGTCTCTCACCGTTACTATTTTTTCCTGACAGCATGGTGGATGTGCTCCGTCCACATATTCTTGCTCCGAGCCAAAACTTTGTCCCGGAGCTCAAGTGGACATCCTTGGTGTATAGCTCGAGTGAGAGGTTCCTGACAGCATGGTGGTCTCCTTTGTTAAAGTATCCGTGTTCGTCCCATAACCAATGTTGGATGAGCACGGATACTTTAACAAAGGAGGCCACCATGCTGTCAGGAACCTCTCACTCGAGCTCTACACGAAGGATGTTTACTTGAGCTCCGGGGCAAAGTTTTGGCTCGAAGAAAGAATCTGTTGACGGAGCACATCCACCTTGCTGTCAGAAAAAAATAGTAACGGTGAGAGACCCATCTGAGTAGGACGTATACTTTGATAATATCTCCTCCAACACTCGATCCTACTACTGATATCATTCTTATAAAGGTGATATCTCAGAGTATACGTCCTACACAGATGGATCTCTCAGAGTATCCTCTAGTGGTAGGTTGTCGTATCATCACTGCCGAGGGATGAGGGTCGGAGAACAGTCAACTTTATCTACGGATACATAGTTTCTGCCTCGCCAGTCGAATGGCTGCAGGGACTATGTCCTGATCACCATGTCGTAGTCCAATACAATCCAGAGATTGACACAGTTCTAGTTCATATATGTAGTCCAATACAAATAGTCTAATACAAAAACAACTCAATACAAATAGTCCAATACAAATAAGTACTAATAGCTAATGAGAACCACGCTGCTCACGCAAACGCTCAGTGATACGTTCACGCAACCACCTCGAAAAAATGAGATTTTTGGCGCGAGGAGAGCTGTCGTCCCTTGCAAGGACTGCATGAAGAGCCCTCTCGGTCTCACTAGCTACCGGTGTTGGATGAATAGAACTCCCGGTCTCACTAGCAACCGGTGCCATTTCCTCCTTAACTGTAGGAGGAGCCACCTCAGCATTCACTGTTTTCCTCAAACGACGTGCCGCTCCTCGGGTCATGGGTGCCATCTGGTAAGATCGATAGTCACAAATAATATAATTGTAACATAAGCAAGCTAACTAAAGGAACCATCATGTAATTTGAGTACATTTTCGAAAGCCGATAAAGTATAAAAAATTCGATTTTTTGCCAAGTGTGAGAACGGATGGCTCAGAAGACAACCCAAGATTCATTCAAGCATACATTAGTGTGAATCATCTATGTTCTGTACATATGGTGTAGCATATGTTCTTATCGTATCTAGTATCTGAAGGATGTAACAGAATCAAGATGAACTCACATAATGTAATACTAAGACATCATCTACTACTATATAAGATATAGTGATAGGTTGTCGTATCATCATTGCCGAGGGATGAGGGTCGGAAGACAGTCAACTTTATCTACGGCTACATAGTTTCTGTCTCGCTAGTCGAATGGCTGTAGGTACTATGTCCTGATCACCATGTCGTACCGTAGATCAAATAGAGCTGGAACTGGAGCCAAAATACAGTACTACTTGACCATGTCGTACCATTTTACTCCCTCTCTCTCCTCCCTTCCCCCCCTCCGGTGCTCTCACTCTCTCCGGCGCTCTCACACTACTAATTCCTATGTGTTTTAAGTGTGAGAACGGATGGCTCAGAACACAACCCAAGATTCATTCTAGCATACATTAGTGTGAATCATCTATATTCTGTATACATATCGTGTAGTATATGTTAACCTTATCGTATCTAGTATCTGAAGGACGAACGTAACAGAATCAAGATGAACTCACTAATGTAATACTAAGACATCATCTACTACTATATAAGATATAGTAATAGGTTGTCGTATCATCATTGTCGAGGGATGAGGGTCGAAGGACAGGCAACTTTATCTACGGCAACATAGTTTCTGCCTCGCCAGTCGAATGGCTGCAGGGACTATGTCCTGATCACCATGTCGTACCGTAGATTAATGCAATTAATGGACCTGGAAATATCCGTCGCTAACCGGTAACTAGTCCGTCGCTAACTGAGATTGTCACATACACATATGTATATCACAGCTAGATGTATAGATATATACATCTATACAGAAGCACACAACTGATAGAACTCGCACTGTCCTTGAGACAGTGAACATATACACCATGAATTCAAACCCCATATATATTCACATTTACTAATCCAAACACCACCAAACTAATAGAACACCCAATTTGGATAACACATTATTTAGCCAATATATAAACTCAGATGAATTTGAGAAGCAAAGCCACCCGCCGCCCCCGACCAAAGCCCGCCGCCCCAAGCCCGCCGCCCAGTAGTTTGGTTGCATATATATATAAAGAGTGCTTATGGGTGTGCGTCGGTTGTAAATAGCCCCGACGCACCCGCCCTAAGCCAGCCGCCCAGCCCCCGACACCGCCGCCCCAAGCCCACCGCCCAGCCCCCGACCCAAGCCAGCCGCCCAGCCCCCGACGCCCCCACCCCAAGCCAGCCACCCAGCCCCCGACGCCGCCGCCCCAAGCCCACCGCCCAGCCCCCGACGCCCCAACACCAAGCCCGCCTCCCAGACCCCGACGCCTCCGCCCCAAGTCCACCGCCCAGACGCCGACCCAAGCAAGCCGCCCAGCCCCCGACGCCCCAACCCCAAGCCCGCATTCCAGACCCCGACGCCCCCGCCCCAAGCCCACCGCCCAGACCCCGACCCAAGCCAGCCGCCCAGCCCCCGACACCCCAACCCCAAGCCCGCCTCTCAGACCCCGACGCCCCCGTCCAGCCCCGGACGCCCCAACCCCAAGCCCGCCGCCCAGCCCCCGACGCCCCCACCCCAAGCCCACCGCCCAGCCCCCGACCCGAGCCAGCCGCCATGCCCCGGACGGCCCAGCCCCAAGCGCACCGCCCAGCCCCTATACGACACCGCGAGAGAGAGAGAGATCGAGAGAGAGAGGAGAGGACGCCGACGCCGACGACGACACCGACACCGATCACCGAAGCTGACACCGGCGAGAGAGAGAGAGAGAGGAGAGAGTAAATTTGGGGGGAATGCGAAAAGTTTCCCCTGTCATTTTATTTAAAGTCTGGTACGTTTATATAGCGACGGACTCGCGACTGATAAAAAATCGTCGCCCAGCAGTCGCCTATTTTGATAAGTGCCGACTGAATATCCGCCGCGAAGTCGTCAAAAATATGTCCCGCCAATTTTCTACACAATTCCCGCCAAATAATCGACTGTGTAGCGACTACAGAAAATCCGTCGCTATAACACCGACACCCTAGCGACGGATGTGCGACCTTTCCTCCCCCTAAAATTAAAATAAAAATGGCAAAGGCTTGTAGTCGGTAATCAGTCGCTGAGCGGCCACGAAATCGTCGCTAATACCGACGAAATAATTTCGTCGCTAATAATCCGTCGCTAAATGAGCGTATTTTGGTAGTGACGGTCCATCTTCGACCGTCTGAATTACGCTCAGGTTCTTCAACCGATGATACAGGATAAAGATTAATTGTTGTATGCCTTTATCAACATGACGTCTCGAAGCACTGGGGATGGAAAACGCCCGAGACATAATGCATCCCGCAATCCCAGTCAACAATACTTAGATCGGATTCATGAATCCAGCGAAGGAGTATACCAAAATACTAGATCAAGAAGCCGAGACACAATCGGTCAAAGGAATCTTCCTTCCGACCAAGAAACAATCGGTCAAAGGAATCTTCCTTTCGACCAAAAAATAATCGGTCAAAGGAACCTTCATGATTCCAACCAAGATTCTCTCAGTCAACAGGACATCCCTATCACTTATTCTGGGGATGATTCCTTATATGACTTTCGACCAAAAAATAATCGGTCAAAGGAACCTTCGAAAGGACCATCTTTTCCACTACCTCGTCTTCAATGTCTAGAGAAGTGACTACTTTGTCATCACGGAAGATCAAGATGCTTCTAGCTTTAACAATCAAGAGTAGAAAATTGCTGCTTTGGAGGCTAGTTTGAAGAACATGGCTGAGATGATGACATGCATACATGCTGTGATTATGGCACAACATACGGTTCCACCGATTGTGAATCTAATTCTGGCCCAAGAATCGGTAACAACACCAGCTCCCATCAATATAGATCTGGGGGTACAGTCTCCTCACACCGCTTCCACACCTACACAGGCTATTCCAACTCAATCTGGTGTTAGGGGTAGTACTTATCATGCATTAACCCCTCCTAACATATTAAATCAATCCACTGCTCCACAATCATCAGGAGATACTAATGAGGCCATAAAACTTTTACGTAATCAATTTGAAGCAATCAAACAGAAAGACGGCTTGCAGAAGCTTGGGATTAAGCAGCCTTATCCCATAGAATGGAAGGACATCGCCAAGTTAATACCTCAATCACTTTGAGGTAATGACTGATCAACTCCAGCCAAATGACGCTCTACTTACTAGGATTTTTGTCGGATGTTTAGCAGGTGCAGCTTATGACTGGTACAGTAGTTTATCAGATGGTTGTATTACCTCTTTCTCTGGATTCAAACAAATATTCCTGGAATGATTTTTTGAGGGAACAAATGACATGACTACGTCTGCTCTCATTAAAATTAAACAGCGAAACAATAAAACAACTGAAAGGTTTATTGAACAATTCTGCCGTGAGGCACTCAAAATGTCTCTTGGAACTACAGATGCTCTGACTATATACACTTGCAAATCAAACCTATTACATATAATCAGCATATGGACCGGATCGACACAGTTCCAGGATTGGCCTTTATCCATAGTGAATACTAAAGCGGCAGAAGAAAGTGCTGACAAGTTCAAATAATTAGGTATTCAGATGCCTAATCTTAACAAAGATGAACATGTTACACCTAATAATAGTGGCCGTCAGAACAACCGCAAGAGTAAAAAGACTTTGGCTATCAATGTCAAAGGCAAAAAAACTCTAGCCGTGAACATAGGTCAATCAACACCTCCAACGGCACCACCACAAAGGGCACCACGTCAGAAAGAAAAACATTCTTTTGATGAAGATGATGTCATGAGTATCTTTGACTGTATGATCAAGAGCAATAAACTTCAACTGCCAGAGGCAAAATGCCCAGATGAAGTAGGTAAAACTGACCACCCCAAATATTGTGTTTATCACAGATTTATCGGACATCCGACTCGAGCATGCTATGTGCTCAAAGGCAAGATCAAGGAGATGGTTAATTCTAGCACAATTACTCTCCAACAAGACGAAAAGACTGTAACAGCTAATGTCATCTCTCTATAGTTTGGCAATTTTCTTGCTCAACTTGTGTAGTACGGCATCATTTCCATCCTGAGAACCACTTTAGAGATTGTTAATCTCCCACCTGTATGAACTGATGGTCTTATTCCTCTGTCTACTGATAATGGAGAGATTATGTGGATCCATCCTGATTTGGTGGCTGACTTTGAAGCATCTTCTTCATCTACAAAGTCCAAGAAAGCAACCAAATACAAGTCATGTCACATGACTTCATTGAGTGAATATTGTCCTCCACCTTTAACTGTTACTTTCACTTCTGCTGCAGATCCTTCTTCTTTCTCCCTTTCTGAGACAATACTGTCATAGCCAGAGGCCAAATATCAACCAGCTTTTCATCTATATAGTCCACAATCTCGTGAACTAATGACAAAGATGGGATATGATCTGTTAGGGTTATATACTAAAAGCATCACTTTTTAGTAACCTTATTTCCTTAAATTTTGAATAAGAATCATATGGGCAAATGTTTGCATATTGTATTTATTGCAAGTGTTAATGCAAATGTCTGATATTCTATATTATAGATAATATGGTGTGTGGTGTCCCACAGAAGATTATATTATCAGTTTCCTATGGAGTATATAAATAGTTCACAACCTAGATGGACTTGGACAATATATTGGAAAGGTTGTAGTGTAATCTGGTATTAGTCTATCTTGACTATAGGTTTACACTAGTATATTTTGTGTGTATTGAACAGGACCACTTGAGGTTGTTCTCTTTGTACTGACTACATAAGAGAACAAACACCTCTGTTATTATGGATGCTTGTGCTCTTAACCCGTATATAATAACGGACATGTATATGCAGTGTATATTATTTTGACTCATAAAAGAGTGAGATTCATTATGGATCGACAATCTCTATGAATTGGGTAATAACATTGTATGTATGATGGGTTGTTGATTATAAATAGAATCCATGTCCCGATACATCGGGTTGATGATGTCCCCTTAAGGAGCTCATATGGATTGTTATGTAAACCCTGCAGGTGGATTATATCCGACATGACAAATAAAGTTGAGCGGTACTACTTAAGGATAAAAGATGTTGAATCAATATAGTTGTCAGTAACTTAATTTGATCGACGGACATACGATATCTTAACATGGGGAGCCAAATGAGCATATAACGAAAGGAGCCCACAAACATAATTTGGGATTAGGGAGGTAGTGCAACAATAGCTCATTAGTGGACCGAGCTATTGTTAATGGGCCTGGATTGTGTGTTCGGGCTGAACACGGGATATCCAGATCCGTTAGGAGGCCTAACCCTAATTTCTTCTCATGGTCCCTGTCGTAGCCTATATATATCCTCTATTCTCTGGCCGCCACATGACGGATCAGAAATCTGAAATTTTCTCTAAATTTGTGATTCACATAAGGAGAGAAAGAGAGGGCTGCCAAGGAGAAGAAAAGGTTGGGAGATCGTCGCCCACACGACGTCCAACTCGATGAAGGAATACGTACAGAAGATATTGTGGTCGTCCGCTCGAGATTGCCAGGAATTACTTATCTCCTTTCCGTCGCAGGTATAATTCGTGAACCCTAGTTTCTGCCTATGAAGGGTTAGAACACGTATTAGATCTGTTTAACTTTCTATCGATCAATACGCACACCAAAGGAAGGGTCTTGGGAATCCCCAGTTCCATCATGATCTACAAAAGGCTTCCGGCTTGAATCATGGAAAAGGATGTCATGTACCTATTTCTCTATGCCTTTCAAATAACCAATCTCGAGTTAGTTTGGGTTACAGGACAAACTTTTCATCTTGTCAAAAGAAACCTTCCAGAAGTAAGACCCAGGCAAAAAGTTGTAATATGGTAACCTTTGAATCTGTATCCGAGGAAGAGGCTTTAACTGGCACCAGGTCTGGAAGAATTTACCTAAGAGACTATTCAGAAGGCCAGGAGAACCCGGCTCTAGTTCTAGAGGCTTATTCTCATGCTGTCAATGTTCCACTAGTTTCATCGCCTCCAGTGGAACCAACTCCTCCCAAACCAACGACAACTGACAAAGGAAAGCAGCTTGTCCGTTTTGACAAAGTATTGAAGAAGAGTCCAGTTCTAGGACTCGAGAAGCCATATAACTTTGATATACTGGCTCAACTGGCTAATATCCCAGCAAGGTTATCAATTTTTGAACTACTGCGTCTCTCAAAAGAAACTCGAGAGACATTGAGTGAAGCATTGATACAAGCTGATACTTGTCTAGCACTCCTCAACAAGCCAGAGAAGGAGCCTGTAACTTGTACTTATTATCATATTAAGATGGAGCTGATGCCCAATATCACCTTTACACAAGATGATATGTTACGAAAAGATAATCGTCATGACCGACCCCTCTACTTTACAGGATATGTCGATACTATAAAGATTGATCGCGCTTTGATCGACCATGGGTCTGCCCTCAGCATCATGCCAAAGACTTTACTAAATGCCTTAAAGATTCTTGTACGTAATCTTTCAACAACCATCACAAAAATCTTGGAATTTAATTCTGGAAGAAGTGAACCTTTGGGAAAGATCCGCCTGAAAGTTCAAATAAGCAATCTTCGTACAAAGGTTACTTTCTATGTGATCGACAATCATGGCTCTTATAATGCCTTAATGTGAAGATCCTTTCTACATGAGCATAACATTGTACCATCCACTCTACACCAATGCTTCAAATATGTAGACGTCAATGGAGAGGTCCAAAAGGAAGTAGCTGACCTAAATCCTTTTAGGGGCATTAAAGTATATTGTACTGATTCTCGAATGTACAAGGAAGAATTCATGAAGGTTGTATTAGCGATGGATAGTGAGGAAGATCAAAAAGATACTTCAAAAGATGTTCTCATAATCCCTGTCAAAGGACGTACTACTCGTTCCTCTTCTTCCCAGGTATTGACTATCTATTTTTTCTCTCATAACAAACAGCTTCCTGCTGTAGAAAAGGAACAAAGAGAGCTTACCTCTTCTGAGACTCTTGTTATCGACCTTCGCCGTAACAAACCTTCTCCTTCTCCTCCTCTGGTTATCAACCTTCCTAAGTCTTCTGTTAAGGCCAAAAATCCTTCCTCTCCTCCTCTGGTGATCAACCTTACTAAGCCTACTGTTAAGGCTAAGAATATTATTGTAAATGATGATGTACAAATCAATAAAGTAGCATCTCTTTACAGTATACTGATATTTTTTATTATACTCGATGTTATTTAGAAATTCTAGATAACTTCGTACCACTTACCATAGGAGTAGTTCAACCTCTCCAAGACGAAGTATTGCTCGAACCAATGCAGGACTCCTTCTTCTTAGTTCCTTCCATGAAGAAAGATGAACTTCCTATACTTTTTAGTAAAGGAACATAACAGAAGATCACGCCCAATGGTGAAAAAAAAATTATGATAACGGAAGACTTCAACTAGGTCGTTATAGTCAACAGTCAAAAGATATCATTCAGAAGATGAGCTATAATTTTAAAGCTGGTATCAATGGTGGTAAGGGAAGGCGAACTCCTATTCGTATCCCTGCTCCAAAAGGAAAGTCACAATAATATTACAGCAAAACGAAGCGGGAATTGGTTTATACTTCACCAATTTTGACTCCAGAAGTATCTGAATCCGATAAAGAAGAACGATCTAACTCTTCTGATTCCGTCTTATGGGATTCAGATACCAGTGTAGGGCACGTCTATCGAGTAACTCTATTTTCCAATATGGTAGCTGCTGAGTTCTCGGAAGACGGCGAAGACTTTACCGAAGCCTATGAATCTGATCCTTGGGCACAAAGAATGGATACTCAATGGGAGCTTCGCTTCGAGCAACGTGAGCCACCTACCGAAGATCAGTTAGTTCAAGTCGATGTTGGAGATGAAACTTCCCCAAAACCAATATTCATCAGCAAAAGCCTCCCTGAAGTGGATAAACAAGAACTAATCCATCTCATTAGGGAGTACATTATTGTATTCGCTTGGAGCTATAAATACATGTCAGGATTAGATCCCCAGATTGCTACCCATAAACTCAACATTCTGCCGAATGCAAGGCCAGTCAAGCAACAACAGCATCGATTTTGACTTGACATGATGAACGCCATAGAAGCCGAATTCAAGAAGCTCATCGCATATGGATTTGTCAGAGAAGAACAACATCCGGACTGGATGGCTAATGTTGTCCCAGTTTTGAATAAAATGGGGAAGGTCCGAGTCTGTATCGACTTCAGAGACCTTAATGAAGCTTGTCCCAAGGACGAATTTCCTCTTCAAATCAGTGATGTCATGATCGACAATACTTGCAAATTTGAACGAATTTCTTTTATGGATGTATTTTCAGGATATAATCAAATCAAGATGCATCCAGAAGATGAGAAATATACATCTTTTCGCACTCCTTTTGGAGTTTATTGCTACACTGTCATGCCGTTTGGTCTCAAAAATGTTGGTACAACTTATCAGTGGGCCATGAGGACTATCTTATGTGATCATTTGCGAAAGACGGTTGAATGCTATGTAGACGATATTGCTGTCAAAATTTATCTAAAGGGAGACAACATTTAAGACTTGAGAACTATATTCGATCTAATATGCCAGCATCAACTCAAGATGAATCCCACTAAGTCATTCCTGGGAGTCTCTAGTGGCAAATTTCTTGGATTCGTTATTACCTCTAAAGGTATACACGTTGACCCTGAGAAAATCAAAGACATTCAAAAGATGCGTCCTCCACGCAACCTAAAAGAGCTACGAGGATTCCTGGGATGGCTTGCGTATATCAGAAGATTCATCTCAAATTTCTCTGGACGATGTAGACTGTTCACTCAACTCATGAAAAAGGGTATGTCTTTTATTTGGACTGAAGAACATCAGCAAGCATTTGAAGACATAAAGTGGTACTTGATGAACCCTCCAGTTCTAGTGCCTCCAATCTCAGGAATACCCTTCCTGATGTATGTTCGAGCGATGGACCATTCATTAGATGCTTTATTAGCTCAGAAGAATAAAAAAGGTCATGAACAGGCTACTTATTATCTTAGCCATACAATGATTAAAGCTGAACATCGATACACCCCAGTGAAAAAAGAATGTCTAGCTTTGATGTTTGTTGTTCAAAAGATGGGACATTATATTATTGGCCAAACTATTCATGTTATTTCTAGAGTTAACCATCTCCGAGTCTTGATGAAGAAGCCCAGTACACTCAATTCCAGGCTTGCAACATAGGCCATATTGTTAGCACAATATGATATGGTTTATGTTCCTTAAAAGTCTGTTAAAGGTCAAGCTCTTGCGGACTTTCTGGAAGCTCATCCAATTCCCAAAACATCTAAACTCTGCGACGAGATTCCAGATGAAACTTTGAAATCCAACATGAATTCAGAAGAAATTCTTACCTGGCATATATTCTTTGATGGTGCATTCAGAATCGGACCAAAAGGTGCCATTGTAGCTGGAGTTGGAATCGTCCTCGTCTCACCAGAAGGATTAGCTATTCAAAGAGCTTATTCTTTACATGAGTCATGTTCCAATAATGTGGCTGAGTACAACGCTCTGCTTATTGGCCTCCAATTGGCTAAACAATTAGATATTGAATATCTTGAAGTATATGGAGAGTCTAAACTGATTGTCAATCAGGTTAGAGGCACAGATGAAGTTTGGCAACCAAATCTTGTCCCATATCATGAAGCAGTAATTAGGCTGGCAACATCGTTCAAGGGTTTCTTCATTGAACATGTACGTCGGGCATGTAATACGGAGGCTGATGCATTGGTTAATATGGCAGTCGTATTAGCAATCCCAGTGAAAAGGCAACAGATAATTGTCGTTACTAATAGAGAGTTATTTTGCATTGAGAATAACTCAAATATTGAGTTCAATAGTTCAATTGAAGTCAATACCATTAGTAAAAATTGGAGAGCTCTTTTCATTGATTTTGTGGTACATAACATTTTACCTGAAGATTCTAAAGAAGCTATAAGAATCCATAGGCGATCACTTCGGTTTTACTATAAACATACTTCTAAAGCCCTTTATCGAAGAACATTTGATGGTCTACTCTTATACCATCTTGCGGGAGATAAAGCAAAACAAATACTACGTGAAGCCCACGATGGGGTATGTGGTGCACACCAGCCTGGTCCTAAGTTACAAGATCATATCCGACGTATGTGCTATTATTGGCCCACTATGGTATCAGACGGCATTAAATATGCAAGAAAATATCGAGCCTGTCAAATTCATGCAGACTTTATCCATCAACCGTTAGAATTTCTTCATCCGACTGCTGCATCATGTCCCTTTAAAGCTTGGGGTATGGATGTCATTGGTCCTATCAATCCATCGTCATCTAGAGGACATCGGTTTATACTAGCTATAACCGATTACTTCTCAAAATAGGCAAAAGCCATACCTTTATCTGAAGTCAAGACTAGCGGCATCATCAACTTCATCAAACATCATGTGATACACAGATTCGACATTCCTCGACGAATCATTCATGATAATGGACCACAATTTATCAGTCAAAAATTTACTCGGTCTCACGATGATAACAGAATCAACAATGTTGCTTCCACGATCTACAATCCTGCAGCGAACGGTTTGGCTGAAGCATTCAACAAAACCATCATCAAGCTTCTCAAGAAATTCGTTTCTACTAATAAAAAAATTGGAGTGAAAAGCTTGGAGAATGTCTATGGACTTATCGTACTACTATACGTACTCCAATAGGTTGCACACCTTTCTCCTTGGTGTATGGATGCGAAACTGTCCTACCATTAGAAATTTAAATCCCCTCTTTAAGGATTGCAATTGCCAATGAACTCACAACAGAAAACAATGATCGTCTTCGACTTCAGGAGCTTGAAGCGCTTGACGAGAAACGACTCCTAGCTCAACAGCATATTGAGCTATACCAAGCCCGTCTATCAAAAGCTTTCAACCGTAAAGTCAAAGTGTGAGCATTTCAAAAAGGAGAACTAGTTCTAACCGTCAGACGTCCTAGACTATGACGCACATAAGCATGGGCAAGTTCAAAGCAAAGTGGGAAGGTCCCTACGTTGTAAACAAAGTTTTCTCAAACGGAGCTTATCAACTGACTGGTATGGATGGTCGAGTCGCCATGATGCCTATCAATGGCAAATTTCTCAAGAAATATTATGTATAAAAACACATCAGCACAAAAAATAGAATGTAAATAAAATTCCTTTTATTGCATAACTCAGATAGAAGGAAATACATATAATCAACGAGAACCAGAGCCCTCTTGATGGAAGACATATTTTGCAAGAAGCCCGAATACATTATTGTTGGATTATATCAACAATTCACACGCAACTTTCCCCAGAGCTTCTTCTTCGGCAGTGCTTCCAGGTTCCACCAGTTTGGCAAGAATGTCCTGCTTCTGTTCAGGAACAGCCGAGCTTTCTCCCACTTCTGGCTAGGTAGGCGACGGAGGCTCGTCAGAAGAAGTGTCGACAGCATCTTCGATCCTCGAGATGATCTCAGCCTCCTTAGGTACATCTTCGAAAGACATTTGCAATGAAGGAATAGGTGTGGATAACATTCTCCAAAAAGTTTTACACTATTTATAGACTGAAAGGCCAAAATAATCTATCGCGGGAACCGAAGCGACCTTTCCTCGAAAAGGCATGTTCGTTCATTCATCTCTTTTTATCTCGTGAAGAGGTCTTCATTTATTGTCTGTCTTGAGAATCGAAACAATTTTTTTCCTCAAAAAGGCATGACTACTCATTCATCAATCCTATCACCTCTGTTCACCTCATGAACAAACCTATATTTATTATCGTTTATTTACTTTCTTGTAAATAAAGTTACAGATCATAAATACTCAAAATCCCCAGTAGAGTCCATCTGAATCATTAATTCTGTCTTTTGAAACCCAACTATTTTAAAAGGTATCTTATATTTATGATAAATCTGTATTATCACAGATATCATCTTTTTAGACATAATATCCTGTCTTTGAGTCCCAGCTGACTTGAAGATCATCAACAGAAAAATGGGTTTATGTTCACATTACCTTTGAATTCTATTTTCTATATCATCACATCAAATCAAATCATAAAGGAGAGAAAAATCATTCTTTATTTCTTCTTTGAAAACATAGTTACATCTTAATGGAAACCTATTACATCTCGGATTTTCATTCTGATACAGCAAATGGAGGCCTATTACATCTTTGAATCTCCTTGTTGGTGCCAGTTCCTTGTCGACTCGACCTGAAGCAGCGAGCAAGGCAACGAAATCAACTCTGGTCTTCTCTCTCAGAAAGACGAGAGGAGAACGACATAGTACAGCATCTTGAAGACAAGTTGCTGTCAATACAACTGGTGGAGAAACGACGACCCTTCGTGAGAAGTAGGAATGAGATCACCCTTGTGATACGATTCCTAGTTCAGTGTCTTCACCATCCAACTCTCATGTATAAAGGCTCTTCATGCCATCTCGAGGAAGCCCTTTTAAATATGAAGAGTTCTGAGCTGTCTGATGTGTGTGTCAAGGTGGTTCAGCTCCATAGCATCCAAGGTCACCGATACCAGTTCTGGGGAGTTTTGTCAGTTGGTCCCCTGTAAGCATTAGAAAGAAGATAAGAATACAGTGAATGCTCTCTTTCTATCTATATACAATTGAGGTTGGAACGTCATGTGCGTCCCTAGGTATATATTTCGAGAAGAATAGAATGCAAAAGATTTGAAATAACACATGAGACGCCACGTGTTGTTCAGAAGTTGGTATTGTCGAAACAACAATTCTAAAAATAAAAAAAGCCAAACTTTTTTATTTTATAAAAAGAAGACAGATACTATAGACCTAGGCGCTATGGCCATTATGGAAAATGACACTCTCATATCACGTCACTCCTTTTTTTTGTCATCAGTCTGACGCAAAGCAGCACTTAACTCCTCCAAGTTGTGGATCCCCTAGCAGTGCATCAAACGGAGGAACCTTTCCCTCTGTTCCAATGTGCCACGCTCTTCGGAAGACGATAGACCACCACTAGAACGAGTAAAGACTGTTGGGGTTAGGTCAAAAAAGTCTAAGAAGTTCTCCGCCCTCATAGACGGATCAGCTTCTAGCAAAATACGTCGCAGGTGCAGGGTTAGACTTCTCCTTAGAAGCTTTGCCATTGACGTTCGTCTCCTTCTTCATGTTATCTTTGGATGCCATGAGAGTGAATGAAGATGGAGTTTGAACCTCATGCCCATATATATATATATATATACAGTGAAGGTCGGCCCCCGCTAACTCTTAATCTTCCCCATAAATGGGTGGGTAATATTTAACGAGGAAGAAAAGAAAAAGATGTTTCGGAAAAGAGCGCCCCATAAATAGGTCATTGTTGGAAATGAACCTAGCACTTAATAATCTTTTTGATTAAGAGTGCAAGACTTTTTGCGTTGCGTGACCATTAGGTTGCACGACTATGCGCAGTAATCAGGTTACGCCGCATCATGCTGTACAATATGTCAAGTCACGTCCAAAAGAAGGCACAAGTTTTTGAAATGCTATGCAACGCGGGTCGACAGCAACCAAACTCTAAAAAGAGTAGGCGTACGTTGTCAAAATCGAGCCAAACCCTAAATAGGGCTTGTCGACAATCGGGTCTATGATCAGATGCTTACCCTCCATGGCCGGGTTGGCCGTTTCTCGGTGTGACAAAGGCGGCGCTCGCGTAGAGGACTCGGCCACATTCTTTACCTTCTCGGCAGCAGAGTGCTTGGGGGCCATTGACAGTTGTTGAAGGAAACTCTCGAAGATCGAAAAGAAGAAGAAGAAATAGGGTTCTTTAGAAATTCCAAACAATTATGAAGGATAAAAAATCCAAAGGGTACGGCTATTTATAGCTTTGCAAATAAAGCTGAACCGCGTAACTTGCGCTGAAGAACCGGGCTCGAGTTGACTGGCGCAACCTAGACACAGTCATTTCTAAATTCAAAGTATTTTGAAACTTTGAAGTCTTATTAAGTTTTGAAAACTGTGAAGGGGGTCTTGTAGAGGTTAAAAATTAAGCTATGCTACTCACCCAGAAGTCATCTCATCAAGTTGCATCATATCAATAGGTTGCGTCATATCACGTTGTGCCTACATCAAGTTGCGCCACATCAGGTTGCGTCCATCTCAGGTTGTGCCATCCTCAAGTTGCGCGAGAGCCACGTGGCGCATCTTTTCGAGAAGCTGTAACGGCATCATCAATGCCTGACAACTGACAGCACGTATATCAAGGAAAATGTGTTCCCGCGCAATACGGCGCTCGAGGAGATTTGGTCAGATTTTATGACAGCTAGCCGTTTGCGCAACGTGTCAAAGTGTGCGAGGTTGTACTTAGGTGCAAGTTGCTACATTGTGCCCCCGTATAACCTGATGAAGCTCACGCAAGGTGATCGTCCAGAGCAGGTTGACGTAGCGCGCATGCTACTAACTTCGTAAAACGTGTTCACTATATTGCTCACAACCATGTGCATTTCACTCAAATGATGCCACATGTCCACAGCAGTTAGTGCAACCGCTCGTGCAAGTTGCTATATTGTGCCCCTACACAACCTGATGAAGCTCGCACAAGGCGATCAAACAGTATCCAGAACAGGGTAACATGGCGCACAAGCCCAACTTTGCAGAACGTGCCCACTACACTGCCCACGACCACACGCTTCTCACTCAAACGATGTCACGCGTCCATAGCAGTTGGTGTAACCGCTCGCACAAGTGAACAGGTGCGCAACCTAAAGCTCGCGTAATTCCAGAATAACTGCTAAACAGTTATTTCAAAGAACTCTATAAATAGAGTTTCAAATCAGTCTCAAAGCATCACGAATGATCATAATCTCATGCTAAAGTGCTGTTGCATCCTCCATAGGTTCGTGTCTTCTATATCACATCGTCCAAGGAATTAAGTGATCGTATTCTGATCAGATTTCTATAGTTGTACTTCTCCATAAATCAATTGTACTTTTTGTACTCTTTCTCAGTTTGTAGAAATTTATACCTCTTTTGTTTTTTTGCAAACACTTTCATTAAAGGACATATACTTACATTTTGTTATCCTGATTAACTTGTTTAAATTTCTAGAAGCTCCTTTAAAATTCTTATAGATATAGTTGGAATAATTTTTCGATGACTTATAATGGCAAGGCATATGCGCACTGTCGCTATTTATTTGAATTATGGAGACTGAGGGTTCATTGCAGCCAGTAACGCATTGACATGGCATGACTCTAAGTCGAAGTAATTTCAAGTAAGCGTAGGTTATTGAATATTATTAAAACTATGCCCTAGTTACCCTATTTGATCTTTGAGTTATTATGTTAATATTGGATATAGTTAATAGAATATTTGATACTACATTATATTTGAGTCATAAAACCAAGAACTTACTATAGCTAGATGTACACTGGCGAGGCATAGATTCTCGGTGAAACGACTTCAGATATGCATACGGTTTTCAAATACCATAGAGGCTATATCTTTTATTTGCTCGTGACTAATATTTTTTCATGATCCGCAAATCTTGCACTCTCACTCTAAATAGATTTGATATCATATTTCTTGTTATCGTATTCTAATAAACTAGTAGGTCTTTTTTTTTCTATCTTTCATATTAAAAAATCATCATTTAGTTCCTCCTAGTAATCATTTAAAACAAATTACTATATTTGATTAACCAATTACTATATTTGATTCTATTCCACTTGATTCATAATCACATCTGGATTTTGATTCGATGATCGTGCCTAAATGATTTTGGTTAAACAGTAATTGTGCCAAAACGATTTTGAATTGATCATTCTTAAACGATTTTGATCGTGACTAGACTACTTTGTTTATATTTCGATCATGCCAATTCGCATATTTTCCTAGATTTTGATTATATTCGTCGACCGATTTTGATCGTTATTGTATCATTTCTTGATCGTGCCTAATTATATCCTTTGAAATTTCGAGGACAAAATTTTTCTAAGGTGGGTAGATTTGTAAGCCCACTTCCCAAATTTTAATTTTTTTTTTATTTTATTTGATTATGATTAGTTTTATGATCATTAGGAGTCATGCCGAAGCTTATAGGTGAGCTACAACCATATTAAGGTCATATGACGTCTAGATAGCTTATATATGTATTATTTAGCTATTTTATATTTTTATATAACTTTTGGATATTTTTAGGTATTTAATATTTAAGGGTTTATTATTTTTAAGGACTTTTAGGATTTACTTAAAGGTGATTCGGGGGTATTTCGGGACCAAATATTTTTATTTTGGCTCTAGATGACTAAAAAATTTTCCATAATATTTTAGGATTTTTTTAGATTTTTTCTAAAAATTTTAGAAATTTTTAGATAATTAAAACCTACATAATTTATTTTTATAGGCTTTTGGAATTTACTGTGGGGTCACACGATGATATTTTGAGTTAAATTATTTTTACTTAGGTTCTTGACACTTAGATATATTTTCTAGAATTTTCTAGGAATTTTTTTAAATTTTTCTGCAATTTATTTGGAGTTAAAATAATTTTTAAATAATTTTTTGAATTTAAATTAGCATTTACACAGTCAGAAGCCCAGTCAGCCACACCCGGGCCCATATGTCGGTGCCAAACTGCCTCACTATGTATATATATATATATATATATATATATATATATATCAATTCGGCCGCACATTCATTCTCAAATTCGCTTCAGGGTGCCCGAAGATCTCGCGTGTCCAAGAAGTGATCGCTTCCTAGGGTCTTACTACCGAATACAGAGTCGCTAGCTCCCTAGACCCCAAGCACATCCACTTATTTCTAACGTCGGAGATTGACCACAATAACTTTTGGGCCAGAGGCTGTGGTCGGGTCGATGCTCGACTTATGCAAATTTGTCAAATGGTCGTATGACTTTTCCACGAAGGAAGACTCAGCTATCATTTTGGTCCGGGTCACTCTGCCGAACCTACCCCTGATCTGTTTCGTTCCCACCGCCTTGAAACGGATTGTCAACTCTTTTGGGAATTTCGTAACTCTGTCAGAGGAACCTGTTCCATCTCCAAAGCTAATTACGCTAAAGTATGTATGAAAGTCGATCTCACTAAGGAGCTCCCCAACTTCACTCAATTTTGCTTGGCAGCAAGAAGCACATGCAACAAATCATCTATGACAACAGCATCATCTTTTATAAGCACTAGCACATGCACGGATACTCCACCGAGCTCTGCTACAAAGCCCACCCAGATCTGAAGAAAAAGGTGAACCAGAACAGTGACCAGACACCTCTCCTCCCTCTCCCCAATACCCATCTGCTCTTTGAAGCCAGTGATGGCAACCCTCGAAGCAGAGGACAACCCCAGCAAACCAAATATTTAGATAGAGACTCCTCTACCCCCCCTCCCCCGTTGCAGGGACCAAAACTAACCAATGAATCCGACGCTTTCGACTTGGCGCACCCCGAGCACTCTCAAGAGGCCTTTCTCCCAATTGGCGACCCGGGACTCGTCAACAACATCTAGGTACCGGAGAGTGGAAACCTTTCCAACTGGGAGACAGATACTCTTCCCCTTCAACCTTCACCCGTGGGGAGCTCCGACGTCCCCAAGACACATGGTACCATAAACCTTTCTAACAAATTTGATCTCCTTATGGGGGTACTACCCTATGACACACAGGAGACATATCTCTCTACCACGGATGCCTCTGATGTAGAGGAGGTGGAGGAAGATGATGATTATACCGAGGCCAGTATAGATGATGATGAAGTAGATAACGTCTCGGAGGAACCAGTTGCTGAAAACGTCGTTCACTTGACCCCCCCGGTAGCAGGAGCCTCCCCCCAATCCCGATAGCACTCCAGACGCTACTCGCGCCACGGCTGTCTTAGCTCTGATCAGAGACACCCCGCCTTTCCTGCGGGATTATTTTGTTCGGATCGCTGCTCTCCGTTCTCCGGAGGAGGCATTCAAGGAGTACATAGTCATTAAAAAATTGACCGAGCAACCGAATCACTGTGAAATGATGCCGACCATAATACTGGAGATTGAACAGGCCATCGACGTTGCACAAGGTATTCCGACCTGGTCTCATTCCGACATAGAGGCTTACCTGGCATACAAACTCGAGAAGGAAAAGGAGACGGCGATGCCTCGTTATTTTCGCTCCAACAATGGCTGGTCCAAGAGGAAATCGGCCAATCCCGACAGACCCCCGTAGCTTTCGACACTCGGACTCTCTCTTTAGGTCAGGGTTCTGTCTTATCTTTCTCTTCCACTTTTTGTCGCCTGGGCCTGCTCATGGCCCGGTCACTTTTGTCCGTGTCCGCTCGGGCCACCCCCAATGTTGACGCTTTTGTAGGTCGTCCGGGCTATCTCCCGGCGCTACCCTTGAGCCTTGGCTCCTCCTCTTCTCAATAAAACTTGGCTTTGTTTAATATATATATATATATATATATATATATATATATATATATATATATATATATATATATATATATATATATATATATTAATTAACCCTAGTTTATTATTCCAGTCTCCTTTGTGGTTTGATCTTAGAGATCTTCCAACTTCACGAGATGATTGCGATCAACTCTAACGTCCGTTTCAAGTGGCATTTATTTTGTTAGAAGCGTATCAAGGTTATATTTCCAAAAAAATATTTTATTTGTTGTAATTATATACGCAAATTTATAGAGATTTATTTGAGTGTCAGTTGTCTAAAAATTGACGTGTCGCACTATTTTTGAGATTCTGGGAGATCTCGAACTCCGCTTTGCGATCCGTTTAAAGTTTTGGAAAGCTGACACGAAGATCTACAACATATAACTTTTCCAAACATTCAGAAATTTTTTTTATTGTTTTATTTATTACGTTAATCTCAGATTTGACTGATAATTCACCGATTTGGTCAATGTTAGCCATAACAGCGATAACTTTTGTCAAAGCGTGATTTTGTGACACGTTCAATTCCGGTGCACTCGTGGTGCTAAAATCTACCATGATGTACCCTCAAATTATTGAGTTCATAATGTTTACCTAGTTAGTCAATGGTACGTCTCGATTTGTGTGCCATGGATTCAAAAATTGGAACCGTAACTTTCTATAGCCAAAATTCCTTGTTTAATTATATTAGATTAAATTAGGGTTTTTATATGTTTTATTCTAGAATTAAATAGAATTAATTAGGTTAACCCATTAGCCATTTTCTATGACTTTTAGAATGGGATTTTAGATCTAACTTGTGGTTATTCGTAAACGGGTTCATGGTACGATGGTATGGTATGGTTTGATAGCTTCTTGTTATCAACTTGTGAAACCAGTTCGTTCAGGAATTCAGGCAAGTACACTATTGCTTTATGTGCTTCTTACATTATAATGATATTTTTATTGTGTTTCATTGAGTATCATGTTAAGACACGATTGTGACATGATAGGCTTGATTGCATCATCGCTCGTTTATTGACTGTTTAGTGAGTAGGGAGGGAAAATGCGAGTAGATATGTAAACAAAGCCTAATGATTGTTATTGTGGATAGCTAAGTCATACACTTCATGTATGGGTTAACCGTACCTTTTTATTATGGATAGCCATCTTCAATTTGTCGTATTATCCAAGCCGTTCACATGTCGAAAAGTATTTCAAATACATTGTCTGTTTACTTGTACATGAATTTATTGCTAGTTGTCTCGTTCGTACATGTTCTTGGTAGTAATTTCTTGTACATGTTTATTGTTTCTAGTTCATATACATGTTTTCTTATTCTCTACTGCATCTATACTTGTCTATCTTATTTTGTATTAAGTTACATTATAGTAATATGGTTGTACCTTGCTCCTTTCCTGACTGGATCGTTGCAGGTGACTTGCCATGCTTCCTACTTTTGCTCTATGGACCATATGGAGGAGATAGAGATCTTGGATGTCGACCTTATATTCTAGATTAAATAGTTCTTTTATTTTTAGCGGGTTTGTTTCCGAATGTTATTTTGATGAATTATTGGATTTGTAATTTGAATAATTATTGTAAATAAGCAATTAGATTTGATTTATTATGCTTGAGTTGACATTAAGACCTAGACAGCGTACTACCGTCGATGTTGCGGCAAAAGCTGGACTTGGCTACCTACTTGTATCCCGAAAAGCGGGAGCGGGTCGTGACAACTGTGGATTCAAAGCTTGTATTTCACTATTGTGACTATAGTAGATTCAAGTCCGAGCATGTAAATCCCCAAAATTTCCCACTAAATATTTTGTTGATTTTTCGGTACTAAAATTTTAGCATCCTTGTTAAGTGTTAATTGTTATACGTTTATGAAATTAGGTATATATATATATGACCTCTATGGGTTATAATTTTATTTGTTTTTTTACTACCATAAAATATGTATATACGTGTTTTCTGTATGAACATATATAGTAAATGTTTTTAATTAAAGATATTTTGATATAATAAATACATATACCAGCTAGAAGATTTTCATAAATTCATGATGTTTATATATTAAAGTATAGTTGCTTCATTACTTTGAATTTGATAAGGATAAATATTCATATATACATTTTTATATATATAGATAAATGACTAAGCTTTTACATATATTATGTTATAAATATTGTAAAATATATATTAAATATCTATTAGATAAATATTTGGAGATGATATTGTATGTATCTTTTTAGAATTTTTATTATAAACATTTAATAGATTTTGTAGTATGTATATATTGTCTAAAAAAAGCAGCTTCTCGCATAATCTCATGAGAAGCATACCACGTTAAACCCGCGACCCCTGTGTGTTCAACCGAATGAGTGTCGACAATATATACCTATACTCGGTAATAGAAACGAGCCCAAAACCCTAAAACTAAAATCCCGAAACCTCCGCCACTCCATCCTGATCCCCTGGGCGGCTACCCCATGGGCCGCATGCCGCCCGAGGCAGCCGCCGGTGGCCAAAAAATTGGCGTGCACATTGAAGTCGACAGAGGCCGCAGCAGCAGTAGAAGCCTGCGGGGAGGCTACTTCATGGCACGACAACCCAGCAGCCGTTTGATCGTTTGCCAAATCATCTTCTCGGGTAAGTTCACAACCTATACGGCTACCTTCCTTTTTAAATAGACTTTAATGAGATGCGCTAGGTCGACCAGGAAACCCCGGCAAAAATCCCGAGAAACCACTCGAAAACATAACAGTTTTAGACTTCAAAACCATAACTTTGAAGGCAGATTTTTGTCAGTTCTTCGACAGTTTCAAAAAATCTAATTAAAGAGGTTTATAGAAAACATATATGAGATCAGAACCCTTTTATTAGATCCTGATTTCATCAAACAGGTGCATGGTTATTCGATTACAAAAATCCAGAAAAAAGCTGTTTTTGAAAACTAAAATATTTAGAAAATTGTTCGATACGGCATGCGCCCCAACAAACCGGATGACGTGGTCATGCACTATACATATCGAAAGGCGCGTATGGATGTTGCCGACGTGTGGGAACTGACGGAACTCGATTTCGCTACCTGTGCGCGACAAAATCAGTGTGTATCCGTCAAGATACCCCTGTATCGATCTTTTGCAAACTTGGCCCTAACTTCGTGTACGTTGGTCGTATCGAGACAAAACTTGCGCCAATAGGACCGTATCAAAATTATGTTCCTGTGTGGAAAGTTTGGTCAGATTCTGAGAAGGTCGACCGGAACGCCTATTTGGTAGGCCCGCGACCCGATCCAATAGGCAAAATTGTACACAGCCTGCCGAATTCCAACTTTGGACATACGGTTGGATTTGCCTCCTCAAAATTGATCTATAGACATGTAGTTTAACGACTTTAGAGACCATAGACATTGGAACGTGTTTCGGTGCAAAACGGGCCCAACGACAAACATCGTTTTGATCCGAAATTATGATTTTGCCCCTGTTCCAGAATTGGATTTTTGGACAGGCATTTTTTAGATATATCTTTTACACCGGGAACGTTCTTGATGTCTATTTTAGCATCCGGAGCCGTTCGTGGATTTTTTAGATTCTTGCTGACGTGATTGATTGCTTGGAGTTGCTATTCCTGCTACCTTTCCACCATACTCTGTGATTATTTTACTTTATTTTTCAGTTATTTATATTCAGTTTCATATATTCTATTTATTCTATATCACTGTGCGTCCAAGTCATACTTGGGTGCAAGCAACTATATCGGTCGTTTTATTTGTTTTTGTTCTATTTTCTTACATTGACTTAGTCTAGTGACCAACCATTGATATTGATGTATTGGTATATCCCATAGGAATTGACACATACATTATCGTGTGATGTGAGTCACATGTAGGACACGTACTCGCGTAGTCGGACGGCCACCGATACGTATGAGGCGTACGCCGATTTAGAGTAACTGCCAATAGATTTGCATGCCGGTGGACTTGACAGTTACTAGATGTTCCTATGAGTCATGGATGTGACCCTACTAGGTATTGGGTGGGGAGAACAGTTCCTTAACGTATGGGCCACGTATGCACTCTCCTATTATTGTCGGTTATCTCCGCTGAAAATACGGTCCTGGATCCTGATACCTGATTTCCTGCTGGCCGCTGACATTCAGTGAATATTATGCTTTGAGGTCCCTGGTATCCTGGTGGGACCATACCTGACTTTCATGTACCTATAGCCAGAGTGCCCATGCGTTGAAGGTTTGTTCTTAACTGCATTATCTCAATAGAACTGGTAGGCACCCTATTGCATGTACCTTTCTTTTAATTATAATATATCACAGTTTATATGGCATGTTCTTTATGTATCTTGTTACGTACCTTTGAGGACCTGGTGATCTCTCCAGGTGTGTGCTTTGTGACTTTTGGCAGGTGTTGTAATCAAGGCCGTGTTCTTCTCCATTCTTCGAAGATGATTGCTCTTGGCTCATCCTGCTATTTTATCCATCCTTTCCTTATATATTTTCTCTCATTTAAAATGGTTGGTAATGGATTTGTCTCCGCCCAACTACATGTATAAATGACAAGATTCATAGTTGATTTATATTATTATTCTTTTATTTTTGTGGATGAGATTTAGTTATCCTAGATTACTGCAAATTTCACAGCTTATGTATACATATGAGGTTTCCATATATTGGAGTACACTTCGTATGTGTGCAGCTGGCATGTCTACGTTCTTAGTCCTAAGAATTTTGGGACCGGGGCATTACATGTTTTTGTGGTAGCCCATGCAGGTCAGTTTGTCACTTCGGTTACGTTACTGTACCGATGTGAGCCTGCATATAGGATTAGGATATAGGAATCTCATCCACAAGCTTGATCTCCTTCCTTGTTATCCAATTTTGAACTCTCGGTTGACTACCCTGATTTTCTTCTGCTTGATTCCTTCCTACAGTAAAATCTTATCTTTTTCCCTTGTGCTTGATAAAGAGGTTAGGAAGAGGACTCATACTAGTTATACGTGTTATGTTGTTCGATCACCCTATTAGTTGACTTTTATAAGTTGGGTAGTATGCCTCATGGCCTACCACCCCGTATTCTTATAACCCGTTAATGAAGTATAACTGGGTGACAATGATTATATGCTAGTGTAGGAAAATATGTTTAGCTAGAAGATAGAGTTTAGTAGCCTATACCCCATTAGTCAACCGAGGCCTGATACAAGAGACAGTAGGACGACTGTATATGCAGGAACACCGGACAAGACTTAGATCCTTGTGAAACTTAAAGTATTTATTACTGCTTTCAACATTATCTTCCGTACTTATACTCTGCAATATCATGAACGATGTTGCAATTTATAGCCTAGTTTTGCAAGCTTATTCTTTATCGAGCTTGTTCAGGACATATATATACTGGGGATGCCCACTAACATATTGTCTAATTAGAATTAATGTATTATGGTCTGATCAACCATAGTGCACTTGGTTCGCTCTTCATATGATTATCCCACGTGGATTAAGATATAGAGATATCTAGGATCTCATCCGCGACTACATTGACAATTTCTCTTGAACTATATATTCGCCTTTGAATCGTGTAATTGTATTCAATGACATCTTTCTTGAACTCTTTGTTGCTTCTGTCTTTCACTGATTTAGAAAGATGAAAGCTCATATTTGATAGATGGATACAGAGTATCCTCCATGGCAATGATAGTTGCATACACAAGTGTAGCAACCATCGGCCAAGCCATGTGACTACAACCTTGCCTTGAGCTACTTGTCCTTCCCTCGACCCTAAAACGAGTATCGTGACTTCCTAGTCATTTGAATTTGAGAATGATTAGGATCTTATCCTTGGTTCGCACACTAACCTAAGAGAATATCTAATCTCTAGAAATCAATTATTGTGAGCCTCCAATTATCCAGCTTGATTTATGGCTTAACTAGCAAATCGTATGCCTTAACTCAACCCTTACTTGACTAGGCCCCCACAGTTTAGACAAGAGAGGAATAGACCAAAAATAAGGGCAAGCACTTACCATGACTATGATATACACCCATCCCAAGATTTGAGATTCAGCAAGTGTTATTATAGATCAAAATTTTAAAGACATAACTTAGCATTAGAACCGTACCTCCACCAGCTTAGCCAATATCTGTAGCATGATGCTCCATTATATTCATCCACAAGTTATCAACAATAATGCATGAGCACTATGTGCAACACCATTAAAACCCTTATAACTATAGCCTAGTAGGCTTTACACAAATAGAAATTTATGACTTGGACATTAGAAATCTTTCATATGATGAGCAGTAGAATTCGTTATCCCACCGATAAACTATTGCATACTATAGAGGAGTGGGTTATTATATTCTATCGACTCATGTATCGTGGTACGCAATCATATTCATTTATAAGAATTTGTAGCACAGTCCTCGAGTTTGATTCCTACCACCATATCACGTTATCAATCACATCGTGCCTTATTATTATCAAAGGTCAAGGTACGATGTAGTGATTGAAATATTCCTAATCTCATTATTCCTAAAACATACCATAGTTCCTAGAGTGAATAGATTGTAAGCTTTCCATATTTTTGGATTCACTAAGAATACGATGGAATAAATAAATTTGGTTCCCACTAGGATGATAAATCAATGCCTTATGAACATCCACTTTTTATTTAGATCATTTGGTGTCCCCGATCGTGACATTGAATTTCGGAGCGCGGGACCAGCTATTACCTCCCAACAAATTTCACATGCAAGACGAAGACGACTCCACCTTCATGTAGGCATATCATGTCCCACTCAAACACGTCCCCTTGTACTCTATTTTTATGATGCAACTTTCGTGTCAAAAAGACTAACCGTAACCTTTACCATAATGTCGATGTACTTCCCGACTCCAGTTTGAGATCCAACCTTGATCAAAACTTTGAACCAATATATGGTTGTGTTCTATTCGAAGCCTACTACGCGCATGTCACTAGTGTGCCACTCAATTGAGTCCTCTTGTGCTACTTAAACACAAAAGTCACAGAAAGCATATTCTTGGGCTTAGGAACTTGGTTAACCAACTCGGCTGAAATTAGCCCGACCATTTGTTGGAACCTATATAAGATTACCCTAACCTACTAGGAATGGATCAAATTGATTTCATAACATCTCGTCCAGTCAAGATAGATTAAAACCTATGATTCATTCAATCAAAGATCGATGTCCATTAGAGAATCCATTAAGACCTAGTTAGACCCATCCTTGCATATAACCATAGCTGGACTATAAAACCAAACTTGATGAAATAGGCCCTTACGCCTATTATATAGTCCCCATCTCATGGTCTACTAACTTCTCATTCCATTAATCCCATAATTGTATCTCTTCAGAGACTATGATTATGCGAAGAATGGAATCCTGCTTTACCAACTTGTTAGTGGTTATGCTTAACCAAGACCCTTCCTATTGCCTTGATGAAATGTGGTTAATACATCGGCAATGTTAAGTGAGTAATAACTAGGCTTCCATAGAGTCCATGAACATGATCAGAAGTAACTCATATCCATAATATTTTCTTAAAAATTGGACCTTCTTAGAAAACCTTCTATTGTGCTTCTCATGATTAACTAAGTTCTATAAGGACCTTGAACTTAGTAAGCTCAACCCTTTAAGATGGGAGGCTAAACTGGAATGTGTTTATAATAATTCTTTCATCTGTGTGAAAGTTGCGATACAATCTTTATATTGCATTTTATCACTTGCTCGTGCGTTTAGATAACCATGGTAAAGGATCACAACCTTGATTCTTTAAATTTTGTTCTAACATAGAATCGTGTCTTAGTTTCATTTCGAGAACGAAATTTCTTGAAATATATAGGCAAGCTTCTCAAAGAATTTGCAAATGATTGTTATAGATTGATTCCAATTGAACTCATAGGACAATGTTTCATAACGTTTACTCCTATACGTATAAATTGATACCCTCTCCCGTGACTTCGATATTTGAAGCATAACAATAGCCTTTTTCCTTCCAAGAAGGTCCACACTCATTAACTAGACTAATCAAGCTACACGCATGATATACACATCCCACACGAACATACTTTCTTGTGCTCCATCTTAATTACACAACATGAATGACATATTTCCTTTAGAACAAACCATAAATGCCCATTTGTTCCATTTATTCTGACCATGCAACCTTCACTAATTCCTTTAAACAAACTAAACTGGATGCCGAAGACCCATACAAGACGCATTGTCACGCCCCAGAACCAGAATACTGGAGAGCGGGGGCGGACATAGCCAGCTACGTATAATTTAATGGAATCCATCTCACCATACGGTCGCGGCTGTCTAGAAATATGAGTTTATCTACAATCCATCAGTCTCTTGAGGCATGAACAAGCCTAGTGTCTCAATCATAAGTAAGCAATTAAATGTTACAAGATGTAAAATCACCAAATATACAATTGTAAGGCGTCCCAAACATTACATATCCAGATGATCATGAAGCTAGTCGCATAAAATATAAGGACTAGCAAGAGTTAAGTCATACATGATCAATCTCGAGTTGCCAATCATGATTACAGCCCGTAGGCGGACAGAAAGTAAAGTGCATCGATCTAACAAGTGCTCGGCGGATAAACGCCTCAAAAGAATAATGTACAATTGCAGTGGAAGAACAAAAGAAAACCCATGTGTTTCCCTGGTTACGCCTAGCGGTCACCATCGGGCTGGAAAGCAGGTAGATCCTTTGCTGCTGCTCCGGTATCTGGCCATATAAAACCAGCTGGGTCAGACCCCAGAAAGAGCAAGTGCCATAAAGGAGGCTTCACTTAGGAACTAAAACCAGCAAATTAGCATGAGAATATAATTACCTAATAAGAGACAGTAATTTAAGAAAAGCATGACAAGCGAATATAAAAGACAATCTTGTACAAAATCAATAAAGGACAGAACATATGAAAAAGCAAGACAGGATGATATACGATGAGATAACCATGGGACTATTCAGATAACCAGGTTACAACCCGTAAATCAAACAAGGACCGGGGTTGTAACCCTTCGTCTGAACGGAACTTGGCTTATCCCACCATTTATCGGCAAGGTAAATATAAGAAATCAAGACATGTAACAATCACGGCCAAGCAACAAGTACGGCTTGCTACTTTAACTAACTAGGGTTATCACAGGCCTAGTTACTAGCAAGATGCAATGAAAATTCCAAGTCCGGTTACATGTTTGTTACTACCTGAGTGATCCCAGCAAGAAAAGGAAAAGATAGCAGGATATAGCAGACACACTGTAGTAAGATACATGTGTCCTAAGGTACCACACTCGACGGCGGGCTGGAAGTGCGCTCATCTCGACGGATAGCAACAAATCCCATGTATATATATATATAAGGCCGGGACCAAAGGGGCAACAGGTAACTGAGAAATTCTCTATGAACTATTTGATCAATCTAGTCATTAACCTAGCCAGATTCAGTATGAATCCCTGATCGTGGTACTCAGGGATCATGCCCTAGACATGATGCAAGACACAACCGGACTAGTAGTTTATACAAGCACAATCATCCATGGTGTCCAGGCCAATGAATTGATTTGTCAAGAGTGCGCCACGACGGGCCACTATCATGCATTGTCAGGGTACTTGTCAAGAGTGCACCACTACGGGTCACTATCGTGTCATGTGTAGCAGTTCAAGTTATCAGGTCAAGTTATCAAGTCAGAAGTGCACCACAGCGGGCCACTATCAAGCATGTCAGTTCTTGGTCACACCATGCCAGGTATAATTATTATTTCAATCATGTCAATCAGGACAAAAGGCGAAAGGATATAAAATGGGCATAAAAATATACAATAAAGGTTACAAGGCATGGGCAAATAATGATAAAATAATAGTACACAGGGCTATAGGAGAGTCGTACGGCTAAGGCATATGCGGCCAAGAAGTGATCTCATGCGGCCGAGGAGTGAGCAGCCCATGCGGCTGGAGGGGACTCGGGTCTAAGGGAATGCATGCGACTTAGGGGAGTTCAGGGTCATGCAGCGGAGTATCATGCGGCCAGAGGGAAGTAAGCTTCATGCGGCTGGCGGGGCAGTGGAGCATATGCGGCCAGCGGTGGACAGGTCTCATGCGCCTGAAGGGGTACGGGTATATGCGGCTGTGTTGAGATGGAGGTCCATGCGGCTAGCGGGGGAAGGGTTCTCATGCGGCTGGACGGGCCCGAGTTCATGCGGTTCACAGAGCAAATATCCATGCGGCTCGATATGGTGGGCGCGCATGCGGCTGCCTAAGCAAGGGGGGAGCATGCGGCTAGGTGGTTCAGGATCTCATGTGGCTGGGATGAGACTCAGTTATACGGCCAGAAGTACAAGGGTCTCATACGGCTCAATGATCACGAGCATATGCGGCCGCACCATGCCTAAGTCTTATGCGGCTGGAAGACTCGCCGCATGAAGGTTCATGCGGTCAAGTGCTGCCATGCGGTTAAGGGGTTCCTGCGGTCAGCATAATTCATGTGGCTAGGGGGATCACTTGCCGCATGAAGTATTCATGCGGTCAAGTCAAGCACAGTTCATCTTCTCTAAAATTCCGAGAAGAAGAACACCATGAGAGCCAACTTCTCAAGCTCCATAACTCCATCATCCGGAGCCCAAATCCGAACTTCCATAGGTCAAAATGGGGTAGAACGAAATTCTCAACAACATGAAACTATCAAAACTTAGTAATAACAAGATTAAGTAGATCAAAACCCAAGAAATCCAAAAATAATATAAACTTAGATCTACAAGAATCTAGCCATGGAAAGTAAAAATGTCAAGTACTAAAGAGTGTTAGAATGTTACAAAGAAGAGAATGGAACAATAAAATTTGGGTTCCTCTATGAAGCAAGATGCACTTGCCTAGACCTTCCTGGTAGGTGAGGAAGTTAATGGAGGAAGAGGAAAAGTAATGAGGAGAGAGAAGGAAGAAAGGGTTAATAAATAGGGATGGTGGTGGTAGGTAGGGGTTCACCTTGGTTCATGATGAACCAAGTAAACCAAGCCAAGTCGAACCAACCCAATCCTCCTCCTATCCAAATAAAACCAAGCTCCACTAATCAAAATTAATCCATGAACGATAAATGACAATTAAACCACAATGCTAAATGTGAAAATAAACCACAACTAACTAATCAAAGAAAAAGAGAAATACGGGTCAGAAATACGAACACGTATAAAATACGTATCACAAATTTTGGGGCACTACATCCTACCCACCTTAAAAGAATTCCGTCCTCGGAATTTAATCTAGAGGCTAGAGATGTCGGGACAGCTATACTATCGCAAGCAATCTACGCTACCAATCAATCATACAATCATACATGCAAGCAAGGAATCGAAGTACAAGGCATAAGGAAGATATTACACCTCACGAGCCAAACCGATTGGGAAAACATGATTGGATATCATCCTCACACTCCCACGTTTGACTCTCCCAAGCAGCGATGAACTCAAGCAACACGAACTAAACTGATAGTCTTGCGCTTAAGGTCTCTCTCTTTGGTCAAACAGGGACACGGGCCTCTCCTCATACGAAAAGGTTGGTACCAACAACCGTTTTCGAATGATCTAGGACATGGCTCGGGCCCGGGATATACCGTTGTAATTAGGATACATGAAATATGACATGTGTCCCGCATGACGACGGCGAAAAGCAAGACAATAGGACACAGATACCTCTCCGCCGATTCTGGATCTGGGCCTGGGCCAGGGCGAACTGCTGAGGCCTCTGTTGCTGGAAGGCCTGGGCCTGAGACGGCAATGGACCCGGGAACGGGAGCTGCTGTGGTTGGGGAACTGGAGCTGGTTCTGGTGCTGGTACTGGTCCCATAACCGAGGGGCTAGTTACTGTCGACGATGATCTGTTTCTGAACGGACAAGATCCTATCATGTGGTCCGGCGAACCACAAACCAAGCACAATTCCTGTGCTCTGCGGCACTCAGTAACAACATGCCCGGGCTTCCCGCAATGAGAACAACCGGTTGTGAAAGGCCGCTTCTGCTTCTGCTGCTGGAGATAGGTCGGGACAGAATGCTGTAAGGAGGTAACCGAATCTGTCCTCGTAGCTCCAATGGTCAGGGCCCTAGTTGCTGGGGCCGGTACTGAGGATTGGTTCATCTGGTTGTGAGACCGCTTCCGATCTCCGGTCCGGTCTGCTATCCTTCGGGAAGTGTACTCATGCCTCCTCGCTGCTCGTAAGACGGCATCAAAAGTTCTGTGCTCGAACTGCTCTACTGCCAATATGATCTCCAAGTGGAGCCCCTGCTGAAATCGCTATGCTCTGTCTAGCTCGATTACCACCAAGGTGGAAGCAAACCGACTCAACCTTGAAAACTCGGCCGCATATCCGTCGACCGTCCTGCTCATCTGCCTGAGATTACTAAACCTGGCCTGCAGGTCATATCTAGCCACCGCGTCGAAGTACTTGGTCTGGAACATATCGCAGAATACCGCCCATATGACAGGCGTACCCAAACTCGCTGCTTGTATAGCCCATCAGCTGCGGGCTAAATCTAGTAACTGCAGGCGCACCACCGCCACCTTCTCTGCTTCAGGGGTCCTGGCTGCCTCTAAGATAACTTCAATGTCCTGTAGCCAGGCATCTGCAGCAATAGCATCCTCGCTGCCGTCGAAGAAGGGAGGGTTCAGGCGCTTGAAATTGTTGACCGTACTATTCCCTCGAGGACCACTTCCGCTCATAGCTTCTTGTACTGCTTGCTACAAGGCATCACCTCGACGATCTTGAGACGCAAGCAACTCATGAATGAGTACTATCAAGACCCCATCCTCTGACCCTGCTGGCTGAACTAGCTGGACTGGGGGTACTGGTTCTCCAGAAGGCATGGCTCGGGAGGCGGCTGCTGAGGACTGATCTTGATCTTCTTGCTGTTGCTGGTCTGCCGGCCGAACTTCTTATGGCTGATCAACAGGAACGATACCACTGAAGTAATGACATCAGGAATATTAAGGAAGGACCAGGATAGAATAATGATGCAAGAATGTTATCAAGTCAGGGATCCAAGGAGATAAGAAGATACGAGTGGAGATCAAAGGCGAGTACAGATTGAGACATCTATCCGGGAAACCCTCACATTTCTTGATTAACAAGACCTGCATGGGCCACCACTTAAACCATGTCACACCCCAGAACCAGAATACTGGAGAGCGGGAGCGGACATAGCCAGCTACGTATAATGAAATGGAATCCATCTCACCATACGGTCACGGCTGTCTAGAAATATGAGGGTTTATCTACAATCCATCAGTCTCTTAAGGTCGTAAACAAGCCTAGTGTCTCAATCATAAATAAGCAATTAAATGTTACAAGATATAAGTGTCACGACCCGCTCCCGAATAATCGGACACGAGTCGGACACGCCCAGCCTTCATTGTTAGACACAATGAAGTAAGCTGTACCAAGCTAGGGAAACTAACCAGATAAACATGAAAGTATAGAATCACAGCAACTATATAATGTGTCCCAACCAGAAAAGAGATACAATATCTGAATTTATTACAATTCAACTATAAAAGTCTGCTAGTCTCAATACATGGAAAGATAAATGGAAAACTAAATGAAACTAGGCCTCTGCAGCCTCTAGGTCACAAGCAGCTCCAGCTGGCTCAGTAGGGAAGGCAGTATCTTGTCCATAGTATGTGTCACACAAAGCCTCCATCTCACCTATCATAACATATCCAGTCAGGAGCGGAGCAAGTACAATTTTAGGTAATGAACAAGACATCATGAAATGAAGTACAAGGGAACATGGAAGTACAGGAAAATACAAGTGAATGAGTACATGAAGAACAGCGTAAAGTACATGAAAGAACATGAATGTAAGAACATGATATGTAAGCACCTGAAAGAACATGATATCATGGAACTACAGGAAATAAGTACAAGGTAATCTCCTGAACATGTGTGTACTACATTTGAAATATAACTAAATATGTGACCGGCTAGGGTAAGCACCTGAAAGCACATGAATGGTGACTTAGGACCCGCGTGCACGATGCGGGGTCTAAGCTAAAACACACCTGAGTTGTTACTTGGGATTGGTCACATAGATAGTATATTTCCCCTCCCCAGATACAAGTAATAAGCACAAGAGAACAAGAGCACCAGAAAGAACATGACGTGTTGCAATTGTGTCACTCAAGGAAGTACAGGATATATAATGAAAAGTACAAAACCGTAGAGTGTACTTGCCTGGCTCCAGGAAAGTACAAGTAGGCAAGAACTGGTGTCCTCCTGTATGAAATAATGATGTATACAAGTTGGTCAAAATCTAAAGTAACCAAATCTTAAGACTAGCAAGTCACTTAATAATATATCCTAAGTCCTATTCTTGGTAAACAGGTTACCCTATAATTGGTAATTTGCCTAATTTAGTTAGTTAAAACATAAAGGTAGAGTCATATAAGCAAGGTTATAGAAATGAACTTATTTGGGAAAACCAATATCCTAACAAAACTGTTTATAAAACAGGAACTTGATGTAGGGTTGGTTCCTCAATCAATATGTGAAACTGATTCCTAGAATCTAAAGTTTACTAACTAAACTTGCATTGGTTCTAAGACTTCATAATTTATAAAAGACCTTAATGAGACAAAGATTTTACCAGTGATCAACTTCCTTGCTAAAGTCAAGAGAAGAACCTGAGCTACTTAATGGAATGCCATTCCAAAACCTAAAGTTACTGAACTGATTCATGGAATGTCCTCGGTCCTGATTAACTGAATATGAGATGTCTCAGGTTTCTTGGGTTCAATTAATCCCAACTCAGTACTAGGACTGATACTTAGACTAGTTTCCTAGATTTACTCCCTCCACATAACAGTCCTCAATCTTAAAGAAAGACAAACTAACAAATTACCAGCAGCCTAAAGATAGGACTGAACAAGGTTCAGTTAAAAATCAACCCAACTATCAACTTCATTAACTGTCCAAAGGAAAATTCAGTACCCAGCTATACATCATGTTCTGGAAACAAGCAAACAATGAATTTTTAACTCCATTCAACAGAATTTCCAGGAACAAAGGAACCAATCAGTTCAGTCCAGATTCCCTATTACCAAGTTCAACTTCTAACTAAGTGTAATAGGTTAAGGGAAGAGCAACACAGGGGAGTGTAGAATACTGAAATTGTATTCATGCCTCCAGTCCAACCAGGACAGTTTATAAGCTTTATGATTCGTATAAAACCAACTTGTTGATATGAATTTAGGATAAATGAACTCAAGGTTGAACCATAGAATGATGATCCATCTATAATTGAACTTGACTCCACCCATGACTTCCAGAGTTCGAATGAAGACAATTCAAAGCTAACATCATCAGTCAGTGCAATTCCAAATGAAATTTCCACAAAATTTCTCTGATACTTCCTTGCTCACAACCTTTCTCTCATCACTAAATCACTCCTTACCCATATCCAAAATCAATTCCCAGTTTGCACTCTCCTGAACTTATGCAAATTCAACTTATTGCAATGGCAGAAACATACTGTCTTAATCTCTCAACACTAACTCAACACCTATACACCAAATGGAACATTTAAGGTCACATATCTGAATACTGGCACAAAGGTAGAGTCCTGAAATTAAGATGAAATCTCAGGTCACTTCTCTGCCAGTATGCAGATCTGACAAGGATGGATGCAAAAATCATCCATCAACAATGCTCACTGATAACTGGAATTTAAATCAACAGGGGTTGCATCAGTGGAACAATCTAACACAACTCACCAGTCTACACTAACTCTAAAATATCATTTCTTACCACAGTTGGATATAATGATTTGAAAGGATGAAATCAACACATATGCTGGAATCAGGAATTACCTTGACCAAGCTTCTTCCCAATATCAACTCAAGTGCTTGAGAAGAGTAGTGTCCTGCACAAATGCTGGAACCATGTTCTCAATTAACATGACATCCTTCAACCCATATATCAAAATTGGTAGAAAAGATCAGTAATACCTACATGTACAACCTGGAATTTTTAGAAGTATGGATACCCCCCTTCTTAAGATCCTGACATATACTAGGTAACAACTATGCCAAAGAACCAGGATTCGAATCATAGTCAGGCAAAAATCAGGAAATAGAATATACTCAGCTTAAGGATTTGGATCCACTTACCAACAACAATCTCTTGATTAAAACAAGACTTGATCTACTGCTTGAACACTCAATACTCTGACATTAAAATAACACAAAATTTAGAAGAAATCTTAATAGGATATAACTCAAAGAAGAAGAGTAATCCTCACCCAAAAATGGTTCAAGAGCTTCACACAAGAACAGATCTGCTCATCCCAAATAGTGGATCAACTATTTGTGAATCATCAACACAATGCACTCAATTAGGCCAAGGAAAATGAATTGAGGAATAAAAGTACTAGGGATCTTAAATACTCACATGAATTGTTCAAATCAAATGGAATAGATCCGAATGGAAATGGCAGGAAACGTCCCTCCACTGTCGTGGCTCCTAGGAGGAGAAAATGAGGGGTCCTTCCATTCCGTCTGGTTGAGGAAGGACTGATGTCGATTGATCAGCTTGGATCTCAACAGGGGAAGCTCGTCGCCATTGTTGGACTTCTGAAGAACTCGAGATGGATCGGAGAAGAAGAAAGAATTTGCTCTCCAGAGTTTGTTAGATCTGAGCAGCAAAGAAAGGGAATGGATAGGATTTATAGGCAGTTGAAAGTTTGTTACCACAGCTGTCAGGAAAATCCGCGGGAAAAATTTGGAATTAGGAATTTTGATCAGTCGAGCAATGCTCTTCTTTCCTCTGGAGAGTTGGAATAAGTTTTCCTTTGTTGTTGGGAGAAATTTGAATTTAAACTCTCTCTCCAGGCATTCCTTTAGAAGAAACAGAGAACAAAATAACCTAAGTTAAGAACAGGTTGTGCTCGAAAGGAAGTGGTTGCTTGGGCTGGCTATGTTTGGCCCAATCAATTGGGCCAAAGGAGATTAGGCTTAAGAGAAAATTACCTAGATGGTTTATAGAAAGAAAATAATTTCATCTATAAAAAAAATATTCCCAAAACATTTCTCAATATAAAATTTTAAATTTTACCACATGCCAGGAAAGTGGAGTTACAGTAAGATCACCAAATATACAATTGTAAGGCATCCCAAACATTACATATCCAGATGATCATGAAGCTAGTCGCACAAAATATAAGGACTAGCAAGAGTTAAGTCATACATGATCAACCTCGAGTTGCCAATCATAATTACAGCCCGTAGGCGGACAGAAAGTAAAGTGCATCGAGCTAACAAGTGCTCGACGGATAAATGCCTCAAAAGAATAATGTACAATTGCAGTGAGAGAACAAAAGAAAACCCACTCGTTGCCCTGGTTACGCCTGGCGGTCACCATCGGGCTGGAAAGTAGGTAGATCCTTTGCTGCTGCTCCGGTATCTGGCCATACAAAACCAGCTGGGTCAGACCCCAGAAAGATCAAGTGCCACAAAGGAGGCTTCACTTAGGAACTAAAACCAGCAAATTAGCACGAGAATATAAATACCTAATAAAAGACAGTAATTTAAGAAAAGCATGACAAGCGAATATAAAAGACAATCTTGTACAAAATCAATAAAAGACAGGACATATGGAAAAACAAGACAGGATGATATACGATGAGATAACCATGGGACTATTCAGATAACCAGGTTACAAGCCGTAAACCAAACAAGGACCGAGGTTGTAACCCTTCATCTGAACGGAACTTGGCTTCTTCCACCATTTATCGGCAAGGTAAATATAAGAAATCAAGACATGTAACAATCTTATACAGGATCAAGACAAGACTAGACAGATTGAACCCCATCCAACAATCATGGCCAAGCAACAAGTACGGCTTGCTGCTTTAACTAACTAGGGTTATCACAGGCCTAGTTACTAGCAAGATACAATGAGAATTCCAAGTCCAGTTACCTGTTTGTTACTACCTGAGTTATCCCAGCAAGAAAAGGAAAAGATAGCAGGATATAGCAGACACACTGTAGTAAGATACATGTGTCCTAAGGTACCACACTCGACGGCGGGCTGGAAGTGCGCTCATCTCGACGGATAGCAACAAATCCCATGTATATATATATATAAGGCCGGGACCAAAGGGGCAACAGGTAACTGGGAAATTCTCCATGAACTATTTGATCAATCTAGTCATTAACCTAGCCAGATTCAGTATGAATCCCTGATCGTGGTACTCAGGGATCATGCCCTAGACATGATGCAAGACACAACCGGACTAGTAGTTTATACAAGCACAATCATCCACGGTGTCCAGGCCAATGAATTGATTTGTCAACAGTGTGCCACGACGGGCCACTATCATGCATTATCAAGGTACTTGTCAAGAGTGCACCACTACGGGTCACTATCGTGTCATGTATAGCAGGTTAAGTTATCAGATTAAGTTATCAAGTCAGGAGTGTACCACAGCGGGCCACTATCAAGCATGTCAGTTCTTGGTCACACCATGCCAGGTATAATTATTATTTCAATCATGTCAATCAAATCAGAATTATCAAGTTCAGGACAAAAGGCGAAAGGATATAAAATGGGCGTAAAAATATATAATAAAGGTTACAAGACATGGGCAAATAATGATAAAATAATAGTACACAGGGCTATAGGAGAGTCATGCGGCTAAGGCATATGCGGCTAAGAAGTGATTTCATGCGGCCGAGGAGTGAGCAGCCCATGCGGCTAGAGGGGACTCGGGTCTAAGGGAATGCATGCGGCTTAGGGGAGTTCAGGGTCATGCAGCGGAGTATCATGCGACCAGAGGGAAGTAAGCTTCATGCGGCTGGCGGGGCAGTGGAGCATATACGGCCAGCGGTAGACAGGTCTCATGCGGCTGAAGGGGTACGGGTATATACGGCTGGGTTGAGATGGAGGTCCATGTGGCTAGCGGGGGAAGGGTTCTCATGCAGCTGGACGGACCCGAGTTTATGCGGCTCGCAGAGAAAATATCCATGCGGCTCGATATGGTGGGCGCGCATGCGGCTGCCTAAGCAAGGGGGGCGCATGCGGCTAGGTGGTTCAGGATCTCATTCGGCTGGGATGAGACTCAGTTATACGGCCAGAAGTACAAAGGTCTCATGCGGCTCAATGATCACGAGCATATGCGGCCGCGCCATGCCTAAGTCTTATGCGGCTGGAAGACTCGCCGCATGAAGGTTCATGCGGTCAAGTGCTGCCATACGGTTAAGGGGTTCCTGCGGTCAGCATAATTCAAGTGGCTAGGGGGATCACTTGCCGCATGAAGTATTCATGCGGTCAAGTCAAGCACAGTTCATCTTCTCCAAAATTCCGAGAAGAAGAACACCATGAGAGCCAACTTCTCAAGCTCCAAAACTCCATCATCCGGAGCCCAAATCCGAACTTCTATAGGTCAAAATGGGGTAGAACAAAATTCTTAACAACATGGAACCATCAAAACTTAGTAATAACAAGATTAAGTAGATCAAAATCCAAGAAATCCAAAAATAACATAAACTTAGATCTACAAGAATCTAGCCATGGAAAGTAAAAATGCCAAGTACTAAAGAGTGTTAGAATGTTACAAAGAAGAGAATGGAACAATAAAATTTGGGTTCCTCCATGAAGCAAGATGCACTTGCCTAGACCTTCCTGGTAGGTGAGGAAGTTAATAGAGGAAGAGGAAAAGTAATGAGGAGAGAGAAGGGAGAAAGGGTTAATAAATGGGAATGGTGGTGGTAGGTAGGGGTTCATCTTGGTTCATGATGAACCAAGTAAACCAAGCCAAGCCGAACCAACCCAATCCTCCTCCTATCCAAATTAAACCAAGCTCCACTAATCAGAATTAATCCATGAACGATAAATGACAATTAAACCACAATGCTAAATATGAAAATAAACCACAAATAACTAATCAAAGAAAAAGAGAAATACGGGTCAGAAATACAAACAAGTATAAAATACGTATCACAAATTTCGGGGCACTATACGCATCGCACCCATGACATATGTGTTCCTCAAGCAAGCTCATGCCTCCTACATGATACCAAACTTATACCCCGCACGCACTAGTCTTTATGACTTAAAGATTCCATAATACCTGCCTAATCATGCATGACTATCTAATGCTATAACAAGGTTTTTTGCGCTTGTATTCGGCTCTCACCTTTCCGTAACTTCTTCTTTCCTTAAAGTTTTTTAACTTCATCTCTAGTTACCCGCGTTAGGCAAAGAGTGAATCCCTTAAACCGACATATTCTAGATATATTTGATCAGGAGATGCTTATTATCTTGTTGAAGCACGACCCTTATAGGATCAATGTTAAATAGTAATAATTCTCTGATAGTAGTTATCAACCAAGAACGTCGTGTCAATATCTAGGCCCATTTGGAATCCGAGACTGCAGTCGGAAGTGTCCAATTTTCTTGTGTCTCTCCTTTATAATTATCTTTACCAGAAGTCTTGTAACGTCAATGTGTTCGGTTAGCCAACTTCTATAAGTTGGGTAGATTATTGAATAAAGAATAGCATCTTGTAGAATACAATAACCCTTTGGATTTCTGTGATAACCCCCACCTTCATTATTTCGGAAACCAAATTACGATTTGACGTACCTGCCCTTCCTTGTATTAAATCTCATTATTTTTTTATATTTTTATAGATTAAGATTTTTTTAAATTTTGAGGACAAAATTTTTATAAGTTGGGTAGGATGTAAACCCCCAAAATTTTCCACTAAATATTTTGTTGATTTCTCGGTACTAAAATTTTAGCATCCTTGTTGAGTATTAATTGTTATACGTTTATGAAATTAGCTATTTTATATATATATATATATATATATATATATATATATATATATATATATATATATATGACCTCTATGTGTTATAATTCTATTTGTTTTTTCTACAAGCATAAAATATGTATATACGTGTTTTCTGTATGTATATACGTGTTTTCTGTATGAACATATATAGTAATGTTTTTAAATAAAGATATTTTAATATAATAAATAGATATACCAGCTAGAAGAATTTCATAAATTCATGATGTTTATATATTAAAGTATAGTTGCTTCATTACTTTGATTGTGATAAGGATAAATAATCATATATATACATTTTTTTTATATAAATGACTAAGCTTTTATTTATACTATGTTATAAATATTGTAAAAATATATATTAAATAACTATTAGATAAATCTTTGGAGATGATATTGTATGTATCTTTTTAGAATTTTTATTATAAACATTTAATAGATTTTGTAGTATGTATATATTGTTTTAAAAAAAAAAGCAGCAGCTTCTCGCATAATCTCGCGAGAAGCATGAGACGTTAAACCCGCGACCCCTGTGTGTTCAACCGAACGAGTGGCCGACTATATATACCTATACTCGGCAATGGAAACGACCCCAAAACCCTAAAACTAAAATCCTGAAACCTCCGCCACTCCAACCTGATCCCCTGGGCAGCCACCCAATGGGCCGTACGCCGCCCGAGGCAGCCGTCGGTGGCCAAAAAATTGGAGCGCGCATTGAAATCAACAGAGACCGCAACAGCAGTAGAAGCCTACGGGGAGGCTACTACACGGAGCGATAACCCAGCAGTCGTTTGATCGTTTGCCAAATCATCTTCTCGGTATGTTCACAACCTATACGGCTACCTTCCCTTTTAAATAGACATTAATGAGGTATGGTAGGTCGACCAGGAAACCCCAGCAAAAATCCCAAGAAATCACTCGAAAATAGAACAGTTTTAGCCTTCAAAACCATAACTTTGAAGGCAAATTTTTGTCAGTTCTTCGACAGTCTCAAAAAATTCTAATTAAAGAGGTTTATAGACAACAGCATATACGAGATCAGAATCCTTTTATTAGATCCTAATTTCAATAAACAGGTGCATGGTTATTCGATTACAAAAATCCAGAAAAAGTTGTTTTCGAAAACTAAAATATTTAAAAAATTCTCCGATACGGCGTACGTCCCGACAAACCGGACGACGTGGTCGCACATTATATGCATCGAAAGGCGCGTATGGATGTTGCTGACGTATAGGAACTGACGGAACTCGATTTTGATGCCTGTGCGTGACGAAATCAATGCGTATCCGTCAAGATAATTCCGTATCGACCTTTTGCAAACTTGGTCCTAACTCTATGTACGTTTTTCGTATCAAGATAAAACGTGTGCCAACTGGACCGTATCAAAATTTTTTCAATGTGTGCCAAGTTTGGTCAGATTCTGAAAAGGTCGACCGGAATGCCTATTTGGCAGGCCCATCACCCGATCCAACAGGCAAAATTGTACACGGCCTGCTGGATTCCAACTTTGGACATGCGGTTGGGTTCGTCTCCTCAAACCAGATCCGTAGACATGTAGTTTGACGACTTTAGAGACCACATACATTGGAAAGCATTTCGGTGTAAAATATGTCCAACGACGGATATCGCTTTGACCAAAAATTACGATTTTGCCCATGTTCCATAATTGGACTTTTGGACAGGCATTTTCTAGATATATCTTTTACATCGGAAACATTCTTGATGTCTATTTCAGCATCCGGAGCCGTTCGTAAATTTTGAGATTCTTGCTGACGTGATTGATTGCTTAGAGTTGCTATTCCCGCTCTACCAGAAAAGATACCTTGCCACCATACTCTGTGATTACTTTACTTTATTTTTCAGTTATTTATATTTAGTTTTATATATTCTATTTATTCTATATCACTGTGCGTCCAAGTCACACTTGGGTGCAATCGACTATATCGATCGTTTTATTTGTTTTTGTTCTATTTTCTTACATTGACATAGTCTAGTGACCACCCATTGATAATGAGGTATTGGTATATCTGATAGGCCTTGACACATACATTATCACATGATGTGAGTCACATGTAGGACACATACTCGCGCAGTCGGCCGGCTACCGATACGTATGAGGCGTGCGACGGTTTGGAGCGACTGCCAATAGATTTGTATGCTAGTAGACTTGGCAGTTACTAGAGATTCATATGAGTCACGGATGTGACCCCATTAGATATTGGATGGGGAGAAAAGTTCCTTAACGTATGGGCCACGTATGCACTTTCCTATTATTGTCGGTTATATCCGCTGGAGATACGGTCCTGGATCCTAATACCTGATTTACTGTTGGCCGCTGACTTTCAGTGAATGTTATGCTTTGAGGTCCCTGGTATCCTGGTGGGACCATACCTGAGTTTTCTGTACCTGTAGCCAGAGTGACCATGTATTAAAGGTTTGTTCTTAACTGCATTATCACTGTAGAACTAGTAGGTACCCTATTGCATGTACCTTTCTTTTATTTATTATATATCACAGTTTATATGGCATGTTCTTTATGTATCTTGTTACGTCCCTCTGAGAACTTGGTGATTTCTCCAGGTGTGTGCTTTTTGACTTTTCACAGGTGTTCTAAACAAGGTCGTGATCAGATGATTGCTTTAGGTTCATCCTGCTATTTTATCCATCCTTTCCTTGTATATTTTCTCTCATTTAAAATGGTTGGTAGTGGATTTGTCTCCGCCCAATTACATGTATAAATGACAAAATTCATAGTTTATTTCTATTATTATTCTTTTATTTTTGTGGATGAGATTTAGTTATCCTAGTTTACTGCAAATTTTACTGCTTATGTATACATACGAGGTTTCCACATACACAACTTTATTGTTAATCTTCACACACAGAGGACAAAATCTCGGTGTTTGAGTTTTCTCTCTTTACCCTACTGCTGATATATTTGCTTCACACACACACAACTTTATTGTTAATCTTCTATTACCACACAATTTTTAAATTATTGATAATTGGATAGATTATTCTGATGTAACCTATTCACCCCTCTCTATTGTTGCCTAAACGTTCCTTCAAATCCATGTTTATAGGAAAGATGGTAGCCTTGGGAAAGATTCATTGTCTCGAACGACACATTTATGTTTTATATATACATGTTTATGAATTGTATTTAACTAATCATAAGACAAGAATAGAAAGACCACAAAATAATTTTACTCATTCTTACCCCCAATGTGTTGACCCCCCCCCCCCTCCTCCATAGGTGGGAGGAGTCACTTGGGTGTTCTGAGGCATTGGTGTCATGCCCAATTATCGGAATACGTGGACGAATGTAGGCCAGGTACACCATATAAGGTACAAAGACGTCATACGTTGATTACGGTTGTCAATCTTGTTGGATATCCTAGCATGCAATCAATCTATGGCCTAAAATCGATCTCATATCCACAGGCAGTAACAATAAAATAATCAGCAAAAGAGAGAACCATATAAAAAGTCGAAAATACTCATATGATAGTCATGAAGTCTATAGTATAAATTAATGTAGACAATAAAACCTTCCCACATAGTTCCTACATTGTCTGAAACTGAAGTACATCCTCCAAGCCAAGTCTGGAAGATCTACATGGTCGATCACTGGCAATCCGGGAATAATCCAGGGTTGGTCAGGCCAATCGTAGCAAGTACCAGAAAGAAAAGCTCAAGGACAGGCGAAGAAAACCACAGGATAGAATATATGACAGGAAAACATATATGAATAGTAAATAAGGGTAAGATTCGTGCAGTACCAACATACGATAACAAATCCATAAGTAATGCAACTAAATAACCAACAATCATCATAGGCACCCTAACATCTAGTAATACCTGTATCGCCAACTAGAACTCGTAGTCTGTCCTCAGAATAGCAATCCATCCCTACATCGAACAGGGACGAGGGAATGAATTACTGACCGGGACATCGTTACATACCAGACAACTTTACAAGTAGCAAGCCAAATAATTTAGGTGAATAAGCGGCCACTCAAATGCCTACAACTTTCTATATGGAGGTTGGGCTACCCCAACAATGCTAAATATAGAAATCTTCAGATCGTGTCGATCCAGCAGGGCGAGCGGGGCCAAATATAACAAGACATGATAAGCACTAATCCCTCTTAAGGCCATCGTGCGAGATAAGATGAGCATATAATACATAGTACATAAAGTAGCCGGATACTGCCATCCTCTAATGCGGACGGTAACAATATCTGTGGTGGCCAGCTAAAATAAGTAGCTAGTAATGCACGACCTTAAGATTTTGTTCCCTTCCAATGCTTCTACTAGTTTAAGTTACCTAGATTATCCCTACAGTTATCCGGAATCACACGCTATGGTCACATGATCATCCTCATAGATGTTGTACCCTAGTACGGGAACACTATGTAAGAATCAACCTTGGCACCTAGAGTTCCAGTTGGTGATTCATTCTTAGTGTAATGCAACAAGAAATCAATCAATTCTGACCACGCTAAGACTACAGGCCAACTAACAGGGTACCCATGCAGGTACTCATATAATAACTAGAATAACAGGATGGCACTGCAGTGCAATATAAATAGGAAAATAGCTCCTCAGTGCGCCAGTAAACAGAAAGCACCTCAGTACAATAACAGAGCCAGTACCTCAAAGGGTAAGCTGGAAATCATAGCACGGATATACGTAGTTATGTCAGAAATAAGGATAATCAATCAGTCATATGAAGTCATATGCCCACATCGTGGCATGGGTATCAGGTTAGGTACACGGTTGGGATCTCTACTATAATAGCATCTAAAGCACACATGGGAGCCTACAACTCTAATCATCAAGTCAGTCTATCCACTTGATCAATCTTAATAGTCCTGCTATCCACAATGGACAGCAGGTCAAGAAATACAATCACCAGATATTAAGCTAATCACCATAAATAATGCTAGGCCCTTTTGCTCACAAGAACCCTCTGAATTAATGATCACAGGCTTATCAGCAACCAAGTCTCACAACTACTGGGATACAACAATGGTACCAGGTTTTGGACGCTTGGAAAATCAGGTAAAAATTATATAATAATACCCTCGATATTTCCTCGTTATGTGAAACACTCACACAATTATCAAAATCCAGGAATCCACATAGTCATATTTGATCAAATTAGAATATCATCTAAAAAGGGAATGACAACACTATCCAAGAATCCACATAAGTCTACCAAATCCATATCCTAGGTTCATACTCCCTATAATACTCAATCCTTAGATATATCTAAAGGTCACAATCCCGATACATAGGATAACTGTCAGTCCTATCAGGCTAAATTAGGATAACTCCTAGAAATAATGGCCAGAGGACAAGAGACTATTAATTAATGCCTCTAAAAATGGCAATGATTGTAGGAACCATATGGAGCAGATCCACAACCCTAAAACCAGATAAGGACCACGGTTGCAGACCGTTTCCCGAGCAGAATCGTGCTCCTTATGCTATCTAACGAACAATACATGTCAAGTAGCTAGGCGACTAATCTAGTCATGAGTCTACCTAGCAGGTACTGGGATCAGATATACTATACAAAAATAAACATGCATGAGGCTGGTTTAGAAAACCAAGGAACTTTTTGCCTAAATCTTCGAACCAAATCCCCGATAGAGAATTCTAGGAAATTTGACAGAGTCTCCTCTGTATTTTTGAATATGAGCTCCCTGCGAATTAGGACTATATCCACTCGGTACAACCTGCTGTAGAATCGCAAATCAAAAACACTAAGTATCGGTCTGCAATAGCACTACGATGCGTACTAGGAACCAAACCATACCCGAGAACACTAATTCTCAGCCTCTAGCAGCACTACGATGCGTGTTGGGTGCCAGGCCAACACATGCAGTAAAAATTGCTATACAGGGTGCATCACAGATCCATAATCATATCCAATCCACAAGCATAGTCATAAAAATAGTTAGCCAAAACTGTTATTTGACCGTTGTTTGTCATCACAAAAGGTTAAACAAACTTTTTGCTTATTGAACGTAAAAATATCTGTGTACAGAGAAGGAAGTCCTAAACACGATATTCCAAGTACAAGAGGAAGACCTGTATACAGAGAAGGAAGTCCTAAATAGGATACTCCAAGTACAAGGGGAAGAGTTTCTTGGAAAGTATGACGGTGGAGATCGAACACACGCTCCTTTACTCTATTGATGATCTGACGACGAGTTGAACTTGCTCTGACTTTCTGAGACCTTTGATGGAAGTCTAGGGTTGTCGATCAACTGGAGCTAGAGATTTGATATTCGGTGGTCTCCCTGGTTGAAGGAAAACTCCTTCTATTTATAGGGGAAGAAAGCACATATGCGATGTGCATTAGGGTTTTGAGATATGAAGGAATCTGTCGTCATTGCCCGGTATAGGCTTCTGCGGTGCTGACATGTTGCGAACATTGAGATTCCTCTCAATCAAAATCTCTGGCGGTTATCAAAATAACTGAAAGAGGAGACACATAGCGTGTGCCGATTTGCTTGTTCGGATGCAGTCGAGTAAATCTTAGGATTTTATCTCATATTTAGATTCTGATTGATCCTCGTCTAAGATTTAAATCAATTTGATAAGATATCAATCATGATTGATCCTAATCCTATCTTCGAGAGAGTCGGTTTAAGCAAACCGACTGGATGGGACCATGCTTTCTGCGCCTCTGGCGAGGTCTAAGTACTGCTGTATTTCTGGGGCGACGAGTAGACCGTTCTTCTGGAGACAATATAGCCTCTGTGCTTTCAAACGACGAGTGGACTATGCTTCGAAGACGACGGAGGCTCTGTATGTATGAGCAACGAGAAGGCTGTGTTTCGAGCGACGAAGTTACTGTGCTTTAGGGCGACGAGTAGGCTTCTGCTTCAGGTTGACGAGGTTACTGTGCTTTTGGAGCGGCAGGCGGACTTGTGTTGGATGCAATGGTATCTCCCAAGTCTCTAACGAAAGGTAGTTGAGCTTCTGGGTCGGAGTAGAGTGCTGCACTGTTGGAGTTGAGGTGGTGTGAAAACATCGCCAGTCTGAGCCTGAGGTTGGCGTAGTAATGTAGCTATGCCTCTGGATTGAAGGCATTGGCTTTGATATTTTCTTTTAAAGACCAATGAATGACCGCTCCTTAATGAAAAACTTCATCTTAATTGCCACCGTCACTTGGGGAATTTTAAGGGGTCTTAGGATAGTCTAGGACTTAGTCGAATGAACTTTATTTAATGAGGTTCATCGTGCTGAGTCCTAGGTTAATCCTATTAATGTGGGAACTTTTACCGTCGACCATGTGGCCAACATTTTGGACTACTCCCGCCTATATAAAGGGGAAGTTTCTTCAGAAGAGCAACGTCTTCTTCTTTTTCTTCTTTTCCTTCAATACCATGCTGGATCCAGACTTAGCTTCAAGCGGCGGTTGGCCTTGCCTAAGTCAGAATTTGGTTGAGGATTTATTTGTTCAAAGGGGCTAAGCCTTCATAGAAGAACTGTTGATGAGCATCGAAATGTGCTGGAACACTTCTCATGAGGAGTTCGAACATGGGCGACGTCTTGGAGGTCTTCGAGGTCCTAACGACCTAGCTTGTGGGTGGATGGCCAACCCAAAGATCCACAGGTTGTGCTCTGTCCTGCCCATTCAGGGCTTTTGAGACCTTCTGCGCCTTCTGGAAACCCGGGCCAATTGCTGCTTCAGGAAGTTGCTCACTTCAGTCAAGTAGCTGATGCACTTTTAGAGGGTTGCGCCCACAAGAAAGTCAGAATATGCTTCAATGGGGATCAACTTCAAGTATGCGTACCGAGAAGAAGGAGGACTGGCTTTGACGAAGACTAAACCCCTTGTAGACTCCTCTATGCTTTGTTGAATCTATAATCGATCCTTTGTAGAAGAATAGGGTTGGTCCTTTATATGTAGCCTTGATGAGTCTGTACTAGACCTTTGTAGATATGATAATAAAAGAACTTTCTTCCATATCTTCTATTTTGTCTTTTTAGCACTCTGTTTGTACATTTGTATTATTTGTGGTGTGGTGGAGGAATATTGTCAGCTGAGATTTTTCATACTTCTACAAGACCCCCTTCAAAGTGTTCCGAGCTTGGGTTAAGCTCAGGGTACTTTGAATAGAAGCATGAACACGTGTCTCTTTGTAGGCGAGATGCCCATCACTTCTGTTGCCAGGATGACGTCGTGCTTCTTCTTGTCTCTTAGTTTATGAGAGGCTATATATATATATATATATATATTTTTTGTTATATATATATATATATATATATATATATATAACAAAAAAAATATATATATATATATATATATATATATATAACAGAAAACATCATCTTATATATATATATATGAAATTGTTTGGTTTCTCTTTTTTTTGATCTGTCTATCTTTATGGTTTTGTATTTTGTACAGAAGTAAGAATTCCCCTTAGAGTATATAACTCTATTGGGAATTGGGTGTTTACTCAGAGGTGATATGGACATGGTAAACACGAGAATTTTTGTAGATACACTTTTCTTACTCAGAGGTAATATGGACATGGCAACGATAGACTCCACGGGGGTATAGAACGACTTAGAGGTAATATGGACGTGAAGGGTTCTATGAGTAACAACTGTAGGGGGTTATTACGGAAGGGTTGCCTACTCAGAGGTAATATGGACATGGCAAGCACTCTTTCTAGAACAAAAGTTCAGAGGTAATATGGACATGAAATACTTTTTTTAGAGAACTATAACAACTCTGGGCTATCATAGGAAAAGTATGACTACTCAGAGGTAATATGGACATGGTAGACACGATATAGAATAACACTTCAGAGGTGATATGGACGTGAAATATTTTCTATGTGGTCATGACAACATGGAGTCATCATGGGATAGGAGACTACTCAGAGGTAATATGGACATGGTAGCCATAATTTTGACTAAGGTGTAGGGAATCAATCCAGAGGTAACACGAACGTGAAGGTTTTCCGCTAGGAAAATGTATAGAAGGGATGAATTCTTTCAAAGGAATTCATGAACACTTACTAGAATGTGGAGGATTTGGACTGCGTGCGACGCCTTTCCTATTGAAATCCCAGGCGTTGAGCCCAAGGTTCATCTCTGAGGTATTTCTAGTGCCTGGTCTTCTTCCTTGATTGGAGAGCTTGCAGAGGCCATATTAGCTGACAGCATCCTTTTGAAGAAATGGTCGGTACTGGTATCGGAGTCCCAGATTGAGGAGTCAGAAGAGTTCGAGTGCATAATGACTTCTGTCTCCAAGCCTTCTGAAGTGGAAGTGGGCGTAATCAACCCCCGACGGGTGTGCTGGTAATAGTTTTGGGGCTTTCCCTTTGGAACTCGAATTCGTAAGGGAAGGCACCGACCTTTACCATATTTGAGCCCTTTGTTGCTGTTCAGGTCGTAATCCATCTTCTGTATGAGGTGTTTGGCCTGAGTAGCATAGCGGTAGAGTTGCATCTTGCCGCTGTCGGATTCTAGATCTTCGAGAACTAGTCACTAAGGATACTCTACTTGACCAAAGATGATGGGTTCCTCTTCTTTCTTCCTTGCTGGAATGAAGAAGTAGGAACCCTGGGAGGGGACAACTTGGCACGCATGGTTGGCGGTTGTCACTTGTGTTTGCAGCTTACATAGAAAGTTGTCTAGGAAATATCTAATGTTCCATTATGCACAAGAGTAATTCGAAGACAACTTTCTATTCATAAAATGAGAGATTTTATCCCAGGGAATTACATCATCAAAAGAGTGCACTTCTGTGTTGGCGCAAACGTAGTCTTCTAGCTCCTCATCGGTGAGGACTAGGGCTATCGAGGGAGGGCGAGGAGGACGTTTCCCTTTTAGTTTGATCACCAAAGAGGTCACGGCCTGAGGCTCCTGCACCTTCATGGTCAACCTTGGGGACCTCCGAGGTAGCCTTATGCGCATAGGCTCCTGACCATGATCTGACCTTACTAAGGGCAAAGGTGGTGCTCTGCCTTAAGGTTGACGATGAGAGGTACAGACACCTTAGGGGGTCTTTCCTTCAGTCGAACCTTTAGAGGTTTTTCGGTAACTGCTGCACTTCCTGAGGCCGTCTCCACCTCGTCATCAGCATCATTGCCCCTATCGTCCCAAAGGACTGACTTGTATAGATCAGCATTCGTACAGTAAGCTTCAAGTCCTCGGAACGGGATGATGTCAGTGAATTCGGTCTTGATAGTCCTGTCACTGGCCATGTACTTCATGCACTGATGAAGGGTGGAAGGAAAGATCATGTACTCATGGATCCATGGTTGTCCCAACAACATGTTGTAATTTATGTCAGCGTCGATAACATAGCAAGTCACTTCGGTATGGAGATCGTCGATTTAGCACTTCAAACGAATTTTGCCCAGAGGCTTGTTCTTTCTCATATTGAAGCCGTTAATTGTTATATTTAATGCAGTCAGTCGATGCATCAAAATCCCTAAAGTTTGGAGCAGACTCCTTGGGATGATGCTGAGAGAGGAGCCCGGGTCGATGTAGATGCGATCGACTTTAATGGCACCAACATACCTTGTATAGTACAAAGGCCCATTATGCCGGTTGTTCTTCAGCAGCATGTCTTGTTGGGTGAAGGTGATATTGGGATTCACTTCGACCATGTTGTGACAATATGGGCAGGTTTGGAGAGACGGAGGATATCGAAAAGTAACAATCTAGTCGGAGTATTTGGCTAGTTGCGCCAGTATGTCAAAGTTGTAGGGTTTGTTAGGCCCTACTGCCGAGTCTTTTCTAAGAGGCTTATCAAAGAGAACCTCTTATTGCTTCTGCCTATCTACAGCAGAAGTCTGAGACGGGCCTGCCTCTGATACATCAGGAACATGGGCTGCAGTTGGTAGAGGCGCTGCCTCCTCTGGAGCCTAGTTCTTTTCTTGTCGCTGCACCGAGCGAGTGGTTACCAGGGTGTCATCGGTCGAAGCCGAGACCATACGACATGTCCTGACCTTCTTTCCTTTGACAAAAGTAATTGTAGGCACCATTATGTCGAAAGTAAGGTCGGGGTGGACCCACATGACCTCGCCTCGTCGTATGGAGAATGGAATGAGCCCTTGAGCATTGTCACGTGCTGGTGGAAGATTAACTACTTCCATTATTGCCCTCAGGATGGGTACGACCCTGTCCTGTGCCTCTATAGTTGGGAAACTTCAAAACTGGAGAGTAACCATGCTGGCCATGATAGTCTTTTCTTCATAGTCAAGTGATATGACTTTGGCGTCGATGAGGAGCTGAATCTGTCATTTCAATATGTAGCAATCTCGTGTCGAATAGGGGACATACTGATGATAATGGTAGTATTTAGGGTTGTCCACCTTTCCCACTTCGTCGGGGCGCCTTAGTGTTGGGAGAGACAGCTTGCGACTCTTCGTCAGCATATTGAAGAATTCCAGCATATCCTCGTCGTTGAAGGAGTAAGTCTCCCTCGGCTTCTGCTCTTCTGCAGACTTAGGGTTTATGGTTACCGAACCTTTGGAGATGTTGACGGTCATGGCTTTCTTGCCTTTTTGTCCTTAGGATTGTTGCTAGACTAACGTCTCCCTTTGTATTCGAGAGAAGGAAAGTTCAGTCCCAGGAGCTGCGCGTCCTGGGCTTTCCTTTGTGCCACATTCGCCTCTGTAATAAAAAGTATCCACTCTGTGCAAGGAGCATTGTACCATAATTTTATCGCAGGCAGCATGTTCTTGTGGTATGAGTCCATAAGCATGGGCTCGGGCATACCAGGCGGTAGCCTTAAGGCAGCCTGACGGAAGCACTCAATGTATGCGCGGACAGGCTCTTTCTCTCTCTGGACGACCTCCATGAGAGTTGAAATTTTCATATCCATCCCTCCTTCATAGAATCGATCAACGAATAGATTCTTCAGGTCCTCGAACGATGAAATACAGTCGTCTGGAAGGCTACAGAACCATTCATAAGCTATCCCCTGCAAAGCTCCTATGAAGATGTTGGTAAGGAGGGCGTCGTCCTTCGGCAAGTGCCCTACACTGAGGTAAAGTACCTCAACTACCGTCCGGGAGACTCCTTTCCCTCGTAGGGCGTGAGCGTCTGTCGATTGTACTTGGGAGGATAAACTACGTTATCCCACTCGGTCGGATATGGCTGCCGAATCCCTATCATCTGGAGTGTTGCTTGCTTCTCTTTGGCATCGTAGAGAGCATACAGTTCCTTGATGGCCTACTGTATCTCGGTTGACATTGTCCGGCCTGTAGTCGATGGAGTAGACGACGATGGTCCTGTCTGATGGACGACGGGCAGTTTGTCGGATCCATCATTGCTGTTGGACCAGCAGTAGGTGTAGAGGCAGTGGGTACCAAATTCCCCTTGATCTCCAGCATGAGAGAAGATAGAGTCTTCATTGTGGCATTTAACATATCTAGGCTCGTCTTAAGAGCTTTGATGCGTTTCAACTGGTCAGGCGCTTTGCTATTGTCCGCCTCATCACCCTCGGCCATAAATACGGACCTTGTGTGTGGATGGGTGGAAGGGATAGTAGATCCTTCACTCTCTGGCTCAAACGTTTGAGCCTCGTCATCCTGAGGATAGACTAGGAGGTTGCGGTCTTCCTCAGACTCATTGCGGTTGCTATCCCAGTCTGGTGGCTGGCTGCGCCTGTGGAGGCATCCGTATCGTATGGCTCATCCTCAGATTGGAACGCAGCATTATCATACATAGTGGGAGGTTGGCTACCCCCAGCATCTGACGTGGCACCCAATGGAGATTTGGAACATGTGCCTTGGAACACACCTGTGCTGGGTACCTTTGCCTTGGTACTCTCGGGCCGCTTCTTGGCCTTGGTGGTCGATACGGAAGGATTCTTGGATAACTTCTTGAGTATTTTAAAACCCTGCACCGTGTTGCATATGACGACACGGAGTTTATCTTCTCTCTTTCTCGTCGACCCCCTGTCGAGTCTCTGACGTGCAGTCGACATTGGTTAAAGTCTTTGAAATACGGAGCGCCTCCTCGGTGGTTGTACAGCCGTCTGTTGACAACAGCAGTTGATGGTAATCTGGATACAAGGATGCCTTAATTTAGGCATGCCCCGCGCTGCCGATTCTTCTTCTGCTTGGGACAGCACCAGGTCTCCTGTCGTGGTACCCCCATTGTACGTACAGGGAAACTGTATGCGGGTATGATCAGAGAGGGTCCGGTAGGGCAGACTCCTATCATCCTTGCATGAACTCTGCTCGCATGAGTCTCTCTCTACGGTATGTACCCCCTGGCTTGCATCACGTACAGGAGTGCTCAAGCGACAGAGGGGTTCAACCAGTCGAGGCATCAGAGCACGGGGACCAGTCTTGTATAACTTTCCATCGACAGCGTATGAGACTGTCAACATGGGGCCTTTGGTCGGCCATAGGAGTGGTAGGTTTATTGCACGCGGCACGTATTGTCTTGGATTTCTTCCTACTACCCCCAGCGGGTGTATAGTATTCAGAATCCAATGAAGGCTCGCCTGATGGGAAGACGATTCTGTCGAAGACGAATCTTCTCGCCGGCAATGCTCTCATCGTGAGGGGTTGAACCGGCGCACGCTTCCTTTGGTGTTGTACCTTCGTCAGGCCTGCCATAGAGATACCGTCTTCCTCGCCATACTTTCCCAGGGTGGCAATCGAGCGAGGAGATATGGCTTAAGCAGCCGAAAGCTTCGTCGAGGCTTCGGTGTTGAGGGGGTTCTGGATCTCAGTTCCCTCCATCGTGCTTCTCATCGCGGCCACCTTAGGCCTCCAGACACGTCGAGTCTTCTTCGGTTTTATGAACCGCTTCGAAGGATTCGACTTCTCATCATAAAGGAGATCTTCAAAATCTTGTTGGTCGAAGCGTACAACCAACATCTTCTGGGAAGATCCCAGCATGTTGTTGTCAGATTGCATCACCGCCTTCTCGTTGGAGGAGAAGGTGGTCCCAGCAAAGTCGCCATTTTTTTGACATCACAAAAGGTTGAACGAACTTTTTGCTTATTGAACGTAAAAGGACCTGTATACAGAGAATGAAGTCCTAAATAGGATATTCTAAGTACAAGGGGAAGAACTGTGTACAGAGAAGGAAGTCCTAAACAGGATATTTTAAGTACAAGGGGAAGAGTTTCTGGGAAAGTGTGATAGTAGAGATCGAGCACTGCATCGGCTCCTTTACTTCATTGACGATCTGACGACGGGTTGAACTTGTTCTGACTTTCTGATGCCTTTGATGGAACTCTTGGGTTGCCAATCAAGAGGATGCCTAGAGCTGGAGATTTTATATTTGGTGGTCTCTCTGGTTGAAGGAAAACTTCTTCTATTTATAGGGGAAGAAAGCACATATGCGATGTGCATTAGGGTTTTGAGATATGAAGAAATCTGTCGTTATTGTACGATACGGGCTTCTGTGGCACTGACACGTGACGGACATTGAGATTTTTCTCAATCGAGATCTGTGGTGGTTATCAAAATAACCGAAAGAGGAGACACGTGGCGTGTGCCGATTTGCTTGTTCGGATGCAGCTGAATAAATCTTAGGATTTCATCTAAGATTTAGATTTTGATTGATCCTCATCTAAGATTTAAATCAATTTGATAAGATATCAATCATTATTGATCTCAATCATATCTTCGAGAGAGTCAGTTTAAGCAAACCAACTAGGTGGGACCATGCTACCTACACCTCTGGCGGGGTCTAAGTACTGCTGCACTTCTAGGGCGATGAGTAGACCATTCTTCTGGAGACAACAGAGCTTCTGTGCTTTCAGGTGACGAGTGGACTATGCTTCGAAGACGATGGAGCCTCTATGCGTATAAGCGACGGGAAGCCTGTGTTTCGAGCGACGAAGTCACTGTGCTTTAGGGCGACGAGTAGGCTTGTGCTTCAGGTTGACGAGGTTATTGTACTTTTGGAGCGGTAGGCAGACTTGTGTTGGATGCAATAGTATCTCCCAAGTCTCTGACGAAAGGTAGTTGAGCTTCTGGGTCGGAGCAGAGTGTTGCGTCGTTGGAGTTGAGGTGGTGTGAAAACATCACCAGTATGCGCCTGAGGTTGGTGCAGTAATGTAGCTGTGCCTCTGGATTGAAGGCTTTGGCTTTGATGTTTTCTTTTAAAGAGCATTGAATGATCGCTCCTTAATGAACAACTTCCTCTTAGTTGCCACCGTCACTTGGGGGATTTCAAGGGGTCCTAGGATAGTCTAGGACTTAGTCGAATGAACTTTATTTAATGAGGTTCATCGTGCTGAGTCCTAGGTTCATCCCATTAATATGGAAACTTTGACCGTCGGTCATGTGGCCTGCATTTTGGACCACTCCTGCCCTATATAAAGTGGCAGTTACTTCTGAAGAGCCACGTCTTCTTCTTCTTATTCTTCTTATCCTTCAACACCATGCTGGATACAGACTTACCTTCGAGCGGCGGTTGGCCTTGCCTAAGTCAAAATTTGGTTGAGGATTCATTTGTTCAAAGGTGCTATGCCTTCGTAGAAGAACTGTTGATGAGCCTCGGAACGTGCTAGAACGCTTCTCATGTGGAGTTCGAACCTGGGCGACGTCTTGGAGGTCTTCGAGGTCCTGACGACCTAGCTTGTGGGTGGATGGCCAACCGAAGAGCCACAGTTGTGCTCTGCCCTGCCCATTCTGGGCTTTTGAGACCTTTTGTGCCTTTTGGAACCCTGGGCCAATTACTGCTTCAGGAAGTTGCTCACTTCAGACGAGTAGCTGATGCTCATTTGGAGGGTTGCGCCCACAAGAAAGTCAGAATACGCTTCAATAGGGATCAATCTTCCAGTATGCGTATCGAGAAGAAGGGGGACTACGCTTTGACGAAGATTAAACCCTTTTTAGACTCCTCTAGGCTTTGTTGAATCTGTAATCGATCCTTTGTAGAAGAATAGGGTTGGTCCTTTATATGTAGCCTTGATGAGTCTGTACTAGACCTTTGTAGACATGATAATAAAAGAACTTTCTTCAATATCTTTTGTTTTGTCTTTTTAACACTCTGTCTGCACATTTATATTATTTGCGCTGTGGTGGAGGAATATTGTCAGCTAAAATTTTTTATGCTTCTACAACCGCGAGTCGGACAGGGGATATGGAGACAATCCATACTTGTGCGTTGTGCTCGTATCCTCGTAGGTGTGGATGACCCATCCGAGTTGTCTGATACGGCTTAACTAGATATTGAACTAATATATATACCATAAGTCCTAATCATAGCAGTTCTACTACAATGTTACACTACTCATAGTTATACATTTATATTTACAACTTACAAGATTAATTAAATACAAAAAATCTAGCATGAGGGAAAGAGTCGTCGTTGAGCAAGTGGTACTTGCCTAGAGGGATCAGCTAGGTAAGCAAGTCTTTGGCATCCTGGATCCAAGATAGCACATCTATCGAGGTCCTTAGAATACACAATAAACAATCATCAGCATCAACTAATAAAATAATAGAATAATCACAAGGGATGGCATAAGGCTATACCGCGTACAAGCAGTGTAGGGATCTGGCACGAAAATCAAGGCACGCAGATCGATACGGATATGCAAATTGAAACATGCACGTAAATCGAAATACGTACATGATTCAAGATGACCCGAATAATGAGATGAACTGGAAACAGAACGTGCATGTAAATCGTTACGTACACGTAGATCAAGGGATTATCACGATGATGCACAAATCAATGTAGCACATAAATTAAGGTAAGCATATAAATCGAGATGGTACGAGATTCAAGATAGCACAAAAATCAATATAGCATGCAAATCGGTGTGTATGCACGAATCGAGACGGTACATGACTCAAGGAAGCACGCAAATCAATACGACATGCAAATCAGTATATGCATGCAAATCAATACGGCATGGAGTCCAAGGTGGCACAGAATCAATACAGCACGCAAATCGATGCGTGCATGCAAATCGGAGCGACATGAATCACAAGATAGGCATAAAGGCCGAGATACGAAAAATAAGGCGGTGCGCAAATCAAGATGGCACAATGTCCGACGCAGTGTGGGGCTCGAGGCGTCCTGTTACTCCCCGTTCCTGGGATACGTATTTTTAATACGTGTAATACTTGCTATATTTATTTAGTATTTATCATGCATTTATTCTGTATTTAATTCCTTTAATTACATGCTAATTATTTTTCTGTATTTTATTTTCTGCTTTTGTTTAGCTCTTGGTTTATTTTGGTTCATGTTGAGCCAACTTGGTTTGTCTTAGTTCATCACGATAAGGGATGGATGGCCTAAATTTTATGGGGAAGGAATGGGTGTTGGAGATCAAACTTGACTTGATATTTATATACCTTTTCTTTTCTCTCTCCTCACAATTCTCATTTCATTTTCTCCACCAAAACCCTAACCCAATTTGGAGAGGCAAGTACATCTTTCACTCCATAAGAGATTTCATACATCCCTATTTATCTTTAGTCCATGTTGTTTATCTCCTCTTTCTCTACACGTTTAGGTCTTGAAGTTTTTGATTTTCATGGATGGTTGTGTGTAGATCTAGGTTTTAAGTTTCGAATTTTATGGGTTTTCGTGGTTTCGATCTATCAAACTTTTTTGTTTTCAAAAACAAGTTGTTCCATGTTGTAGAGAATTCAATTCTAGTCAGTTTTTTATTTTGCCCAATTTCGAGTCCAATAGTCCAAGTTATGGCCATTAGAAGTTTTTGAAATTCCATAGCCGAAGCTTGCTACTGCAGAAGCATCCATAATATGCGCCCACATAATTGTGTGGCCATGCGTCCAAAGGTACTATGCGCCCAAAGGCATTCTATGCGCCCAAAGGCATTCTATGCGCCCAAAGGCACTATGCGTCCAAAGGCACTATGAGCCCAAAGGCATTCTATGCTCCCAAAGGCATCCTATGCGCCCAAAGGCACTATGAGCCCAAAGTTACTCTATGCGCCCAAAGGGACTGCTATGCGCCCAAAAGGACTGCTATGCGCCCAAAGGGAATCAGTGCATTCTCCACCTGTATGCGCATAACAGTCATTTTATTCTGCACATTTCGCTGAATTTAGGACATCTGTCTTATCCCACGCTATTCGCCGAATTCGAACATTTTGTCTTATCTCGCATGTTTCACCGAATTCGAGCATTTTGTCTTATTTTGCACCAATTGTCGAGATTGCTTTTTTTGTCTTATCTCGTACCATCCGTCTAGATAGTGCGCTTTGTCCTATCTCGCACATTTCGCTGGATTGTGCCGCTTGATGCATGTTAGTATTTTAATACATATTGTTGTGTGGAGTGTGCCCTGTGTCTTGATTGGCTTGTGGGCATCCCGTATCACTGGTACTTAACCCTGAGAGTTAAAGATTTGACCATACTAAATATTAGTTTGACTTTCATGCCTTGTCACGAATTGACATTGATTGTTACCTTGACTAAATGATTGATCATGCGTTCCTAGTTGGGACTAAAAGACTGGCTAGTCATCTTATTGAATTGAATGTGACACGTTCATGTATGAACCATGAACCATTGCGATCGACTAGCCGATCCCGAACATTGGCATATGGACACGTGCTGACTTCAACTTCTTTCTACAAAAGCAGCATGTGTACCTTACAGTCAAGGCATGATTATCCCCTGGCTAGGTTTGATTGTTGCATTACGCTATGTAAAACCTACAACCTAATCATACGGGCGTCATTGTAGAGTTATGCATATCGTACTCTGTACGGAAGTACTCACTCAAAATGATCATGATCTACGACATGAGATTTTAATTAACGTAGGGACTATTAAGTTAAATAAAATAACTATTGCATGGAGAGAATGGATTCTCGAGTTCTTACATGGAAGCCATCTTGGGACAATTAGTGCTCCGACATGCTAGCTGGTTCCCACGGATATTGTAAACCTGCCACACGGATAGGGAGTGGTATCTGTTTATTTTTTTCTACATATTGATGACGGTGTCCCGCTGGAACTCGTTTATTTTATGATTGGCACAATTGATTATTGGATAGACTAGCCTTGCTCGTACATTGTAAGAACTGAGGAATCCCTTATTGCATATTTCAAGGGTAACTTGGAACTTACAGTTAGCAAGTCATAGTAGTTGTATTATCGTTTAAATTTATTTGTTTATGTACTGTACCTACTCTGTTAATTACTGAGATGAGCAAAATGTCAGGACATGACGGGTCAACTTCTGTCTTTGTTTGGTTGGAAAGTTGGCTTGAAGTGTCGTGATGTTGTGTGAATCCCAGTAGCAAGCAGAGACTTATTTATCATATTTTCAACTCTTATCACTGGTTCTAATTCTTCATGTCGTGCTTCCTTTGCGGTACTTGATATTTGAGGTCTAACCTCTCTGGTTTTGCATGGCCAGATTGAGAGCCAGCTTTCGAGGACTCAGCTTACTTCCACCCCCAAGATGGTCAATACTAGAAGGATGACCGCTGGAGGACACGAGTAGGTTCCTTGCTTCCCTGCTCGTTTTGCTACTTACTTTACTTTTGCCACTTGGCACCGACATGTTAGTCGGACTGTCTTGTACTTACTTTTACATAATTGTAACTAAGTCAGACTGCAGCTGATAATGATTGTGTATACCTTGTTATATCATCTGGCTATATTTTATAAAGCCAGATCTCAAGAACATTTTGAATGAGCGTTTGGGATGCCTTACTGCTTATTCTTACATGTTCTCTACTTATTGCTTTTTATTGAATGATTGGGACATTATAGGTTGAGTAACCCTAGTGAGACTTGTATGTAGTATGCACCCCCTTGTCTTGTAGACAGCATTGATCGGTATTCATCCACCCGTAATACGTAGCTAGCTGAGTCATTCCCCGCTCTTCGGTATTCTGGATCTGGGACGTGACAAGATTTTAGTGGTGGCCCATGCAGGTCTGATTTCATACTTGTATGGTGTTTTGATTTATAGGATGTCTCAATCACACATGTTTTCCCTTGATCTCATGATTCGTTACTCTTGACCCTACTTGACATTCCAGTATCCTTTGGCTTTATTGATCTTTCCTGTCCGGTCATTTGATTGTTCTCTTGTCCCTTTTCTTAGGGGTTCCTCGTCCGTATCTGTCAGAGCTGGACAGCAACAATAAGGGAAACACGAACAACAGGACCACATTGATCAGCAACAAAGGCCACTACTACCTCAAGAGCACATCCAAGAAGAGGTGATAGTGGAACCAACAGCTGGACCGCAGTATCCGGAGGTTCTAACACCACCAACGGTTCTGCCTACCCCTGTGGCAGTAGACACACCAGCCCTTCTGGAAATTATAAGAGGGATGATGTTACTCAGCAACATCAGATGTTGGCCCACAACACATGCATACTCAGCTGCAAAAGCAAAATGTATTACTCAACCAAGGATTGCAGACGGCTTTGGAAAGAGGAGTGAGGACTGATTCAGGGGCATCAACCAAATTCTGTAAGTATAAACCCCGTCGTTTCGAAGGCACAAAAGATGCTATTTCAGCGGATGCATGGCTTAAGGACATCGAGGCTATTCTGACAGCGGCTAAGGTTCCGACGGAAGAACGAGTGGATCAAGTGAAACTGTTACTTCAGGACTTCGCACGTGATTGGTGGGTATCAGACGTCCTATTGCTTGGGTTGATTTTACTGCGATATTCAAGACGAAGTACTATGGAGTTGTGGCACAGTTCGAGCTACAACAGAAGTTTATCAACCTCAAGCAGGCTGGCAAAACAGTGGATGCTTAAGCAGCGAAGTTCCGCAGACTGAGTAGGTTCTCCCCGAAGATGGTAGCAACGAAGAGCCAGAGGGCTATGAGTTTTCAGCAAGGGTTTCATCTTGAACTCTTACAATTGATAGAGGGACACAACTACCAGACTTTCGATGATGTATTGACTGCAATCCGGAGGCATGAGATCACCATCAACAGGATCACATCAAGGACTGGAGGTCAGAAGAGGTCTCACAATCAGATTGAAGGAGGAGGGGGAGCAGCACCCCAAATAACAGTACAATCTTCTGGCATTCGCATTTACGATGTGGCAATACAAGGGCCAGCACCACCAACAAGACAACAACAACAACAACAGAGGAAGAACCAGAAACCCCCGGTGGGCTGCACCTATTGTGGAAAGGCAGGACACACTAGAGGTGTGTGTCGGGCATTGAACGGACAGTATTTGATATGTGGAAGTTCAGATCATTGGGTTTCCACCTGTCCCATGAATTCGAGGTCAGAAGGACCAGTGCAATAATTTCCTGTACTGCCAGCACCAGGGGCAGGCCAGTATCAAGGACCAGCGGTAGCAGTGAGACCATTGGCACAACGTCTGTTGATGTCGCAGGCTCAGGTGTTTCGGCAGCAGGGACCGCCGATGCAGCAGAAACCACAAAGACCACCCTAGCATCACCAATGCAGGGGCCAGCAGCAACACCAGGCTAGGCCACAACATGGAAACCAACAAGGAGGCCGAGGACAGGCATTCAATCTATCCTTGGAAGAGGCATTGGCATTGGGAGATCTTTTGGCAGGTAACATTCTCGTCTCCTCATATCCTGCAGTAGCATTATTTGATTCGGGAGCATCACACTCATTTATATCTACACGATTTGCGACACGAGTAGGAATAATATTCGAGGCATTGCCAGAGAGGATGAATATACTCACTGGTAATGGGCTCGTAGGAGTTAGTAGAGTTATTCTAGCGTGTCGAGTTATAGTGTGCGGGCGTTCCTCACCCGCCAAGTTGATGGAATTTCTTGTTGGTAATTTCGACGTTATCTTAGGCATAGACTGGCTGAAAGACATTCATGCGACAATAGATTGTCGTAGAGGGAGTGTATCTTTTAATATTCCAGGCATGAAGTGGTTTACCTTAGTCAGATCAGAGACAGACCAACATAAACAAAGAGTAGTAACGGTAATGGAAGAAGTTCAAGTCCCAAAGGTAGTTGAAGAGTTTCTTGACGTATTTTCCGAAGAACTTCCAGGTCTCCCACCTATTAGATATATTGAGTTCAGTATAGAATTGGCACCTGGAACTAAACTGATATCGGATCGAGTTTTATAGAATGTCGGATTTAGAGCAGGCCAAGGTGTATCAGCACATAGACGAACTGAAGGCGAAGAAGTTCATTCGAGACAGCGAATCACCATAGACAGCACCAGTGGTACTTGTTGGGAAGAATGATGGGTCATCAAGATTGTGCATTGACTATAGAAAGCTCAACGCGGGAACAGTAAAGAACAAGTACCCGCTACCAAGGATCGACGACTTGTTTGATCCGTTGAGCAGAGCAAGAGTTTTCTCCAAGATAGAGCTTCTTTCAGGATATCATCAAGTTAGAGTTCGAGAAGAGGATATTCCTAATACGACATTCAGGTCAAAGTATGGGGATTACGAATTCCTAGTTATGCCGTTTGGTTTGACCAACGCTCCAACAATATTTATGGATTTAATGAACCGTATCTTTATGTCATACTTAGATCAATTTGTCATTGTGTTCCTCGACGATATTCTCGTATACTCAGCTGGTGAAGAAGAGCATGAAGATTACCTCAAAAAAGTGTTACAAATTCTGAGAGAGAACCAGTTGTACGCCAAGATCAACAAGTGTAAGTTTTGGACGGATCGCATTTCATTCTTGGGGTACATCATATCAGGGGCTGGAGTAGCAGTGGATCCCAAGAAAGTAGAAGCAGTAAAAAGTTGGCCATTGCCTAAGACCGTAGCAAATGTGTAAAGTTTCTTGGGATTGGCAGGATATTACAGAAGATTCGTATCAGACTTTGTAAGACTCTCAGCTCCCATGACCCGATTGACACGAAAGGATGTGTCATTTGTCTGGTCGACAGAGTGCCAGGCATCATTTGAGAATTTAAAGCAGAAGTTGATCTCGGCACCTATTCTTATATTATCAGTTGGACCCGGAGGTTTTACTGTATATTATGACGCGTCAAGAAAGTGACTTGGGTGTGTCCTAATGCAACAGGGGAAGGTGATAGCGTATGCATCTAGGCAACTTCGAGACCACGAGAAGAATTATCCGACTCATGACTTGGAGTTGGTAGCAGTAGTATTTGCTTTGAAGCTATGGAGGTATTACTTGTACGGTGATCGAATGGACATGTACACAGACCACAAAAGTCTGAAGTACATCTTTACTCAGAAGGAACTGAACATGAGACAGAGAAGATGGTTAGAGTTGATCAAGGATTACGACGTAGAGCTTCAGTATCATCCAGGCAAGGCAAATGTGGTAGCAGACGCTCTTAGCAGGAGAGGCGATGCATTTATGTTGACATCACAAAAACACATTTTAGAAGATATTCAAGAGATGGGCATCGAGGTTATACTTCCTAGTGATATAGGAATTCTAGCAAATCTACGAGTTCAATCCGACTTGGTAGGCAGGATCATGACAGCTCAGACACAGGACCCAAGGATTCAGAAGCTTAGGACAGAATGTAAGTCAGGACTAAGGAATGAGATAAAAATTTACGAAGATGGAACACTTAGATTTGGATCACGTCTATGTGTGCCAAGTGGAGATATCAGACAGGAGATTATGGCAGAAGCCTACAGTTCTCAGTATTCTATACACCCGGAGGGACCAAAATATACAAAGATATCAAGCATCACTTCTGGTGGAACGAAATGAAGAGGGAGATAGCTAGATTCATTTCTCGTTGCTTAATATGTCAACAAGTGAAGGCAGAACAACAGAGGCCAGCTAGATTATTACAACCGCTTTCTATCCCGGAATGGAAGTGGGAGCATATCACAATAGACTTTGTGACCGGTTTACCGAGATCACCAAGTGGTAAGGATGCTATTTGGGTGATAGTGGATCGGCTTACGAAGGTGGAACATTTTTTTTCTTTTAGAATAGGGCAATCTATAGAAAAGTTGGCAGAGTTGTATATGCAGCATATAGTCATACAGCATGGAGTTCCTGTCAGTATTGTGTCAGAAAGAGATACCCGTTTTATATCATATTTCCGGAAGTGCTTATATCAGAGCTTGGGTACCAAGTTAAGATTTAGTATGGCTTACCACCCACAGACAGACGGGCAATCAGAAAGAATAATTCAGACTTTAGAAGATATGTTACGAGCTTGTACCCTAGATTTTGGAGGATCATGGAAGAGTCACCTACACTTAGTCGAATTCTCGTACAACAACAGTTATCAAGCCAGTATCCAAATGGCACCATTCGAAGCACTATAGGTAAGAAGTGCAGGTCGCCACTGGCATGGGATGATATCGGGGAGAAGAAGATGGTAGTCCCAAAGATGATTGTTCAGACAGTTGAAGTGGTTAAGGGGATTAAAGAGCGACTTCGAGTTACGCAAGATCGGTATCGTCACTGGGCAGACCATGTCACGCTCCGATTCTGTCGAATCGATAATCGTCCCCCGGGCGTGATGCCGTACGAACCTAATTTACGATCATACAAGGCCTAGTCATAATGTAATTCGAGACACGAGATCTAAGAGAGTACGCAGACAAATTGATTCACACAATAAGTAAAGGAAACTTGAATTTTATTGATAATGAACATCTTTTACAGACTCCGAAACAAGACTCATTGCCGTACGGGCTACAACATGACTCGATTACAAAAGAGTGCCGATGAGATAGCCGTTCCATACATTGCACACATCCCTCAATATACACAAAGTACTCCAGTGACCTGGATGGGAGGGACGCTGAGTCATCTTTCTTGGATTGTCGAGAGCCTTCAAAAGTGGAGTCGCAGAGAAAGTCTTCGACGCACGGCCGAAGCTTCAAAATTACGAACGCCATCGAGCTAGCTGGCGCGTCCTTCCTGGTTCGTGGGACCTGCAAAGAGCGAGGATCAGCACGAAACACATGTACTGGCGAATGGCTAATTAAATCCAAGCTCTGTATTTGATTCAAGAAGTTTCGTAAACATGTTAGCTAGCTATATCAATGATCTTTCTAACCATCCTGTTCGATTTACATGTTAACATGTTTTGAGGCAAGCATATGAAACTGTATATCATTAAGCAACTATTATATTCATCCCGTGTCCCGTGCACCAGTTAAGCAGTGAAAGGGTATTCAGGCCACTGGCAATGTCAAGCCATTTCGGACTATAGCATTGGTTAGACGACGCCCCTTTCGCATCGGGTAGCGAGCCCTGTGCGAAAGTGCCCGCATAACTCACGTCGATGAAGGGTTGGCGCTACTACACTCGTTCCTCTCGGGCCGAATCGGTCCCTTGGCCTAGGCAACCGTTCGAGAAAACTTCACCTTGTCGACAAGTTGTCCAATGACCGTTTTCTTTTAGACTTAGTCGATTTTGCTTCCTTAGCCGTATCGTTGCGATAAATGTTAATCGATTCATTCATTGTTTTGCATAGGCTAAGTGGATTTGTATAAGAAAACACGTTTTCCGATTTCAAAATCGGCGGTTTGATAGCAAGTGTTTCGTGAAGAATCGTGCCACAATTTTTTTGATTCTACACTATTATGACAAGCATTCATTTACTTCACATATTGAGTTTTGAAGTAGAAGGACGAGACGAAGGAGGTCAGCCACTCGCCTTAGGCTTGCTTCAAGCGAGCGACCGGTTGGATGCGCTGACGTCGCCTACGCGATCACCTGCAATCGCATAAGCAACTGATTATACTGTATAATTCAAGGATATTCGATATGAATACGAAGCTTGAAAACGTGTTACAAAAATCTATCGAAAACATTCACAAAAAATGCATTCACGAAAACCAAAGCCAAAGCCAAATCAAGTACGGGATGAAAACCAGAGCAACGGAAGGTCTCTCCCGACTCAGCCGCATAGCCAATCCTCGAGGCGCAACTCGCTGAATATGGAACTTGGTTCCGAAGAAGCCATTCCATAACGTGGAATGGATCTTAATTCAACCGTTCCCGTTCGATCGACTCGGCCGATTCCGACCTATCGGTCCCGACCGAATCGATAGCGACAGTGTTCCTTTCTCGCGCACCCCGTGGACGAAAACGGGGAACGATATAGGGACGGGGCACTACACCATAACCAACTAATAAAAAGTTTCGTCCTCGAAACTTAAAGATAGAACCTACCTCTACGAGAATAACGAAGGGAATTTCTTCTTCATTTCTGATTCAAGCTCCTACGTCGACTCTTCGACCGAATGGTTCCTCTAGAGGACGCGGATGAGAGGGATCGCTCGATTGCGCAGCAACTTATCCTTGCGTTCTAAGATTTGAACTGGTTCTTCAACGTAGGATAAGTCTGACTTTAGCTCCAGCTGGCCAAAATCTACCACGTGGCTAGGGTCATGCACATACTTTCGCAGCTGGGAGACGTGGAAGACGTTGTGTACACCTTCGAGCGCCGACGGTAGGGCAATTTTATAGGCCACTGGGGCGACCCGCTCGAGTATTTGGAACGGTCCAACGAATCTCGGACTCAATTTTTCCTTCGTGCCGAACCGAGTAACTCTTCGCATGGGCGACACTTTGAGAAATACATGATCGCCTACTTGAAACTCGAGGGGGCGACAATGAATGTCCGTATAGCTTTTCTGATGACTCTGTGCGGTCTTTAATCTTTCCCAAATGAGCCGAATTTTCTGCACGGTCTGTTCAACCAGTTCCGAACCGAGAATCTGTCGCTCTTCGATTTCGTTCCAGCAAATGGGTGATCGGCACTTGCGTCCGTACAAGGCTTCATACGGCGCCTTTTGAATGCTGGATTAATAGCTATTGTTGTATACAAATTCGGCCAGAGGTAGATGATTGTCCCAGCTTGATTTGAAGTCAATTGCACAGAGTCGTAGCATGTCTTCGAGAATCTGATTGATGTGCTCCGTTTGGCCGTCGGTCTGAGGATGGTAAGCTGAGCTGAACTGCAACTTGGTACCCAGTGCCGACTGAAGGCTACTCCAGAATTGCGACATGAACCGTGAATCCCGATCAGAGACGATGGATACTGGAACTCCGTACAGCCGTACTATCACATCAAGATATATCTGTGCCAGGCGATCAACGCTCCAAGTAACTTTGATGGCAATAAATACACTGACTTGGTTAGTCAATCGACGATGACCCAGATAGCATCATTTCCCCGCGGCATCTTCGGCAGACCAACAATGAAATCCATGCACATGTGCTGCCACTTCCTTTCTGGAATCGCCAGATTCTGCATCTCTCCCTCCGGTCTCTGGTGCTCAGCTCTCACCTGCTGACAGGCCATGCATTGCGACACGAAGAGTGCCATATCTTTTTTCATCCTGTGCCACCAAAAGTTTGTGCGGAGGTCCTTGTACATCTTCGTGCTACCGGGATGTAAAGTGTATTTCGTATAGTACGCCTCCGACAGTATCTCCTTTCTGAGTTCTAAATCGTCCGGAACGCATAGCCTACCCTTCAATCGAAGCACGTCGGTTTCGTCTTCCGTAAAGTCGGTCGTCCTGTCCGTCGAGATTAGCTCTCATACTTTCTTCAGGTATGGATCGTCCGTCTGAGCGGTCTTGATCTTATCAAGCAAGCTCGGCTCTAACTGCAACTTTGCCAACTGCACATTCCGAAATCTAACTCGGAGCTCGATGCCCATCTCTTCTAGGTCACGTAGCAGTCTGGGGTCGATGGATAACGAGGCAATATACTTCCGACTCAGAGCGTCCGCCACAATATTTCCCTTTCTTGGCGTATAGTCGGTAGTCAAGTCGTAATCTTTGATTAGTTCCATCCAACGCCTTTGCCGCAAGTTCAGCTCCTTCTACGTGAATAGATACTTGAGGCTCTTGTGATCGGTATAGATCGTGCACGCCATGCCAAAGAGATAGTGGCGCCATAATTTCAACGCGAACACAATCGCCGCTAACTCCAGGTCATACGTGGGATAGTTCTTCTCGTGCGGCTTTAGCTGTCGGGAACCAAAAGTTATCACCTTGTTCCGCTGTATCAGCACACACCCCAAGCCCTGACCGGATGCGTCGCTGAATATCTGAAAACCCTCAGTCCCTTCTGGAAGTGTGAGTATCGGGGCCGAGACGAGCCTTTGCTTCAACTCTTGGAATGTAGCTTCGCAGTCGTCTGACCATTCAAATGCAACTCCTTTCTGGATTAGGCGAGTCAGAGGCGATGCGATCTTCACGAAGTCTTTCACGAAGTGTCGGAAGTATCCCACTAAGCCAAGAAAACTTCGAATCTCGCCGACGGACGCTGGCCGTTTCCAATCGACAACGAGTTCAACTTTCTTTGGGTCGACCGCAATGTCTTCAGCAGAAATAATGTGTCTAAGGAATGCGACGCTTCTGTAATGCCTGTTGTTCGTATTACGTATTTGGAATACATATACGTATTTTATCTTGTATTTACATATCTCCTTGGTTTGGTTTGGCTTGGTTATTCTTGGTTCGGGTTGGCTTGGTTCGGTTTGGGATTGCTATTGGTTCATTATGAACCAAAGGGTGAACCCCCTACCTACCACCACCACTACCATTTATTAACCCCACTTCCCTCTCTCCCTCTTCATTACTCTCCTTCTTCCCTCCATTAATTCTTCACCTACCAGAGAAAGGAAGAGAGAGGTCTAGGCAAGTGCAACTTGCTTCATGGTGGAACTCCAATTTTATTGCTTTATTCTCTTCCTTGCAGCATTCTAACTTACTTTAGAACTTGACATTTTCACTTTCCATGGCTAGATTCTTGTAGATCTATATTTACCTTATTTTCAGATTTCTTGGATTTTGATCTACTTGATCTTGTTATTTTCGAGTTTTGATGGTTCCATATTGTAGAGAATTTTGTACTACCCCATTTTGACCTATGAAAGTTCGGATTTGGGCTCCGAATGATAGAGTTATGCAACTTGGAAGCCATGGCTTATGGTGTACTTCTTCTCGAAAATTTGGAGAAGAAGCACAGTCCCGAGCCGCATGGTAGCACTTGACCGCATGAACAATCATGCGGCAAGTCAGTTCCAACCGCATGCGCTATTGCCTTGACTTGACCGCATGACAAGTTCATGCGGCAAGTATTCCTTCTCGGCCGCATGACTGAGGCCCAGTCCTTCCTGGCCGCATGGATTTCCAGTAACCCTGAGCCGCATGAACTCAACGCTCGTGAGCCGCATAGACCGCAGTCTCCCAGACGCATGGGTTTGCTTCCCTTGACCGTATAGTTATTGCTTTCCGCAGCCGCATGGGTTGCTTCTCCCCGGCCGCATGTACTTGATTGGTCAGCCAGCCGCATGGACCCATCTCCCGCCAGCCGCATGAGTTCCCTATCCTCCTGACCGTATATGTCTTGCCTTTCTCAGCCGCATGACTGAGTGGATCTCCGAGCCGCATATGACTGATACCCCTTTAACCGCATAAGACTTTCCCTTTTAGCCACATGCGCCTGACTCTATTCAGCCGCATGGGCTGTTCTCTTCCCGCCGTATGAGATCATTCCTGGCCGCATATGCCTTAGCCGTATGGCTCTCCTATAGCCCTGTGTATTGATATTTTATTAGATATTTTACGTCTATTTTATATCCTTACGCCTTTTGTCATGAACTTGATAATCATGAATTTATTTAATATGTTTAGAAATAATAATTGAGCATGACCTAACAGTGACCCGTAGTAGTGCACTCCTGACATGACTAACATAACATAATAGTGGCCCGTCGTGGCGCACTCCTGACAAGTACACCTGACATGATTATCTTGAACAGCTGTTGCGACGGCTACCTGACATGATATGACCTGTATAATTAATCTGGACACCGTGGGCGATTGTGCTTGTACAAATAATCCAGTCCTGTCTTACGTCATATCTAGGAGGGGACTCCTGAGTACCACGGTCAGGAGTACCTACTGAAATGGACTAAGGCTAAATAACTAGATTAATACATTAGTCATAAAGAGATCTTCCAGCTACAGGCAATCCCGTTACCTGGGCGCGCCTTGGGATCTGTAGCCTGCCGTCGAGTAGGGCACATTTCCAGCTCACTGTCATGTGTTGCACCCTTCAAGCTACCTAAGGGTACATGCGTTTCCTGAACGATGTACCCACCTGAATTCAACCCTAATCTTTCAACCCAGGTAACCTGGATGGTCTGCAGGGCTTGTGGCTGTAGAAGATTCTCACTGCATCTTGCTAGTAACTAGGCTTGTGACAACCCTAGTTAGTTAAAGTATCAAGCCGTAATTCGTGCTTGGCCATGAAATGATTGGATGGAGTCTAACCAGTCTAGTCTTGTCCTGATCCTGTTCCAGGTTACTGCATGACCAGAATGCTTGTATTTATTTTACCGATAAATGGTAAGAATTTCAAGTTCTATTCAGACGAAGGGTTACAACCCCGGTCCTTGTTTGATTTACGGGTTGTAACCTGGTTATCTGAATAGCTCCATGGTCATCTCGTCGTATATCATCCTGATGTATTTTTCTTATTTCCAGTTCTTACTTTTATTTATACCCTTGTGCTAATTGCTGGTTTTAGTTCCTAAGTAAAGCCTCCTTTGTGGCACTTGCTCTTTCTAGGGTCTGACCCAGCTGGTTTTGTATGGCCAAATTTCGGAGCAGCTGCAGAGGATCTACCGACCTTCCAGCCAGATGGTAGCCACTAGACGGAACCCTGGCAACGAGTGGGTTTATTCTTGATCTCCCACTCTATTGTAAAAATATTCTTTTGAGGTGTTTAGCTGACGAGCACCTGTTTAGCTCGATTGCAAATTTAATTACTGTCTGCCTACGGGCTGTAACATGATTAACAGATCCTAGGGTTGATCATGTATGACTAAACTCTTGCTAGTCCTAAGATTTTGTAACGACTAGCTTCATGATCAGCTGAATATGTAATATTTGGGATGCCTTATTATTGTATATTTAATGATCATACATCTTATAACTTTTACTTACTTGCTTGTGATTGAGATAATAGGCTTATTCATGACCTTAAGAGACTGCTGGCTTGTAGTTAAACCCTCATGTATCTAGACAGCCGTGACCGTATAGCGAGATGGATTCCATTTCATATACGTAGCTGGCTATGTCTGTCCCCGCTCTCCAGTATTCTGGTTCTGGGGCGTGACATGGTTTAAGTGGTAGCCCATGCAGGTCTTGTAAATCAACATATGTGAGAGTTTACCGAATAGATGTCTCAATCAGTATTCGCCTTTGATCTCTGTTCGTATCTTCTGAATCCCTGGATTCTTGTCCTGATCATATGCTTGTATCGTTGATCTGTCTTGGTCCTTCCTTATTGTTCTCCATGTCGTCTTCTTCAGCGGTATCGTTCCTGGACCTGCCTGTCAGCGAGGCGGAGCACTTCCCGCGGATCAGCAGCAACCCGGAGATCAAGCCCAGCACCCCGGAGTGGCCTCCAGAGTCGTGCCTTCTGGCGGAGAGCCACCAGTCCAGCCAGTTCAGCCTACCGAGCCTGATGATGGCACTTTGGTAGGTCTCGTCAGGACCTTGATAGCTTCTCAAGATTGTCGTGGAGATGCCTTGCACCAGGCAGTGACGGATGCTTTGACCAGAGGAGGTCATCAGGATAACAGTGCGGCCAACAGCTTCAAGTGCTTGAACCCTCCATTCTTCGACGGTAGTGAAGATGCTATCGCAGCGGATGCGTGGCTTCAGGATACTGAGGTGATTCTTGAAGCATCCAGGACTCCAGAGAATGAGAAGGTAGTCGTGGTGCGCTTACAGTTATTGGATCTTGCCCGTAGCTGGTGGGCAGCGCAAGCCGTTGGATTAGTGGCACCCATTGTCTGGACAGTATTCAGAGAGAGATTTCAGACCAAGTATTTCGATGTTGTAGCTCGGTACGATCTACAGACGAGGTTCACCAATCTGAAGCAGATGGGCAGGACGGTCGACGGATATGCGGTCGAGTTTTCCAGACTCAGTCGGTTTGCTCCCACCTTGGTGGCAACCGAGTATGATAGAGCCCAGCGGTTCCAGCAGGGACTTTACTTGGAGATCCTGTTGGCAGTCGAGCAGTTTGAGCATCAGACTTTTTATGCAGTCTTGAGAGCAGCTAGGAGGCATGAGTATACCTCCCAGAGGATTGTGGATAGGGCCGGAGGTCGGAAGAGATCCCACGGTCAGATGAATCAGTCTTCAGTCCCAGTCCCGGCAGCCAGGTCTTTGACTATTGGAGCTCCGAGGCGGGCAGCCTCAGTAACGTCGGTTCAGCATTCCACCCCGACGTACCTTCAGCAGCAGCAGCAGAAGCAGAAGCAGTCTTCCGCAGTGGGATGTTCTCATTGTGGGAAGCCAGGCCATGTGGTGGCAGAATGTCGCAGGGCGCAAGGATTGTGTCTGGCTTGTGGAGCACCAGACCATAGGATTGGGTCCTGCTCGAATAGGGGTGGTTCATCATCGTCCAACCTTTCTAGCTCTTCGGTGAGAGGACCAGCTCCGGTCCAGCAGCAGCATTATCTATTGCCGAGGCCCTTGCCGCCTCAGGCCCAAGTATTCCAGCAGCAGAACCTCCAGCAGCATGCTCAAGCCCAAGCCTTGAGTCAGAATAGGCAGCAAGGATTTCAGCAGAGGGGACCAGCACCCCAAGGGCATGGTCAGGCTATGGTGATGACCGCAGAGGAAGGATTGGCACCATGAGAGGTAGTGGCAGGTACTATTCTCGTCAACTCATTTCCAGCTTCAGCTTTATTTGATTCTGGTACGTCACATTCTTTTATGTCTGCACGATTCGCGACACGGGTAGGATTGGAGCCCGAGTCATTATCAGTAAGGCTTAATATACTTACTGGTAACGGACTTGTGGGAGTAGATAGAGTGTTTTCCTCGTGTCGGATCGTAGTTAGCGGTAGGGAGTTCCCCGCTAGATTGATAGAATTTCCGATGGCCGATTATGATGTGGTCTTAGGGATGGATTGGTTGATGAACCAGTATGCTAGAATAGACTGCCATATTGGTAGGGTTGTTTTTAGCATTCCAGGAGAGCCAGAGTTTTCATTTTCCAGAGGCGCAGTTGAGCCTTCTCCTCCAGTGTTGCGGATGGCGGTAGCAGCAGTGGAGTTGCCCCGGATAGTCGATGAGTTCCTAAATGTTTTCCCAGAGGAGCTTCCAGGTATGCCGCCAGAGCGGAAGATCGAGTTCACCATAGACTTGATTCCCGGAACAGCCCCAGTGTCAGAAAGAATCTACAGAATGGCGCCGTCAGAATTGGAAATCTTGTACAAGATGATTGAAGAACTTCGAGCCAAGGGATTCATTCATGCTAGTGGATCACCTTGGGGAGCCCCGATGCTTCTTGTGAAAAAGAAGGATAGTACGTCTAGGTTATGTGTTGATTATCGTACCTTGAACTCAGTGACAATCAAGAACAGATATCTCCTCCCGAGGATAGATGACTTGTTTGATCAACTCAAGAGGGGCATCAGTATTCTCGAAGATTGATTTACGGTCAGGATATCATCAGATCAGAGTCAGAGAGTAGGACATCCCGAAGACAGCTTTTAGATCGAGATATGGGCATTGGGAGTTCCTTGTTATGCCTTTTAGAGCGACCAATGCGCCGACAGTATTCATGGACCTCATGAACCGTATCTTCATGCCTTACTTGGATCAGTTTGTGATCGTGTTCTTGGATGACATCCTGGTCTATAGCAAGAGTGAGGCAGAGCATGAGCAGCATCTCCGTGTGGTTCTTCAGATTCTTAGGGAGCACCAGTTGTATGCCAAGTTCAGTAAATACGAGTTCTGGCTCGACCGCATTTCGTACTTGGGTCACATCATCACCAGAGGGGGAGTAGAAGTGGATCCCCAGAAGATTTTGGCTATTGAGTCGTGGCCAGTGCCCAGCACCGTTGCAGAAGTTCACAGTTTTCTTAGATTGGCCGGCTATTACCGGCGTTTTGTTTCAGACTTTGCCCGGATCTCAGCACCGTTGCCCCAGTTGACCTGCAAGGATGTGCAGTTTGCTTGGACAGCAGAATGTCAGGATTCATTTGAGAAGTTGAAGCGAGGCTTGATGACGGCTCCCATTCTTGCGCTTCCAGATAGAACCGGAGGATTCTCAGTGTATTGTGATGCTTCGGGCAGAGGTTTAGGATGTGTTCTGATGCAGTGTAGGAAGGTAATAGCTTATGCTTCACGACAACTTCGTGATCATGAGAGGAATTATCCAACCCATGACTTGGAGCTGGCGGCAGTAGTGTTTGCACTTAAGTTGTGGAGGCACTACTTGTACGGAGATAGGGTGGAGATTTTCACCGACCACAAGAGCCTGAAGTATGTTTTCACTCAGAAAGATCTTAACATGCGTCAGAGGAGATGGCTGGAGCTGCTTGTGGATTATGATATCAACTTGCAGTATCATCCTGGGAAGGCCAACGTCGTTGCAGATGCATTGAGCAGGAGAGCCAGAGTTTATTTCCTAACAGCACAACCGGAGCTGTTAGCATATCTTCAGAAGATGGGTATTGAAGTTGTTCTCCCTTCCAGTGTGGCATTGGTGGCCAGTATGCAAGTTCAGTCCACTATAGTCGAGAGGATCCGGATGGCGCAGTCAACAGATTCCAAGCTTCAACGGCTCAGAGCAGAGTGTGAGGCAGGACGAAGACCAGAGTTATGCATTCATGAGGATCGTACACTTCGACATGGTAATCGTCTTTGTGTACCCAGTGGAGACATCAGACAGGAGATCATGTCGGAAGCGTACAGTTCTCAGTATTCCATCCATCCTGGTAGTACGAAGATGTACCGTGATATCCGTCAGCACTTTTGGTGGAATGGCATGAAGCGGAAGATAGCTCGGTTTGTCTTTCGGTGTTTGGTTTGTCAACAAGTTAAAGCTGAACATCAGAGGCCGGCTGGACTTCTTCAGCCTTTGCCGATCCCAGAATGGAAATGGGAGCATGTGACCATAGATTTTGTGACTGGATTACCTAGATCCCCAGCTGGTAGAGATGCTATCTGGGTTATAGTTGATCGACTCACGAAGGTGGCTCACTTTCTTCCATTTAGAGTTGGTCAGTCGACAGCTCAGTTAGCAGAGATGTACTTCAGGCAGATTGTCAGGTTGTACGGTATTCCAGTCAGTATCATCTTGGACCGAGATTCCAGATTTATATTGCACTTTTGGCGTAGCTTGCAAGAGAGTTTGGTGACTCATCTCCAGTTTAGTTCAGCCTATCACCCGCAGACAGATGGCCAGTCGGAGCGCACGATCCAGACTCTTGAAGACATGTTGCGGTCCTGTACACTTGACTTCGGTGGTTCATGGGAAGATCACTTGCACCTGCTGGAATTCTCGTACAACAATAGTTTCCAGGCCAGTATCTAGATGGCACCGTTCGAGGCACTGTATGGCAGGAAGTACAGATCCCTTTTAGCCTGGGACGATGTCGGAGAGAGATAGATGCTCGGTCCGAAAATAATTGCCCAGACAGTTGAAGTGGTCAGAAGGGTCAGAGATCATCTTCGAATTGCCCAAGATCGCCAGTGCCATTGGGCCGATTCTCATCGGCGCCCTCTAGAGTTTTCAGTCGACGATCATGTATTCCTGAGGATTTTGCCTAACCGTGGCGTCATTCGTTTTGGCATGCGGAAAAAGCTTAGTCCTAGGTATATAGGGCCATTTGACATTCTAGAGCGAGTAGGAGATGTATCCTATCATCTTGCTCTTCCATCGTCGCTAAGCGAGGTACATGACGTATTCCATGTATCACAATTACGACGGTATATCTCAGACCCGAGCCACATCCTGGATCATTCGGAATTGGTTGTTGGTACCAACCTTTCGTATGAGGAGAGGCCCGTGTCTATATTGGACCGGAGAGAGAAGACACTCAAGAACAAGACTATCAAGTTAGTCCGAGTTGCTTGGGGTCATCACTCTTTGGGGGAGTCAACGTGGGAGCGTGAGGATGATATACGATCACGATATCCCGACTTGTTTGACTCGTGAGGTATAATGTCCTTCTTATGCCTCATGCCTTCGATTCCTTGCTTGCATGATTGATTGCTTGATTGATTGTCTAGTATAGCTTGCCTGTGATTAGTGTAGCTTGTTCTTGTCTCTCTAGCCTCTTAATTAAATTTCGAGGACGGAATTCTTTTAAGGTGGGTAGAGTTGTAATGCCTGTTGTTCGTATTACGTATTTGGAATACGTATACGTATTTTATCTTGTATTTGTATATCTCCTTGGTTTGGTTTGGCTTGGTTATTCTTGGTTCGGGTTGGCTTGGTTCGGTTTGGGATTGCTATTGGTTCATTATGAACCAAAGGGTGAACCCCCTACCTACCACCACCACTACCATTTATTAACCCCACTTCCTTCTTTCTCTTCATTACTCTCCTTCTTCCCTCCATTAATTCTTCACCTACCAGAGAGAGGAAGAGAGAGGTCTAGGCAAGTGCAACTTGCTTCATAGAGGAACTCCAATTTTATTGCTTCATTTTCTTCCTTACAGCATTCTAACTTACTTTAGAACTTGACATTTTTACTTTCTATGGCTAGATTCTTGTAGATCTATATTTACCTTATTTTCAGATTTCTTGGGTTTTGATCTACTTGATCTTGTTATTTCCGAGTTTTGATGGTTCCATTATGTAGAGAATTTTCGTTCTACCCCATTTTGACCTATGGAAGTTCGGATTTGGGCTCCGGATGATAGAGTTATGCAACTTAGAAGCCATGGCTTATGGTGTACTTCTTCTCAAAAATTTGGAGAAGAAGCACAGTCCCGAGCCGCATGGTAGCACTTGACCGCATGAACATTCATACGGCAAGTCAGTTCCAACCGCATGCGCTATTGCCTTGACTTGACCGCATGACAAGTTCATGCGGCAAGTATTCCTTCTCAGCCGCATGACTGAGGCCCAGTCCTTCCTGGCCGCATGGATTTCCAGCAACCCTGAGCTGCATGAACTCAACGCTCGCGAGCCGCATAGACCGCAGTCTCCCAGCCGCATGGGTTTGCTTTCCTTGACCGCATAGTCATTGCTCCCTGCAGCCGCATGGGTTGCTTCTCCCCGGCCGCATGTACTTGATTGGTCAGCCAGCCGCATGGACCCATCCCCCGCCAGCCGCATAAGTTTCCTATCCTCCTGACCGCATATATCTTGCCTTTCTCAGCCGCATGACTGAGTGGATCTCCGAGCCGCATATGACTGATACCCCTTTAACCGCATAAGCCTTTCCCTTTTAGCCGCATGCGCCTGACTCTATTCAGCCGCATGGGCTGTTCTCTTTCCGCCGCATGAGATCATTCCTGGCCGTATATGCCTTAGCCGCATGGCTCTCCTATAGTCCTTTGTATTGATATTTTATTAGATATTTTACGTCTATTTTATATCCTTACGCCTTTTGTCATGAACTTGATAATCATGAATTTAATTAATATGTTTAGAAATGATAATTGAGCATGACCTGACAGTGACCCGTAGTGGTGCACTCCTGACATGACTAACATAACATGATAGTGGCCCGTCGTGGCACACTCCTGACAAGTACACCTGACATGATTATCTTGAACAGCTGTTACGACGGCTACCTGACATGATATGACCTGTATAATTAATCTGGACACCGTGGGCAATTGTGCTTGAACAAATAATCCAGTCCTGTCTTGCATCATGTCTAGGAGGGGACTCCTGAGTACCACGGTCAGGAGTACCTACTGAAATGGACTAAGGCTAAATAACTAGATTAATACATTAGTCATAAAGAGATCTCCCAGCTACAGGCAATCCCGTTACCTGGGCACGCCTTGGGATCTGTAGCCTGCCGTCGAGTAGGGCACATTTCCAGCACACTGTCATGTGTTGCACCCTTCAAGCTACCTAAGGGTACATGCGTTTTCTGGACGATGTACCCACCTGAATTCAACCCTAATCTTTCAACCTGAGTAACCTGGATGGTCTGCAGGGCTTGTGGCTGTGGAAGATTCTCACTGCATCTTGCTAGTAACTAGGCTTGTGACAACCCTAGTTAGTTAAAGTATCAAGCCGTAATTCTTGCTTGGCCGTGAAATGATTGGATGGAGTCTAACCAGTCTAGTCTTGTCCTGATCCTGTTTCAGGTTACTGCATGACCAGAATGCTTGTATTTATTTTACCGATAAATGGTGAGAATTCTAAGTTCTATTCAGACGAAGGGTTACAACCCCGGTCCTTGTTTGGTTTACGGGTTGTATCCTGGTTATCTGAATAGCTCCATGGTCATCTCATCGTATATCATCCTGATATATTTTTCTTATTTCCAGTTCTTACTTTTATTTATACTCTTGTGCTGATTGCTGGTTTTAGTTCCTAAGTGAAGCCTCCTTTGTGGCACTTGCTCTTTCTGGGGTCTGACCCAGCTGGTTTTGTATGGCCAGATTTCGGAGCAGCTCCAAAGGATCTAAAGACCTTCCAGCCAGATGATGGCCACTAGACGGAACCCTGGCAACGAGTGGGTTTATTCTTGATCTCCCACTCTATTGTAAAAATATTCTTTTGAGGCGTTTAGCCGACGAGCACCTGTTTAGCTCGATTGCAAATTTAATTACTGTCTGCCTACGGGCTGTAACATGATTAACAGATCCTAGGGTTGATCATGTATGACTAAACTCTTGCTAGTCCTAACATTTTGTAACGACTAGCTTCATGATCAGCTGAATATGTAATATTTGGGATGCCTTATTATTGTATATTTAATGATCATACATCTTGTAACTTTTAATTACTTGCTTGTGATTGAGATAATAGGCTTGTTCATGACCTTAAGAGACTGCTGGGTTGTAGTTAAACCCTCATGTATCTAGACAGCCATGACCGTATAGCGAGATGGATTCCATTTCATATACGTAGCTGGCTATGTCTGCCCCCGCTCTCCAGTATTCTGGTTCTGGGGCATGACAGCTACTAAGCCAAAATTCACTTTTGCTTCGCTTCGCGTATAGTTAATTTTCTCGAAGGGTCTGAAGCACGGTCCACAGATGCTCAGTGTGTTGCTGCCTATTCTTCGAGTAGACAAGTATATCGTCGATAAAGACTACTACGAACTTGTCGAGGAATGGTCGGAACACCCGATTCATTAAATCCATGAAAGCGGCAGAGGCATTCGTTAGGCCGAACGGCATTACCAGGAACTCGTAATGGCCGTATCGAGTGCGGAAGGAAGACTTCGGCACATCGTCCGGCTTGATCTTGAGTTGATGGTAACCCGAACGCAGTTCAATTTTAGAGAACACCGTGGCTCCTTGAAGTGATCAAACAGATCGTCTATGCGGGACAGAAGATATTTGTTCCGGACGGTGGCTTTATTCAGCTCGCGGTAGTCGATACAAAGACGCATAGAGCCATCCTTCTTCTTGACAAACAGCACGGGCGCTCCCCAGGGCGAGCCGCTGGGTCGGATGAATTCCTTGTCGAGCAATTCTTGTAACTGTACCTTAAGTTCTTTAAGCTCTGCAGGGGCTATTCTGTACGGGACTTTCGAGATCGGTCGAGGGTCGGGGAAGGTATCGATAGTGAACTCAATCTCTCGATCGGGCGGCATGCCGGGCAGCTCATCCGGGAACACATCGGGGAATTCTGCCACAACGTCGATTTGACCCGCATTTGCACCATCCTGTCGCATGTCTATAACGGAAGCTAGATTGCCTTCGCACTCGGAATGCAGCATCCGTCGAGCAGATATTACGGAGATCACCATGCAGGTCGGTGACGCCTCACCACACGAGTAGCAGAATTCAGGCACTCCAGGTATGCGGAATGTGACATTCTTTTCAGCGCAGTCTATGGTTGCGTTGCACGGACCGAGCCAATCCATCCCCAGAATGATATCGTAGTCCTTAATATTTAGGACTATCGCATCGAGACTGACCTTTTGACCACCTATACAGATGATTCCGTCTCCGCAGACTAAATTTGCAAGTAGTGGCATGCCCGACGGTATATTAACAGTGAGGTCGAGGCCCAGTGGTGTCAAGGTAAATTTGTGCTCGGTGGCAAAGTCCGTCGATATAAAACTATGCGTGGCACCTGAATTAAACAATACACGAGCAGGTTTATTATTGAATTACAGTATACCTGTCACGACTGTATCAGATGCAAACGCTTCATCCCGAGTCATGGAGTAGACGCGGCCCTGAGCATTAGGACGACGGTCTTGGCCATTCTGTTGTGCGGTAGGTGGAGCCCGAGGTGCTTGGCCTCAGTTTTGTTGATGTTGCGGGGGGCGCTGGTTCAACGTAGCTTCCGGACAGTCCCTTACGAGGTGATCTCTTTTGCCGCACGCGAAACATACTATGTGCTTAAGTCGGCACTCAGTATCCAGGTGCACGTTCTTGTGGCAGAAATTGCAGACCATTCGTTCCTTCGCCTGGTTGTCGCGATATTGACGCTTATGTGCGTTGTTGCCTCCCGTATTACTATGGCGTTTGTTATTAAGGTGAACAGCGCCGGTAGTAGTAGGAGGATACTCGGACTCCAGGCGGATGGCGTGGTTGAGTGCCTCGCCCACAGTTTTGTATTCCGGCACCGAGACATGAGCACGGATAGTGGAACGCAGGTCCACTACAAATCGTTTTGCTCGACTTGCAGTGGTAGGTAAATAGTCTCCAGCAAACTTGGCCAGTTTATTAAATTTGGCCGTATATTATCGTACAGTCATATTCCCTTGCATCAACTGCATAAACTTATTTTCTTTTTCCTGTCGCACGGCTGCAGAAAGATATTTGTTCTCGAACGCATTTCTGAATGTCGTCCATGAGATCGCCGCCATCTCGTCTTCACGTCGAATAGCCCGCTTCTGCACATCCCACCAATCGTGCATGTTCATTCAAAGTAAAAGTTGAGCACATGCGACTTTCTTCGAATCCTCGACACCCAGCAGCTCGAACTTGTCTTCCAGCTCCTCCAACCAATCGATCGCCACGGAGGGATCTTCTGTGCCGTTGAAGAAAGTACGGCAGCTTTTCGTGATTTTTGACACGTCGAAGTTAGAACTTCTTGGTGCTGCAGGTGAGAGAACGGGCGCCCCTGGTTCAGCTTCATTGGATAGAACCGCAAGCTGGGTCACGGCAGACGTCATCGTTGAATTGTTGTTGTTGTCCACGACCGACTGTATGATCTGCTGGAGGGTATTCAGCTGATGCTGCTGTAGCTTGAATTGAGCCTCGAACCGATTCTCAAATTGAGTTTGACGAGCCTCCGCTTGCTGACGATGGATCTCGTTTTGACGTTGCTGTATTTCAAGCATCTGCAGCATACGTTGCATCGGGTCGCCGGAAGGTCCGGCTACAGTAGGCGTCATTTCCGTTGGGTTGACGGAATGCTCGGGTCTAGAAGCACTCGAGCCGCTAGAAGCGCTTGTCTCGTCTTCCACTTGAGCTCCCGTAACTGCAGGGAAAAAGGAAAGGCAACTCTCGTTAGTTTTCGAAAATGTCCTGGGTTCAGCGTATGGAACAACTCTTCTCATCGACACGAGGTCAACGGTTGGAGACTAGAACTCGACACTAGAGGCCAAGGACGTAAAGCCGTGCTCTGATACCATTATGTCACGCCCCAATTCCGTCGAATCGATAATCGTCCCCCGGGCGTGATGCAGTGCGAACCTAATTTGCGATCGCACAAGACCTAGTCATAAGGTAATCCGAGACACGAGATCTAAGAGAGTACGTAGACAAATTGATTCACACAATAAGTAAAGGAAACTTGAATTTTATTGATAATGAACATCTTTTACAGACTCCGATACAAGACTCATTGCCGCACGGGCTACAACATGACTCAATTACAAAAGAGTGCCGATGAGATAGCCGTTCCATACTTTACACACATCCCTCAATGTACACAAAGGACTCCAGTGACCTGGATGGGAGGGACGGTGAGTCATCTTCTTTGCACTGTCGAGAGCCTTCAAAAGTGGAGTCGTAGAGAAAGTCTTCGACGCACGGTCGAAGCTTCAAAATTACGAACGCCGCCGAGCTAGCTGGCACGTCCTTCCTGGTTTGTGGGACCTGCAAAGAGCGAGGATCAGCACGAAACACATGTACTGGCGAATGGCTAATTAAATCCATGCTCTGCATTTTATTCAAGAAGTTTCGTAAACATGTTAGCTAGCTATATCAATGATCTTTCTAACCATCCTGTTCGATTTGCATGTTAACATATTTTGAGGCAAGCATATGAAACTATATATCATTAAACAACTATCATATTCATCCCGTGTCCCGTGCACCTGTTAAGTAGTGAAAGGGTATTCAGGTCACTGGCAATGTCAAGCCATTTTGGACTATAGAATTGGTTAGACGACGCCCCTTTCGCGTCGGGTAGCGAGCCCTGTGCGAAAGTGCCCGCATAACTCGCGCCGATAAAGGGTTGGCGCTGCTACACTCGTTCCTCCCAGGCCGGATCGGTCCCTTGGCCTAGGCAACCGTTCGAGGAAACTTCACCTTGTCGACAAGTTGTCCAATGACCATTTTCTTTTAGACTTAGTCGATTTTGCTTCCTTAGCCGTATCGTTGCGATAAAGGTTAACCGATTCATTTATTGTTTTGCACAGGCTAAGTGGATTTGTATAAGAAAACACGTTTTCCATTTTCAAAATCGGCAGTTTGATAGCAAGTGTTTCGTGAAGAATCATGCCATGATTTCTTTGATTCTACACTATTATAACAAGCATTCATTTACTTCACATATTGAGTTTTGAAGTAGAAGGACGAGACGAAGGAGGTCAGCCACTCGCCTTAGGCTTGCTTCAAGCGAGCGACCGGTTGGCTGCGCTGATGTCGCCTACGCGATCACCTGCAATCGCATAAGCAACTGATTAGAACACTGTATAATTCAAGGATATTCGATATGAATGCGAAGCTCGAAAACGAGTCACGAAAACCCATCAAAAATATTCACGAAAAACGCATTCACGAAAACCAAAGCCAAAGCCAAATCAAGTGCGGCATGAAAACCAGAGCAACGAGAGGTCTCTCCCGACTCAGCCGCAGAGCCAATCCTCGAGGCACAATCCGCTGAATATGGGACTTGGTTCCGAAGAAGCCATTCCATAACGTGGAATGGATCTTAATTCGACCGTTTCCGTTCGATCGACTCGGCCGATTCCGACCTATCGGTCCCGACCGAATCGATAGCGACAGTGTTCCTTTCTGCGTACCCCGTGGACGAAAACGGGAAACGATGTAGGGACGGGGCACTACAGACCACGATCGTAGGCTATTAGAATTTTCTGTTGGAGACCACATGTTCTTACGAATATCGCCTACTTGTGGGATCATTAGACTTGGTGTTCGCAGGAAGTTGAGTATACGATATGTGGGCCCATTTGTTATCCTCGATAGGGTAGGCGATGTTGCTTATCGTTTGTCCCTTCAACCTTCATTACGAGAGATGCATGATGTGTTTCATGTATATCAGTTGCGTATGTATGTATCGGACCCAAGCCATATCCTCGATCATTCTGAGCTGGTTGTTGGTACCAACATATCTTACGAGGAACATCCTGTGTCCATTTTGGACCGAAAGGAGAAGATACTCAAGAACCGAATAATTATCCTTGTCCGTGTTGCTTGGGGTCATCATTCCTTAGGACAGTCAACGTGGGAACGTGAAGATGATATCCGATCACGGTATCTGCACCTATTTGACTCACAAGGTATATTTTTTTCCGTGTACCTTGATTGTCTTGATTCCTCATGCTTATCACCCTATGGTTAAAAATTGCTTGATGTCATAGATTGATAAATATAGATATATTACTTGTTATTGATATCGTAAGATGATTGCTTGCTTGCTAGATTTGCTTGTAGTTGGATTAGTCTAGCCCTACTGTTTCTAGCCTGCTTGGATTTGAAATTCCGAAGACGGAATTTTTCTAAGGAGGGTAGAGATGTCACTCCCCGTTTCCAGAATACATATTTTTAATATGTATACTACTTGACTGTATTTATTTAGTATTTATCATGTATTTATTCTGTATTTAATTCCTTTAATTAAATGCTAATTATTTTTTTGTATTTTATTTTTGGCTTTTGCTTAGCTCTTGGTTTATTTTGGTTCATGTTGAACCAACTTGGTTTGGCTTGGTTCACCATGATAAGGGGTGGATGGCGTAGATTGTATGGGGAAGGAAAGGGTGGTGGAGATCAAACTTGAGTTGATATTTATATACCATTTCTTTTCTCTCTCCTCACAACTCTCATTTCATTTCCTCCACCAAAACCCTAACCCAATTTAGAGAGGCAAGTACATCTTGCATACCATAAGGGATTTCATGCATCCCCATTTATTTTTAGTCTATGTTGTTCATCTCCTCTTTCTCTACAAGTTTAGGTCTTAAAGTTTTTGATTTCCATGGATGGTTGTGTGTAGATCTAGGTTTTAAGTTTCGGATTTTATAGGTTTTCGTGGTTTCGATCTATCAAACTTTTTTGTTTTCAAAAACAAGTTGTTTCATGTTCTAGAGAATTCAATTCAAGTCAGTTTTGACCTTTATTTCGCCCAATTTCGAGTCCGATAACCCAAGTTATGGCCATTGGAAGTTTTTGAAACTCCATAGCCAAAGCTTGCTGGTACAGAAGCATCCATACTATGCACTCACATAATTGTGTGGCCATGCACCCACATAATTGAGTGGCCATGCGCCCAAAAGCACTATGCGCCCAAAGGCATTATATGCGTCCAAAGGCATACTATGTGCCCAAAGGCACTATGCGCCCAAAGGCACTATGAGCCCAAAGGCATCCTTTGTGCCCAAAGGCACTATGAGCCCAAAGGCATTCTATGCGCCCAAAGGGATTGCTATGCGCCCAAAGGGACTGCTATGCTCCCAAAGGGACTGTTATGCGCCCAAAGGGACTGCTATGCACCCACAGTGAATCAGTGCATTCTCCACCTGTGTGCGCATAACAGTCATTTCAGTCCATGCGTTTTGCTGAATTCACGCCATCTCGCTTATCCCGAGCGATTCGCCGAATTCGAGCATTTTGTCTTATCTCGCGCGTTTTACCGAATTCGAGCATTTTGTCTTATTTCGCACCAATCGTCAAGATTGTGCTTTTTTCTCTTATCTCGCACCATCCGTCTAGATTGTGCGCTTTGTCCTATCTCGCGAATTTTGCTGGATTGAGCCACTTGATGCATGTTAGTGTTTTAATACATATTATTGCAGAGTGTGTCCCGTGTCTTGATTGGCTTGTGGGCATCTCGTATCACTGGTACTTAACCCTGAGAGTTATAGACTCGACCATACTAAATACTAGTTTGACTTACATGTCTTGTCACAAATTGACATTGATTGTTACCTTGACTAAATGATTGATCATGCGTTCCTAGTTGGAACTAAAAGACTGGCTAGTTGTCTTATTGAATTGAATGAGACACGTTCATGTATGAACCATGAACCATTGCGATCGACTAGCCGATCCCGAACATTGGCATATGGACACGTGCTGACTTCAACTTCTTTCTACAAAAGCAGCATGTGTACCTTACGGTCAAGGCATGATTATCCCGTGGCTAGGTTTGATTGCTGCATTACGCTATGTAAGACCTACAATCTAACTGCAGTGGCATCGTTGTAGAGTTATGCATATCGTACTATGTATGGAAGTACTCATTCAGAATGATCATGATCCACGACATGAGATTTCAATTAACGTAGGGACTATTAAGTTCAATAAAATAACTATTGCATGGAGAGAATGGATTCTCGAGTTCTTACATAGTAGCCATCTTGGGACAATTAGTGCCCCGACATGCCGGCGGGTTCCCACGGATACTACAAACCTGCCACACGGGCAGGGAGTGGTATCTGTTTATTTTTTTTGTATATCGATGACGGACGTCCTGCTGGGACTCGTCTAATTCATGATTGGCGCAATCGATTATTAGATAGACTAACATTGCTCGTACATTGTAAGAACTGAGGTATCCCTTATTGCATATTTCTAGGGTAACTTGAAACTTATAGTTAGCAAGCCGTAGTAGTTGTATTGTCATTTAAATTGATTTGTTTGTGTACTGTACCAACTCTGTTAACTACTGAGATGAGCAAAATGTTAGGACATGACGGGTCAACTTCTGTCCTTGTTTGGTTGGGAAGTTGGCTTGAAGTGTCGTGATGTTGTGTGAATCCCAGTAGCAAGCAGAGACTTGTTTATCATATTCTTAACTCTTATCACTGGTTCTAATTCTTCATGTCATGCTTCCTTTGCGGTACTTGTTATTTGAGGTCTAACCTCTCTGGTTTTGCATGGCCAGATTTAGAGCCAGCATCCGAGGACTCAGCTTACTTCCACCCCCAAGATGGTCAATACTAAAAGGATGACCGCAGGAGGACACGAGTGGGTTCCTTGCTTCCCTGCTCGTTTTGCTACTTACTTTACTTTTGCCACTTGGCACCGACATGTTAGTCGGACTGTCTTGAACTTACTTTTACAAAATTGTAACTAAGTCAGACTGCAGCTGATAACGATTGTGTATACCTTGTTATATCATCTGGCTATATTTTGTAAAGCCAGATCTCAAGAACATTTTGACTGAGCGTTTGGGACGCCTTACTGCTCATTCTTACATGTTCTCTACTTACTAATTTTCATTGAATGATTGCTAATTTTCATTGAATGATTGGAACAATAGAGATTGAGTAACCCTAGTGAGACTTGTATGTAGTATGCACCCCCTTGTCTTGTAGACAACATTGATGGTATTATACGGTATTCATCTACCCGTAATACGTAGTTGGTTGAGTCATTCCCCCGCTCTTCGGTATTTTGGATCTGGGGTATGACACGTCCCGCTACCCAAGGCAGTACGCAGATCGAGGTACATACAGAACGAGGCAGTACATATACCGAGGTGTACGCATCCCAAGATAGCACACAGATCAAGGGGGCGCAATAATAGAGGGTGGGCTGCTCGAGACAGCACACTGTATAAGGCAGCACGCTGCTCGAGACAACACGTGGCCCAAGGCACGCGGCCCGAGAGAGAGAGAGGGAGGCAAAAGTGCTCGCCGGCACGGCCAGGTCCGGTGGCTTGTCGGCGGAGGAGGAGACAGGGAGAAAAGGAAGCGGTGGAGTTGGTGGAGCCGTCGGAAAAGCTCGACGGGGTCGATCGGCTCACCGACAGAGGAGGCGAACGACAGCAGCAATAGAGGGGCTCGCCGTTGTCACGCCCCAGAACCAGAATACTGAAGAGCGGGGGTGCACATAGCCAGCTACGTATATCGAAATGGCATCCACCTCGCTATACGGTCACGGCTGTCTAGATATGAGGGTTTACTACAAGCCAGCAGTCTCTTAAGGTCAAGCCTATTGTCTCAATCTCAAGCAATTAACAGAGTTACAAGATATTAGAGCATCAAATATATATATATAAGGCGTCCCAAATATTACATATTGGATGATCATGAAGCTAGTCGTTCAAAATGATGGGACTAGCAAGAGTTCAGTCATACATGATCAACCCTAGGATTTGTTAATCATGTTTACAGCCCGTAGGCAGACAGTAAGTAAATGTGCATCGAGCTAACAGGTGCTCGTCGGCTAAACGCCTCAAAAGAATAACTTTTACAACAGAGTGAGCGAAACAAAATAGAAAACCCACTCGTAGCCCGGGTTCCTTCTAGTTGCCACCATCGGGCTGGAGGTTCGGTAGATCCTCAGGTGCTGCTCCGAAATCTGGCTACACAAAACCAGCTGGGTCAAACCCCAGAAGAGCAAGTGCCACAAAGGAGGCCACAAAATAAGAACAAAAGCCAGCATATCAGAACATAAGAAAATAATTACATAATAAAGACAATTATTAAGAAGAAACCTGGCAGGTGATATACGATGAGATAACCATGGGACTCTTCAGATAACCAGGTTACAACCCGTAAACCAAACAAGGACCGGGGTTGTAACCCTTCGTCTGAACGGAACTTGGATTCTCCCACCATTTATCGGCAAGATAAAATACAAGAAATCAGGACCTATAATTAATCATGATTAAGGTAAAGCACGAGTAGTCATGTCATGTCATAACCTTGTACAGGATCAGGGCAAGACAAGCGGGACTAGACTCCATCCAATCAATCACGGCCAAGCAAGTACTACGGCTTACTACTTAACTAACTAGGGTTATCACAAGCCTAATTACTAACAAGATGCAAGTGAGAATTTCTCAGTCCCAAGCCCTGCAGACTATCCAGTTATCCTTCCGCGGGTTGAGAGTTATAGGTGGGTACATTGCCCGGGAGACAAATGTACCCTTAGGTGACTTAGAGGGTGCAACACGCGACGGTGTGCTAGAAATGTGCTCTACTCGTCGGCAAGCTACAAGTCCAATTAAGAGCGCCCAGATAACAAGATTGCCTGTGACTGGAAATTCTCCATGAACTATACTTTGATCTAGTCGTTAGCCTGATCCATATTCAGTGTGAATCCCTGACCGTGGGAATCAGGGAGTCACGTCCTAGACATGATGCAAGACAAGACAAGTGGATTGGACAAGCAAGCAAGCAGGAACACCCACGGTGTCAAGTTGATTATACAAGTCAAGTTAGCCGTCGCAACAGCGTCAAGTCAAGTCAGGATTACAAGTTACAAGTTACAAGTCAAGTCAGGTACAAGTCAAGAGTGCGCCGCCACGGGCCACTATCAAGTTATCAAGTATCATGATTAATCATGTCAGGGTACTTGTCAGGAGTGCGCCACGACGGGCCACTATCAGGTCAGGTTGGTCATGTCAGGAGTGCACCACTACGGGTCACTGTCGTGTTATACTAGTTCCTTGTCATACCATGCCGTGTACAATAGCCATTCCAAACATATTAAGTAAAATCAAGTTCATGACAAAAGGCGTAAGGATATAAAATGGACGTAAAATATCTAATAAAATACCAATATATATAGAGCTATAGAAGAGCCGAGCTTAAAGAAATAAACAATTCATCATAGACCAGTGGGTTGTGCAAGGGGGTCAGGGGTTGGGCTGCGCAGGGTATGTACTGCGCATGGAAGAGCTGCGCAAGAGTTACCTTGCGCAAGGGTTACCTTGCGCAAGGGTAGACTGCGCAGGGGTGGATTGCGCAAACGTGGATTGCGCAAGGGTGGATTGCGCAAGGCTGGTTTGCGTAGAGGTCGGCTTGCGCATGGCTGGCTTGCGCATGCATGCGCCAGCGCAATCCAGCGCAGCGCAAAGTACTGGCTGAGGTCATGCGCAATCGGCCATGCACTAAAAAGCACAGGCCGGGGGTGCGCAATCGGCCATGCGCTAAAGAGCGCAAGGCAGAGGGATGTTCTTCCTGGCCGAGAGCAGGTCCAAGAACACCAAGAACTTCAATTCTTCATAACTTTGTCAAATCAAAACCAAATCTAGATTTTTAAAGTTCTAACTTGAGTAAAATCGAATTCTCTTCCACATGGAAGCATCAAAACATGCAAAAATCGAAGTTAATAGCTCAAAACCAAGGATTTTCGAAAATGGTCAAAACCTAGATCTAGAAGAATGAAAGCTCCAAATCACAAAATGTCAAGTTCTAAAGTTGTTCTCGATGGCCTAATCTAGTTAATAGACAAATAAAAAGTGGTGCTTATTTGATGGCAAGGTGCACTTGCCTATAGGTGATGGTGTTGTGTAGAGGATGGAAGAAGAAGAAGAAATAAATGAAAATAATGAGGAGAGAGAAAAGTAGGTGGGGATTTATGATGGTGGGTTGTGGTAGAATGAGGGTGGAGAATAGGTTAAGGTGTTCCTCTCATGGTAAACCAAACCAAACCAAACCCTCTCCACAAAATAAAACCAAGCCAAGTCAAAAACCCATTTTACGAGAAAACCCAAAATCTGCAAGTCGAGCCAGAAATACAATTACAGGCCAGAATCTGAGAAAATATAATACAGGTCCATGATACATGCAGGCTTAACCAAAAATACGTATTCAGAATATGGGTGTTACAACTCTACCCACCTTAAAAGAATTTCGTCCTCGGAATTTAATCAAGGAGCTAGAGAGACAAGGACAAGTAATACTATTCACATGCAAGCTATACTAAGCAGTCAATCAAACAATCACGCATGCAAGCAAGGACGGAAGGCATAAGGCATAAGGAAGACATTATACCTTATGAGTCAAACAGGTAGGGATATCGCGATCGGAGGTCGTCCTCACGCTCCCACGTTTGACTCTCCCAAGGAGTGATGAACTCAAGCAACATGAACTAAACTGATAGTCTTGCGCTTGAGGTCTCTTCCCTTGGTCAAACAGGGACACGGGCCTCTCCTCATACGAAAAGGTTGGTACCAATAACCGTTTTCAAATGATCTAGGATATGGTTCAGGCCCAGGATATACCGTTGTAATTAGGACACATGAAACATGACACGTGTCCCGTATAACGACGGCGAAAAGCAAGACAATTGGACACAGATACCTCTCTGCCGATTCTGGATCTGGGCCTGGGCCTGGGCCAGGGCGAACTGCTGAGGCCTCTGTTGCTGGAAGGCTTGAGTCTGAGGCGGCAATGGCCTCGGAGGCTGGTACTGCTGTTGAAACACTTGGGCCTGAGGCGGCAATGGCCTCGGTAATGGATACTGCTGTTGCTGCTGTACTGGTGCTGGTGCTGGTCCTCTTACCGAAGGACTAGTCTGGGCCGACGAGGAGGGACCGGCTCTATTCGGACAGGACCCTATCATGTGGTCCGGTGCTCCACAAGCCAAGCACAATCCCTGTGCTCTGCGACACTTCGAAACAACGTGCCCTGGCTTCCCACAATGAGTGCAGCCCATTGCGGAAGACTGCTTCTGCTTCTGTTGCTGAGGGAACGTGACCGACGTCACTGAGGCCGCCTGCCTCAGAGTTCCAATTGTCAAGGCCCTGACTGCTGGGGCTGGTGCTGTCGACTGGGTCATCTGGCCGTGAGATCGCTTCCGACCTCCGGTCCTGTCCACGATCCTGTGGGAGGTATACTCGTGCCTCCTGGCTGCCCTCAACACTGCATCAAAAGTCTGATGTTCAAACTATTCCACTGCTAGCAAAATCTCGAGGTGGAGCCCTTGCTGGAACCGCTGGGCTCTATCAAACTCGGTCGCCACCAAAGTGGGAGCAAACCGACTAAGCCTGGAGAACTCGACCGCATATCCATCGACCGTCCTGCCTCCTTGCTTCAGATTGGTGAACTTGGTCTGTAGATCGTACCGAGCCACCGCATCGAAGTACTTAGTCTGGAATCTCTCTCTGAATAGTGCCCATGGAATTGGGGCCACTAATCCCATGGCCTGTGCTGCCCACCAGCTGCGGGCAAGATCCAGTAACTGTAGACGCACTACGGCCACCTTCTCGTCCTCCGGGGTTCTGGCTGCCTCTAGAATGACTTCAGTATCCTAGAGCCACGCGTCAGCAGCGATAGCATCTTCACTGCCATCGAAGAATAGAGGGTTCAGGCGCTTGAAACTGTTCGCTGCACTATTCCTTGGATGACCGCCTCTGTTCAGAGCATCTTCCACTGCCTGGTGCAAGGCATCTCCTCGACGATCTTGGGAAGCTAACAATGATCTGATGAGACCCACCAAAGTGCCATCATCAGGCTCTGCAGGCTGGACTGGCTGAACTGGCGGCTCTCCTCCAGTAGGTACGACTCGGGAGGCTACTCCGGAGTGTTGGGCTTGATCTCCGGGCTGCTGATCCACGGGAGGTGCTCCACCTTGCTGATCGGCGGGGTCAGGTACAGTGCCGCTGAAGAAGACGACACAGGGAAAACAATAAGGAAGGACCAGGACAGATCAACGATACAAGCACATGATCAAGGCAAGAATCCAGAGATTCAGAGGATATGAACGGAGATCAAGGACGAGTACTGATTGAGACATCTATCGGTAAACCCTCTCATTTCTTAATTGACAAGACCTGCATGGGCCACCACTTAAACCATGTCACGCCCCAGAACCAGAATACTGAAGAGCGGGGGTGCACATAGCCAGCTACGTATATCGAAATGGCATCCACCTCGCTATACGGTCACGGCTGTCTAGATATGAGGGTTTACTACAAGCCAGCAGTCTCTTAAGGTCAAGCCTGTTGTCTCAATCTCAAGCAATTAACAGAGTTACAAGATATTAGAGCATCAAATATATATATATAAGGCGTCCCAAATATTACATATTGGATGATCATGAAGCTAGTCGTTCAAAATGATGGGACTAGCAAGAGTTCAGTCATACATGATCAACCCTAGGATTTGTTAATCATGTTTACAGCCCGTAGGCAGACAGTAAGTAAATGTGCATCGAGCTAACAGGTGCTCGTCGGCTAAACGCCTCAAAAGAATAACTTTTACAACAGAGTGAGCGAAACAAAATAGAAAATCCACTCATAGCCCGGGTTTTTTCTAGTTGCCACCATCGGGCTGGAGGTTCGGTAGATCCTCGGGTGCTGCTCCAAAATCTGGCCACACAAAACCAGCTGGGTCAAACCCCAGAAGAGCAAGTGCCACAAAGGAGGCCACAAAATAAGAACAAAAGCCAGCATATCAGAACATAAGAAAATAATTACATAATAAAGACAATTATTAAGAAGAAACCTGGCAGGTGATATACGATGAGATAACCATGGGACTCTTCAGATAACCAGGTTACAACCCGTAAACCAAACAAGGACCGGGGTTGTAACCCTTCGTCTGAACGGAACTTGGATTTTCCCACCATTTATCGGCAAAATAAAATACAAGAAATCAGGACCTATAATTAATCATGATTAAGGTAAAGCACGAGTAGTCATGTCATGTCATAACCTTGTACAGGATCAGGGCAAGACAAGCGGGACTAGACTCCATCCAATCAATCACGGCCAAGCAAGTACTACGGCTTACTACTTAACTAACTAGGGTTATCACAAGCCTAATTACTAACAAGATGCAAGTGAGAATTTCTCAGTCCCAAGCCCTGCAGACTATCCAGTTATCCTTCCGCGGGTTGAGAGTTATAGGTGGGTACATTGCTTGGTAGACAAATGTACCCTTAGGTGACTTAGAGGGTGCAACACGCGACGGTGTGCTGGAAATGTGCTCTACTCGTCGGCAAGCTACAAGTCCAATTAAGAGCGCCCAGATAACAAGATTGCCTGTGACTGGAAATTCTCCATGAATTACACTTTGATCTAGTCGTTAGCCTGATCCATATTCAGTGTGAATCCTTGACCGTGGGAATCAGGGAGTCACGTCCTAGACATGATGCAAGACAAGACAAGTGGATTGCACAAGCAAGCAAGCAGGAACACCCACGGTGTCAAGTTGATTATACAAGTCAAGTTAGCCGTCGCAACAGCGTCAAGTCAAGTCAGGATTACAAGTTACAAGTTATAAGTCAAGTCAGGTACAAGTCAAGAGTGCGCCGCCACGGGCCGCTATCAAGTTATCAAGTATCATGATTAATCATGTCATGGTACTTGTCATGAGTGCGCCACGACGGGCCACTATCAGGTCTGGTTGGTCATGTCAGGAGTGCACCACTACGGGTCACTGTCGTGTTATACTAGTTCCTTGTCATACCATGCCGTGTACAATAGCCATTCCAAACATATTAAGTAAAATCAAGTTCATGACAAAAGGCGTAAGCATATAAAATGGACGTAAAATATCTAATAAAATACCAATATATATAGAGCTATAGAAGAGCCGAGCTTAAAGAAATAAACAATTCATCATAGACAAGTGGGTTGTGCAAGGGGGGTCAGGGGTTGGGCTGCGCAGGGTATGTACTGCGCATGGAAGAGCTGCGCAAGAGTTGCCTTGCACAAGGGTTACCTTGCGCAAGGGTAGACTGTGCAGGGGTGGATTGCGCAAACATGGATTGCGCAAGGGTGGATTGCGCAAGGGTGGATTGCGCAAGGCTGGTTTGCGCAGAGGTCGGCTTGCGCATGGCTGGCTTGCGCATGGATGGCTTGCGCCAGTGCAATCCAGCGCAGCGCAAAGCACTGGCTGAGGTCATACGCAATCGGCCCTGCACTAAAGAGCACAGGCCGGGGGTGCGCAATCGGCCATGCGCTAAAGAGCGCAAGGCAGAGGGATGTTCTTCCTGGCCGAGAGCAGGTCCAAGAACACCAAGAACTTCAATTCTTCATAACTTTGTCAAATCAAAACCAAATCTAGATTTTCAAAGTTCTAACTTGAGTAAAATCGAATTCTCTTCCATATGGAAGCATCAAAACATACAAAAATCGAAGTTAATAGCTCAAAACCAAGGATTTTCGAAAATGGTTAAAACTTAGATCTAGAAGAATGAAAGCTCCAAATCACAAAATGTCAAGTTCTAAAGTTGTTCTCCATGGCCTAATCTAGTTAATGGACAAATAAAAAGTGGTGCTTATTTGATGGCAAGGTGCACTTGCCTATAGGTGATGGTGTTGTGTAGAGGAAGGAAGAAGAAGAAGAAATAAATGAAAATAATGAGGAGAGAGAAAAGTAGGTGGGGATTTATGATGGTGGGTTGTGGTGGAATGAGGGTGGAGAATAGGTTAAGGTGTTCCTCTCATGATAAACCAAACCAAACCAAACCCTCTCCACAAAATAAAACCAAGCCAAGTCAAAAACCCATTTTACGAGAACACCCAAAATCTGCAAGTCGAGCCAGAAATACAATTACAGGCCAGAATCTGAGAAAATATAATACAGGTCCATGATACATGCAGGCTTAACCAAAAATACGTATTCAGAATATGGGTGTTACAGCCGTTGTCGAGGAGAAAAGAAAAATGACGATGGCGGAGCTGGCGGTGGTGGCAGAGGAGGAGGCACCGAAGATGGTGATGGAGGCGACGACGCTGGTGGCTGGAGATGGTAGAAATAGTGGTAGAGGCCATAAGGGTGGCTGGAGCAGAGGAGACCATGGTGGCGGCGGTCCGCCGGAGATTGGGGACGAGAGGGGGAAGAAGAGAGACAGAGAGGAGGATGAGATCGAGCGAATAAGGGGGAGGGGGCTGTTCTACTGAGGAGGGAGAGAGATGGGTGAGGGGAAGAGGGAGCTAAGCGGGAGAGGGGATGTCACGACCCGCTCCCGAATAATCGGATACGAGTCGGACACGCCCAGCCTTTGTTGTTAGACACAACAAAGTAAGCTGTACCAATCTACGGAAGCTAACTAGATAAACATGAACAAGTATGAAATCACAGCATCTATAAATGTGTCCCCAAATCCAGAATACAAGTCTAAGTATTTTTATTACATTCCAGCAAAATAAAAGATAGAGTCTACTAGTCTCAAGTACAAAGTAAAACTGTAAAGTGCTAAGGTAAGCTCTAGGCTTCTGCAGCCTCTTGGTCCAACACAGCTCCAGCTGGCTCAGCAAGTATAGCAATATCCTGTCCATAATAGGTGTCGCACAGGGCCTCCAACTCACCTGCAATATATCATATTCAGGAGCGGAGCAAAGTACAGTTCTAGGAAATGAAACATGAACATGGTATTGAAATAAGTACAAGGGTACAGGAAAAGATATACAGAAATGAATAGAAAAGTACAGGAAAATAGTACAGAAAATGAGTACAGGATCTATAGTACAAGAATGTAAAGTACAGGAACATGTAAAGTACAGGAATGAAACTATAATCCTGAAGTACCAGACATGATAAGTGCACAATATCGAAATACATCTAGTCCATGTGACCGGCTGGGGTGAGTACATGTACAGGAGTACATGAATATGGTACGACTTAGGGCCCGCGTGCACGATGCGAGGCCTAAGCTAGGTACAGGGACATAGTAACCGGGATTGGTCACATGGCTAGTGTATTTTTCCACCCGACACTAATAAGTACAAGAACAAGAGTACAGGAATACAGGAGTACATGATATCGTGCCATGACATGTCACAAGAAAGGGTATAAGAATGTAAATGCACAAAACCGTAGAAAAGTACTTGCCTGGCTCCGGAAAAGTATGGGTGAACAATGGAACTGGATGTCCTCCTGATTATGATTTACAGTTGATGAGTCAACAATGTAAAGTTGATGTTTAAGTCTAAGATTACTAAAACAATCCTAGGTTCCATTTGATAAATACAATCTACTCTATAGAATGTGATTATCTTTATAATCTAATTTTTAGACTAATACACTAGTTAGCTACTTCCCTAAATCTTATAATATTAGGCAACTTCTATTTTATCTATTCAATAACATAAACCAGCATTGTTAAAGGAATTATATTCCATTTATAAAAGCAATCAATCAATTTATAGCCAACACTACACAATCCTAAATTGATTAAACAGCCTACTACAATGAACATTGGTTCAGTCAACATTTGTAACTGATAATTGTCTATAGTCACAACTGAAACCAGTACCCTCTCTTTATTGAACATTCCAGTTTTACTTAAAACATGAACCATTAGTCTAAAGCCTAAGTTATACAGTTCTAAATAGGTCAGGGAACAATTTGTTACAATCGGGCTGTTAGTTCAGCCCTGCAATGGTTCCCTGTTGCAGGTATCAATCAGTTCAAAATATGAAAACTGATTCCAACCCATCAGTCCTGCAATGCAATGATCAAAGAATCCTCCCTAGCTCAAGCTACTGTGATAAAATAGTTAAATTCTAATGAAATCTAAGTCCTTCAAGTATCAGTCCAATATCCTTCAACCAGTCCAAGGCCATAACCTGTTCAATGTGCAACATATCAGTCCTATAAATTCCCAGTCCAATGTATGATATTCATAGTAAAATCAGTCCTTGAAAATGGGACTGAACATGAAAGTAAGTCTTTGATTATATACCATGAAATCCAATAACTCCTCCTATCAAAACCAATACAACATCCAACTGTCATCATCAGTTTAAACCTAGGACTTACCATCCAGCTCTGCATCCTTGTTGGGCTCCTTAATTCCTGCCATGACAGGGAACAATTGGTTCCCAGGAGAATCTAGCTTTTTACTGCAATTTCCTAATGCAACTGTTTGATAGATTTAAAACAGTGGCTCTAAAAGGGGGTATACCTTCCTGTTCAGTCATGAAGGACATAGCCTAACTCAGGTTCATCCCAACTTCTAGACAATGTATAATTACACTCCCATGATCGATTCTCAATTTATGGAATCATGAACATGCCTGTATATCCTCACCATACATTGTTACATAATCAACAATAGTATTTATCAGATCCAGACATCTCATTTGTCAGGAATTACCAACTGCTAACCCAAAACTCTGGGATCTATCCTGTTTACCGTTCCACATCACAATGACACTTGTTTTAAACTATAGATCGAGATCAACAGTCTGATACACTTGCTATCTCCATGAATCACCAATTAACATCCTATTGTACTATCTATTAACTTGATTTCAGATTCTACACCACAGTAACAGAATACTAAAATTGTCAATATCAGACATAACTAATCATGAACATGACATTCCCAAAATGAATATCCATAATAAATTACTGAATCAATCATAGGAATAGAGTTTATCCTAAATTCCTGATACCACAGTCTACACTACTTTGCATTTGAACAAAAGTAATTTAGAAATCAAGATAAGGGAAAATGGTTTGGAAATATACCTGCAGTGTCAGCTATAACTGGAAGAACAGATCTAGATCAGAAGAATGCAAGAAACGATCGACTATATAAAACTTCATTCACCTATTATTATTATTATTTTTTAAACATCAGGAAGGTGGAGTTACAGGGGAGTGGGCTGCTCCAGGAAGAGAGTGAGAGTTAAGAGAGAGTTAGGGGCTGGCGGCTGAGTGAAGGAAGAGAGAGTGTGGGTTGGGGTTGGGGTTGGGGTTAGGGTTAGGGTGGCTGGGGAGAGAGGAAAGATAAGTGAGAGGTCAGGAGAGAGAGAGAGTTAGGTAGGGAAGAGAGAGGGAATGGGCTACTCTCCATAGAAGGGAAAGAGTTAGGGTTTAGGGAGGGTAGTTGTAGGAACAAATTATTATTATTATTATTATTATTATTATTATTATTATTATTATTATTATTATTATTATTATTATTATTATTATTATTGTAACAACAATAATAATAGGAACAAAATAAAAAATCGGGCTCAATAGTCAAGGCATCTCAAGGTCTAAAATAATAATAATTTTTAAAGAATTACGAGATTTAAAATCATCCAAATATAAAAATACACTCATATACCTAACTTTCAAAATAAAGTGGTGACAATTGGAGATCGGTTGGCAACTTGAAGTTGTTTTTTAGCTGGAAGATGATATCTTTTGTTTATAAAAGACATAATATTTGGAATATTGTTGATTATATTAGTTTCAGTTGTAAGTCTTGTGACACCGTTCATTGTAATATGATTAAGTGTTTATAGTCGACTTTCTCTTTTGGCATAAGAGTCATTGTAATTCTGTTGTAAATTAACAACAGTGGGAATCATTTTTCATATATCTTATATTTATCAACTTTTTTCTACTTATTTTTTGCTACAATGACTTCTTTTTCTAAGATGTTTAATTGACCTTTGTTGTTCTTGCCTTATACCAATATAGTTTAGACTTGTACAACATCATACTCATTGACGACTTTCGATCGTACGGGATGGGGACGTGACATTACTATGGTCATTGGCCAAGATTAAACTAAATTAAAAATACGAGTTATTAATAATTAATTAAAATTATTATTAATCCTAATAAACCAAGGCTTTATAAATTAATCAAATGGTCTTCCACATGCTGATCTAGGTCTATGATGGTATTAGCTCTTAATCATACCAAAGTATAATAAAAAAATAGTCTATAACAACATTACAATATAATAATACAAATATTATATATATTTTTATTTTTTGTGGAAAGAGGCAGAGTCCTATTAGTAAATAAATCTGAGCCCGCCCACACTGGGGCTTGACCCCTCAACCACCCGGGTCGCATGCCTCCACTCAACCATATAGGGGTGCAACTCGGGCGGGCTAAACCCGAGCCCGATCGGGTAAACCCATTGATGGGTTGGGTTAGGGTTGAAGATAATCGAGTTCGGGCTCGGGTTCGGGTTAAAATATTTGAACCCGATCAAAAATCGGGTTGGGCTCGGGTTCATGTGTCGGATTACCCGAAGAACCCGAAACCCGATATATATATATATATATATATATATATATATATATATATATATATATATATATATATATATATATATATGTGTGTGTGTGTGTGTGTGTGTGTGTGTGTGTGTGTGTGTGTGTTGGAGCTTTTCTTTGACATGTAGAGAGAGCTTGCTCTCAATACATGCCTAATATTTAGACCCACATTGGAAAAGCACCATGAAGTGTATCTCAATATATACTTGGTGTGTTGTTGAGATATGCACATGGGTGGTGACCCTAAGGAGGGAACCATGTGGATAATTTTACTATGAGGTAAGGATAAGACTCCATATTAAAGCATTAATGCTTTTTGCTCTTAGAATTTATTCCATTGGAGCTAAGTCCCGTAGGGGCTTAGCAACTCGAACTTGGGCTCATGGGCTCATGAGGCGTAATGTGGCATTTTGTTGGCGCACTTTGCACATAGTACGTCAGCATCGTCGCTAGGCGCATAGTGCGCTTAAGTTGCGCTCGTAGCGCGAGCCTCTGCGCAGTCGATCGCGCGGCCAGTTGGCGCAACGGTGAGCGAGTGCGTGCGCTCTGCGCTGTTAGCGCGCGATGTGCGCCAGTTGGCTCAATCGTGTTTGTGCACGATTTGAGCGGTTATGAAACGTTCGTGAGTAATTTTTTCCACGTCCCGAACATTTTGCATACTAAACTGTTACTGCGCGCGTCTATATAAGTCGTTCTCTTCTCTCTCATTAAGTTCAGTGGACAGAAAAAATTCCTTACGAATTTCCAGAGAGGAGAGAAGAGAGAACTGTGCGCCATTTCAGTCCGTTTAAGGATTCAGAAGAGCAGAGTGTTCCGAAGTACCTCTTCGAACTTGCTGGTTCCTGGAAGCTGTTCGTGTGGGGCGAATCAAGCGTTGAGCTCCGATGATCTGTCATCCCAGCATGACTTCTTTTATATTCTGTTCATTTCTCCTTCCGTCCATCTACTCTCCACTTAAAACTCATTCGGAACGAGTCCATTTCTGATCTAATCAAAAAGTTTCTGAGTGGATTTCGCTGTTGCTGTTACGAATTCTTTTGTGCCTTCTTCGAAGTGTCACATTTGATTTCGTCTATTAGAATCCTCCGGGATCTCTGTTGTACACCTTTCTCGAAGTGCTGCACCAATATCAGTTTTCCATCGAAAAATTATGTCCCGGGACTTATATATATATATATATATATATATATATATATATATATATATATATATATATATATATACTTCTTAAATAAAAAGTTCAAATCGAAAAAAATTCACCCAAACTCTTTCAACTCCTTGTCTTAAATCTTATTTCAGTTTGTATGTAATAATTAAGATTTGATTGCTATTTGATTATGTGTTTAATATTACTTTTGTATAAAATTATTTTAAATATTATATTACAGTCCGATATACCCGACCCAACCCGATCCTACGGACTTGGTCTTGGGATTCATATGTTGAAACCGAGGACGGGTCGGACTTGGACTCGGGCTGGATGTATGATCCATCGGGTTGGACTTGGGTTGACCTCAGGTCCGACCCAACCCGTCCGAGTTGAATATCTACTATCATCAGGCTAGAGCCTCATTGGTACACACACATACTAGGAAAATGTGGTTACATATGGTATTACTTTTGTAATCTTTATATGTTAATCTATCCACCTTCATTTTAAGAAAGCAATCTATTTTGCTAAAAACGATCCGCTATTAAAAGTAATTAAATATTATTTTCTCTTTCTAAAACATTTTTTTTAATATTGGATCATAGAGTATTGCAAAATTAAGTATCTTATTCCTCTTTCATGCCTAATTCTACACACCACCTCTGTGAAGTGTGAACGATATCATAACCATCGTACCCTATCTATCCAGCATGGCCATCTAACTCTCAACCAAACATATAACACATCTGCTCCCGGGAGATTTTGCCACCCTTGTCAATCCAAATTTGACATTTTTTAACCTATAAAAAAACAGATAGGTCGATATGGTTTGATCCAGACCATTGAACTAGTTTCAGAAGTAGTAATTCAACCAATTGTGTTAGTTTTAATAATTTAGAACAGTTCTTCGGTAGGAAACATGAAGAAGGAACACATACCAATCAGAAAAGCTCTGTTTGCAAAAATAATGGTCGCACGTGATACCAATGTGTCTTTGTCCCTCCTCCCTTTGCTCAGACTTCCCATTCATTTCAAATCTTCTCACTGACACTCGCACTCGCACTCCAAAAAAAAAAAAAATGGCCATCTCTTCCCTCCTCCTCCTGATCCTAACCCTCTCCACATATCCATTCCTAACATACTCCTCCAAAACCCACCCATCAGACGTCCACGCTCTCATGCTGCTCAAGCTCTCCGTGGACCCCACCTCCGTCCTCCCTTCCTCCTGCCTCTCCTCCTGGGACTTCTCCGTCGACCCCTGCGCCTCCGCCTTCACCGAGCGCTTCACCTGCGGCCTGCGCTGCGACGCCGCCGACTCCTCTGGCTACTCCCGCGTCACGGACCTCTGCCTCGACCCGGCCGGCTACTCCGGACCGCTCTCCTCCTCCGTCTGGTCGCTTCCCTTCCTCCAGACGCTCAGCCTCGCCGACAACCGCTTCTCCGGCCCCATCCCCTCTCCTCCTCCTCCCGCCCTCCCCTCCGCTCTCCGCAGCGTCACGCTCTCCAGAAACTCCTTCTCCGGCGAGATTCCCTTCTTCCCTCCGGCCCCTTCCCTGCAAGAGCTCTTCCTCGACGGCAATTTGCTATCCGGAACCATCGCCGGCAAGTTCGACGAACTCGTGGCTCTGCAGCGGCTGGAGCTGCAGCGGAACAACATCACCGGCGCGCTGCCGGACCGCCTGGGCCTGCTCGCGTCGCTCTCCTACCTGGACGCGAGCGACAACGCCCTGACGGGGGCCCTCCCGGCGGCGGGCCTGCCCCCGTCCCTGGTCCAGATCTCGCTGCGGAACAACGGCCTCGCCGGCGCCCTGCCGGGGGGCTCGGCCCTCGCGGCCGCGCTCCCGGCGCTGCAGGTCCTGGACCTGAGCCGCAACCGGATGTCGGGAGCGGTGCCGGCGTCGCTGTTCCGGCACCCGGCGCTGGAGCAGCTGTCGCTGGGCTACAACCGGCTGGAGGCGATAGAGGAGCCGGCCGACGGGGGGGCGGGGAGCCGGCTGGTGGCGGTGGACCTGAAGAACAACGAGCTGGCGGGCCTCCTGCCGGCGTTCCTGGGGTCGATGCCGAGGCTGTCGGCGGTGGATTTGGAGTCGAACAGGTTCACGGGGATGATACCGGCGGACTACGCGGTGAGGGCGGTGGGGGGAGGGGCGGAGGCGGTGCCGTTCGGGCGGCTGCTGCTGGCGGGGAACTACTTGTTCGGGCCGATACCGAGCCCGATGGAGACTATGGAGGAGGGATCGGCCATGGTGAGCCTGGCCGACAACTGCTTGTTCCGGTGCCCGGCCACCTTCTTCTTCTGCCGGGGGCTGGAGCAGAAGTCCCCCTCCACCTGCAGAGACTTCAATCCTGTAATCCCATAAGTATCATTTTCATCAGTGCGCCCAACCTGTTTGTTTGTTTGTTTGTTTATTAGTCGTTTTTTAATACGAGTTTTTGAGTACTGTTGCGCGCCTACAGATTAGTTTTGTTTGGATTGAACCATCGTAATATAAGCTAGTTCGACAAGATTGATCCTAAATATAATATTATATGAAATATAAGTCCAATTCAAACTACAAATTAATATTTTAAAAATTGGACCGGATATGGATACGATGAGAACTGGGTTGGATCAAACCCATCTAATTAGTCGGTCAATCCGAATTGAATGAATTATAAAGTCTTGCAATTTTATACTGGATATATTATGAAGTATACAACTACTTAGAACTTTTGTATATTTATCATAGTAGATTTAGTCAATAAATAAATATATTAACTTTAATTGTAAGTCGAGATCAAATATGTTGAAAATTTAACAGAGATAGACGTTTTTTTTTAATTAGGCCAAACTGAATTGTTTTCATTCAATGGAACAATTATTGGCCATATCTTTGCGGATATGGTCCAATTTACAAGAATCAGGCTCTATGAGAAGCCTACTTGAGATGAGGTAAATGCGAACATACAAAATCGCTGCGTGCAGCCATATTGGATAGACAGCCTGGAGATGAATTGGAATATAAATGCTACTGTTGAAGCAAGAAGCTCGGCATTCTTCAATCATGTGCCGCACACTCTCCATTGCATTGTTTGTTGGAGTTTTGGCCTTTCCTTTAAAAACTTTAGTCCCACATCGGATAGACAAAGAGTTTGTATTTCTATATATTAGCTTTGCTATTATTGGAAATGCACATGTGGTGTGGAGGTGCACATGGGTTTGCCATGTGGGATTATTTTTCTAATGGGAAAAAGGCTAGCATTCATGCTTTTTGCTCTTGGAAAATTTATTTCCATAGGAGCTAAGCCCCGCTTAGCGACTCGGACTCGGGCTCATGGGCTCATGAGGCGTAATGTGGCGTTTTGTTGGCGCACTTTGCACTTAGCATCGTCGTAGACGCATAGTGCGCTTTAGTTGCGCGAGCCAAGGTGCGCGCCCAGGTTGCGCAAAGCGTTTGCATGTTCTGGACGGTTGCTACATGTTCGGGGTGGTTATTACCACGTCCCTAACTTTGTGGCAACCGACCAGTTGCTGCAGGGCCTATATAAGGCATCCTCTCTCTCAAGGCTCATTACAGAAGAAAAAGAGAAGCCACCACAGAAGGTTTACGAAGTGTTTTTTTAGCACAAGTAAACAGAGAAACAGAAGTGTTCTTTAACACAGTTCTGATTCCAGCAGCCTTCAAGAGAAAAAGGAAAGGCGCCGCACCAGCGTTGCTCTTGCACGGGAGTTCGTGTCCGTCCGAGGAGTCAGAAGAGCAGAAGTGTTCCAAGTTCTCCGACGAACTTGCTGGTTCCTGGAAGCTGTTCGTGTAGGACGAATAAAGCTTTGAGCAACGGTGATCATTCACCCCAGTAGGCCATCTTCCATATTTCGTCTGTCATCTTCTTCGCTGCTGTGATTACGAAATCTGTTTAGATTCTCGTATATCATACGTTGCTGTGGATTACGAAATCTTTTTAGATTCTCGTAATACTTTAAACGAGATCTTTTTAGATCTTCGTTTTACTCACGCAACCTTCCTAGAAGTGTTGCGTTGGAACATTGTTTTTACAATTGTTTCATTTGCGCACGGGAGTTCGTGTCCGTCCGAGGAGTCAGAAGAGCAGAAGTGTTCCAAGTTCTCCGACGAACTTGCTAGTTCCTGGAAGCTGTTCGTGTAGGACGAATAAAGCTTTGAGCAACGGTGATCATTCACCCCAGTAGGCCATCTTCCATATTTCGTCTGTCATCTTCTTCGCTGCTGTGATTACGAAATCTGTTTAGATTCTCGTATATCATACGTTGCTGTGGATTACAAAATCTTTTTAGATTCTCGTAATACTTTAAACGAGATCTTTTTAGATCTTCGTTTTACTCGCGCAACCTTCCTAGAAGTGTTGCGTTGGAACATTGTTTTTACAATTGTTTCATTTTCTCTGTTTTTTATCGAAAAATTGTGCCCCGGCAATAACAATCTCAAAGCTTTATTGCTACGATGGAAAACATTAATGCTTCACTCCTCCATACTGACTTTTGCAAGTTAGAAAAGTTTGATGGAGAGCATTATCAAGTCTGGAAGTGGAAGGTTTATCTCACTCTTCAACTCAGAGACGTTGATCACGTGCTTCTTGAAGAGGAACCTACCGTTCCAGATACTGGGCCTGCTGCCGCAATCACTGCGGCTACTAAACTTCAGGCCAAGTGGAGAAGGGAGAATAGCATTTGCAAGCTTCTTATCCTGAATGCTATGGAGGATTCTCTAGCAGAATCCTACAGTAAGAAGACAATTGCCAGAGACATATGGGAGTCTCTGGAAAAACTGTACGAAGAAGACAAAAATAGGAGCAAGATATTTGTGGTTGAAAAAATCACGAATGGCTCTTTGAGGACGAGAAGTCCATGCTGCCGCAGGTAAAAGAATTTCTGAAGCTGCGACAGAAGTTGGAAGACGAGGCGATGCCCCTCCCCGACAAGTTTGTTGTTGGAGGGTGTTTGCCATTAAAATTGTTTTGATTGAAATCTTAATACAAACAAAACAGTGATACAATATAGGACTTAGATGTAGTCCTAGGAGTACACTTTTGTTTAAGCTGGGTCCTTAGTGCCAATGGAGCGAGTGGTAATGCGTTGACTCCGTTGACCGGCTGACGACGGTTATCGGTTCTCTGAAGGTGTGGATTGCTCTGGGTGCTGGAGCTTGCTGAGAGGAGGAAGACGTTGAGTGTCTAGAACTGCCTCTCGGTGATTCTCTCTGTGTTGTGAGTCTTCTGTTCTGAGTCTCTGTGTGTGTGTGTGAAGGAGATGACCCTTCTATTTATAGTTTTACAGGCTGGCTGCTCATGCGCGCATGTAGGATGCGCCGGTGTGGGAACGCCACGTGGAGGTTGCTGATGGAGGCGCATGGATGCTGCGCCCTGATCGAGGGGGAGAACTCTTCATACTGCTGTTGTGAGCCGGCACGTAGCAGAGAGAAGATCTTTCCGTTGCTGAAATCTTGGACGAATTAAGTCAAAAGACACGTGTCGTCGACTCATGGTTCGAAGATCTCGGATTTGGTGGAGAGGAGTGATCTGGTGGGCTGCGCCTTGGATTGGGCGCAGGAGGAGGCTGCGGCTCATAACCTTTAGGAGTTACAAACCATTTGGGGCGCATGGCTTTTGAGGCGCATGCAGGCGACTTTCCTTCTGTCTTTCGGGATCAGAGAGCAGTCTGAGGCGCATGGCTTTTGAGGCGCATGCTGATTTGGACGCATGGCCGTAGAGGCACATGCTGATGGTGGAGTGGCCACGTGGCAGTAGCCGTCGGAACAAGGTCATGATGATGCTGACGTTGCCGACGCTTCGTTTTCTGAAAAGCTGTCAACTGTTCAGACTTTGGGAGGCGTGTTGCCAACTCTGTCAGTTCAGCATTTAATGTTGGTGATGTTCGATGGACAGCTGAGTGGGTGCGTCGGTTGGCGTTCCACTCGGTATGGAGATGTGTGAGGGCGCACCCTCTGTAATGCGCCGAGTACTGTAGGGCGCGTCTGTGTGATGCGCCTGACGCCGAAGGGCGCGTCCGTGTGATGCGCTGTCTGGCTGGCGCATCGGACATGTCTTTTAATGATGCGGCTGTCTCGCTCTTCGAGTGCTATAAATAGCCGTTTGGCTGAATTCGAGGCGTCCGGTTCATCCATTTAATGTAAATTCATTGCACGGAATTCGGAGGGCCATCCACTTGGCGCGTGGGTTTGATCTGCCCGGCCTATAAATAGTGGCATGGAGAGAAGATTTGCTTCTCATTCCCTCACGTACTTCCAATATGAATTTGAACATACGGGTGCATTCTGCTGACGAAATGCTCCCGAGGGTGAAGATGAGACGCTGTGTTATCTTTGATGCACTTGAAGGTGACTGTTACATCCAAAAGACGGAGTCGAGGGCTTCTGAGGCAGGCGGAAGGTGCCTGTTGCATCCAAAGATAAGGATGCTCGAGCCTCGTCTCCGTTATTCCCGAAGAGCCGTAGATCGGAATGGCGGTGCAAGGCTCTCTCTTCCTGCAAAGTGGGGTTTCCCCACTTTGATCGTGTCGAAAGCTGCTCCTTTAGCTATGGTTTCGATCACGGTCTTCCTTCGGCTTTGGAGGATCTTTCGAAGCCTCCCCTGGCCACAGCATTTGCGGTGCTCTTCTCTTCCTTGGTTCCAGCCAGAGGGTTAAATGCTTTGTGTCGAAGCATTTATCGGGCGAGCCTGGTTGGAAGAGCGGCACATAACTGGGCTCTGCTCGGCCAGGTGAGCCTGGCTGGAAGAATTTGGCTGAAGGGATGCACATAACTGAGGTGCTGAAGAGATGATGGGATGCGCCTGGATGGAGGCGCATGATATCTGATGCACCTTATTGGTGGCGCATAGTGATGCTGCGCCTATCTGAAGGCGCATGATGGCCGCTGGCTGTAGACTTAGGCTCTTTCCTTTGTAGGAATTCTCCTTTGTACAGCCTTTTCTAGACATGTAATAGACTTTTATATATAAATAAAAAGTCCTTCTTCAAATGTCTATAGTTATTGACTTTGCTGTGAAGTTCTTCATCTGAGTTCTGGCGCATGTAGTGTCTGGCGCATGGGCTTTCTGGTTGTGAAATTCCATGCTTCTACAAGACCCCCTTCAAAGTTTTCAAAACTTTTGAGTAAGTTTTGGAATACTTTGAATAAGAAGCATGGAGGTCAGGGCGCATGATTTCTGGGCGCATGCCTGTTCGGGCGCATGCTCTTCTCAGTTAATGATGATGGTGCCTCGGTAACCGAAAAGATTAATGATGATCTTTTGGTTTTATTTGCTGCTATCCTTGCACAGAACCCGAGGCGACGGCTGAGATCACACGTCATCTGTTCACGCGTGCGACCATGCCCTATAAATAGGTAAGAGTCGGAGAGAGAAAGAGTTTTTCTTCTCTGTGCCTCTGCTTCTTTAGAGTTTCTTCTTCAAAACCCTAACTTCTCCTTCTTCGAGAGAATGGCTCCCAAGACTCCTCGCGGCGCTGCCGGCAAGGGGAAGGAGAAAGCGAAAGAGTCCGCGGATGTTGCGGCGGCGGTCGTTCCCCGTCGGCCTGTCGAAGTTCGGCCGGAGGTGGTTGGTAAGTCTCATTGTCCCGCCAACGCACATAGGCCTTGAGTCTTTAATGATGTGCCGTGGTCTTTGTCCGCCAACGCGCATGGGTTTAAACCTTGGATGCGCCGAGGCTATTCCGCTGACGCGCATGGGTTCAAAACCCTGAAGATGCGCCGAGGCATACTGCTGACGCACATAGGTTCAAACCCTGAAGATGCGCCAAGGCTATACTGCTGACGCGCATGGGTTCAAACCCTGATGATGCGCCGCAGTTTTCTCCTTTAGACATATTTGTGTGTTCTCTTCTGACTTTTTCTGATCTTTTACTAGTGTCGATGGCAATCCCGCTTTTGAGTGAAGTTTTCTCGGAGGCTGCCTTCAACCAAATGGGAGTAGAGCATAACGAGGGGGTGATGAACCCTGCTCAAGATGTTCTTATGCTGGATCAGCCTCCTGAGAGAATGACCCTAATCTGTGAACAGCCGTATTGGTTCCTCAAACGGATGATGGAGCGTGGAGTCATTAAACCCTCCACATCTGATAAAGTGACCTTTCTGAAGCCTGAGTTCCTGTTTGGAGACCGTCTCACTTCTACTGACTCGTCAGTACTGAAGGTCAAGGAGGACTGGTTCTTTACTGCGAATGGAGTGCATATGACTGTTAAGCAACTTGAACGTCAGTGGCCTTTGACGTCCTTCTGTCGCCTCGTTTCCCAGAGGAGAATGTCTTGGGAGCTTACCCCTTCTCAGGGGGGAGCGATGACTGGTGTCATCCAAATTGATTCTACTTCCGACCAAAGGGATGCTTTGACCGTTGTAAGGTCTGGGTCTTCTTACACTTGGCGGACTTTACGTCCTGGGAGCCTCTTCAGTGATGTACCCATTGATATGTTTGCTTATAGTGCTTCGACTTTTACACATCGTATGTTTTTGATGGAACGTTCCTACCCGACAGGAGAGTTTCGGGTGGAGGGTTGGTGCCATTACGTCTCCAAATGGGATAAACTGACGCTCTGGATCTTGTCGCGGTTTCAAACTGAGCTCCGAGAGATCGGGTTGACTGCCGCGATCCGTGCTACCCAGGCAGGTGTTGACCTGAATAGGCACATGTTCCTCGCACTCCTGGAGATGTTTGATATCCATACCGGGACCTTCTTTACCCCGGTGGGGGAATTAGGGTTCGCACTTCATGAGATGTACGAGGTGTCAAAACTCCCTTGGGGGTCGGAACCCTATGAAGAGTACTTTCCAACCAATGAGGAATTTCAAGTCCTGGGGGACAGGGCTGAGGAGATGACGGCCGTCTTCAAGGAAGTGGCGAGTCATCATTACTATATGCAGAGGCGGGATAGGAACGGGACGCAGCCTCATGTGACCGCTTGGAGAGATCATGTCTTTAGACAAGACAAGGAGGATCCCTCACAATTTTCCACTCCACCGGCGCTCTCTCGTAGCGAAGTGTTGTCCGAAATGAGCAGGTTAGGGGAGAAAAATCCCCGAGGAAGTGAGGACCAGCAGTTAGATGCACGCTCCTACAGCTGCTTCTGGCATCTTGCTTATCGGATGTCACCCAAGGCGGTGTTGGCATCCTACCTGATGATATGGCTCCGGGATTGCGTATTTGCGGGCGGATCCGGTGCCGTAGAGAGGGTAACCCGAAACTTAATCCTGCCAGCCGTGAAGCTGGTTTTCGGTCGGCGTTTGGCTCTTCTCCCCGCAATGGTATGTAACCTATAGCGAGGTTTGAGAGAGTTTGCTGGAAATGTGATTCATGACAGAGGCCGAAACAATAACTTCCCGCGCGCCGAACTGCCGTTTCACTATTTGATGGGATGGCTGATTTTGCATCATCCCAGTGTGATGAGCCCAGGCTCGGAAGGAGATTATAGGGCTGGAGATGCATTCCTTCGTCGTTTCCATCGGAGGAGCTGGTCGCATACTGGTGTCCCGGTTTGTAGAAAGGTTTTATCCCGTCTTCAGGGTTGGGAGATCACCAAAGTTGGTCCCATCTATTTGGGTTTTGAGGCCAACGAGGATTTAAGGGACCTGGGCGAAGGTACCACCACTCTGCCTCAATGGGGATTCCGCTGGTTGCAAAGTATCCGGCCGTCCCATCTGGTGTACCGGAACAGGAATCAATGCTACCTGGAATCCTACTTGCCGAGCCGCTTTGTGCGGCAATTTGGTTATGCTCAGATGATGTTGGATAACCCCAGTAATACCCTAGGGTATGTTGGAAGTTTGTTGGATGGTGCACGAGCTTGGCATTACTATAATGCCGGATGTACCGGAGCTCGTTTTACGTTGCCCGTCCCTGATCCGCGGTCGCCCATTCTTTACTCGGCCGCCAAATTTTACTGCGTTATGGCTGCCCCGCCTTCCGGATATGACAGGGAGACCAGCCTTATCGGCGGCACCCAGTTAGCAGCGACTGGGGATACGCCAGTGAAGGCCCGACCGAATCGTCCGTCAGGGGTGAGTCAACGGAGTGCCGCCTCCGCATCACAAGCAGAACCCTCTGGCGATCGATCGAAACGATGTGCAGATACAGGAGCTGAATCTTTTGTATCGAAGAAGCAGAAGAAGGCACCGTTACCGACGGTATCATCGGATTCGGCGTCCGAAGAGGTAAGGTTATCCTACTAAATCTGATTTTGGTTCCGCCACTTACGAGGCCTCACCTTCTTTTGTAGGAGCCGCTAAAAAGAAAACCTCGTACCCCAAAGTCGGGTGGGAGTAGGCGAGAAGAGATGGTGAGCTTGTCTGAAGTGCGTATCCCGCCGACAATGATGTCTCTCATGGAGGAAGATCCGGAGGATACTATGGAGGTTCTGGTCAGGAGGGAATCTGAGGGTGCAGCAGCTTCCGAGGTGGCGAAGGCCACAACGGAGGCTTCACATGTTTTAGCAAGTGCGCAGCTTCCTGGTGATGAAGAGGAATGGAGTTCATCATCTTCCGATGACACCGCTCCGGAGCTGCAGGAGTCTGTTGCGGGGGCAGCAGAAGTAGTGGGGATAGAGGAGAGGGTTGATTCCCCTCCTGGTCATGATGAAGGAGGTCGGCTGAATCATTGCCGAATCCTTCCTTGGCTTCAACCATGGACATAGAGATGGCTACCGATCAGGCGGTAGCGACAGATTCTGTCCCTGTAGAGGGACTTGAGAAGAATGAGACTCTTCTGCCAGTCTTGTCTCCTGGGGCTGGCCAAGAGATAAATGTTGACCTCCCCGTTTTGCCGGGGGAGGTGGCTGATGCTGATAGAATGTCGGGGGAAGAGGTAGCCGTTGACGTCGGTGATTTCTCCAGTCTTGAGAAGGGTAAGGGTGTGGAACCCTCTGTTGCTCCTTCCACTTGGGGTACTATCACGACGCATATGCCTGCTCCTTCTGTTCCTTTGACTCCTCGGGCCAGCAGTCTGGGCCCTGTTGATGAAGAGCCTATTGCTGCCGAGATTCAAACCTCTCAGATCGAGGTCGGCGGATCTTCCTCCGGTCCGCAAACTGTAGTAGCTCCCTCAACTCCTGCTATGACGCCGCAGGTGCTGGCGGAAGCCGACGGGTATGTGAAATTCCTCGTCGAGGGAGTGTACAAAATGCTGGAGAAAGGTGTATCTGCAGTGGTAGATGCCAAGGGGAGCTTTGCGGCGGCAAAAGCTTTGGCAATGCCTTGTATTGAGCTGATCCGCATTCACCAGGGCCATGACCATATGGCCGAAATTCTGGAGGTTTCGGTGATGGAGCTGGACGAGCGGCTCGCGAAACTGCAGCGCATCCAACGAAATGACCTCTCGGTCTTGGTAGATGCAGAGATAGGAAAGTCGATGGCTGAGATCGAGGCTTCCCATCGAGCCGAGGTGAGCAGTTGGGAGCGTGAAGTGGCTGGGACTGAGGCTGCGGCGGAGCAGCTGTCTCAATCTATGAAGAAGACGACGGAAAAGCGAGCTGCGGTGGATGCTAACATCGCAGAAGTTGATGCTCATATGCGCCGTCTTGAAGACCAGCGGGCCCAACTTCAACTAGAGGCTGAGCGCGTCCTGGCTGAACATGTGGCATTCAAACGGGAGGAAACGACTCTTGCTCAGCGGACCCTTGCTTTGGCTCAACAGCGACGACAGCTTGATGAGAAGTATGAGAGTAAAACTTCTGCTGAGGCTGTCGGGTTAATGCGTCAAGAAGCCGAGCTGCGAGTCCAGGCGACTGTGGAAACTCGCACTGCCGACCTGAGACGTCGAGTCAGAGAACTCTCATCCCACCCTGGGGAGGATCGGGGATTGTAGCTTCTCTTCTTTTTTGTATGTTTTTGCAACTCTTGCTAGGGAAATAGCGTATTTCTGTACTCCCTTTTTTTTAAAAATAAAGAAATACACTATCTCTTTGATGTGTTCATTTTTAATTTCATGAACTTGATGATTTATGTGGACCTATTATCTTTTGCGCACCTTGGTTTTTAGGTACAGATAATAAGTATAAAGGAACCAACATGTTTGCTCAGAGGTAATGTGGACATGGCAATCATTAGGTTCAAATGATAGAATCTTCCTACTCAGAGGTGTTTATGGACGTGGTAGGAATGATCCTGTGGGATACGCTGAACAACTCAGAGGTAATGTGGACGTGGAAGTTCTGCGATCAAATGTACGACAACGTAGGAGTTGCTTGTACGGGATGTTTACTTAGAGGTAATGTGGACGTGGTAAACATGAAGGATAGCGTAAGCTCACGAAGTGTAAGGTTCCGCTTTGTAGGATGTAGAGAGACAACTCAGAGGTAATGTGGACGTGGTTATCTTTCTACGGAAGGATGCCATGGAACAGCTGGGTTCCGGAAGCGATTGATTTTGTGAAAAGAGGCTATTTGGGGAAATACATGTCTTGGAGGATGTCAAGAGTAGTACTTCTTTAGGAACTTGCCGTTGATGGGCATCATGAACAAGTCCCCATTGGGTTTGGCGAGCCGGTAAGCACCGTTTGAGTATACCGTCTCGATGATGAAAGGTCCTTCCCATTTGGGCTCGAACTTCCCTGGTGTCTTGTGAGTTAACACCATTGGCCTTCTGACTGCTAAAACCAGGTCGCCAACTTGGAAAGTTCTTTGCTTGACCTTCTTGTTGAAAGCCTGTGATATACGGGCTTGATAAAGTTCGATGCGTTGTTGAGCTAGGAGACGCTTTTCGTCAAGTGCCTCCAATTCCCGCAGACGACGACGTTGATTGTCTTCTTCTGTGAGATCGTTTGTGATGGCCACGCGGAGCGAAGGTATCTGTATCTCGAGAGGCAGTACTGCTTCGCTCCCGTAGACCAGGAAGAATGGAGTGTTGCCTGTTGGGGTCCGTACCGTTGTGCGGTAGGCCCAAAGGCATTCGCCAAGCTTTTCGTCCCAGTCGCATTTGTTGGATGACACGACCTTTTTGAGTAGTCTGACGATAGTTTTGTTGAATGCCTCGGCCAATCCGTTTGCTGCCGGATTGTAGGCGGTTGAGGCCACGTTTTGAATGCGATTCTTGTCACAGAACCTGCTGAAAATGTGGCTGATAAACTGAGGACCATTGTCATGGATGATTCGCCAGGGTATCCCGAATCGGTAAATGACATGGTGTTTGATAAAGCTGACCACCCTGGAGCTTTTTACTTCTGCTAGTGGGACTGCTTCCGCCCATTTGGAGAAGTAATCGGTGATGGCCAGGATGAAGCGGTGTCCTCTCGATGAAGGAGGGGTGATTGGCCCTACAATGTCCATGCCCCAGGCTTCGAATAGCCAGGAGGCGACTGTAGGATGTAGAGGTTCAGATGGTGTATGTATGAAGTCTGCATGAAGTTGGCATGCATGGCACTTCTTAGCATATTCCACTGCGTCGGCAACCATGGTTGGCCAGTAGTAGCCCATACGTCGCAGTCGATCTTGCAACTTAGGCCCTGGTTGGTGAGCTCCGCAAGTTCCGTCATGAGCTTCTCGAAGAGCTTCGGCCGCTTCTTCGTTAGACAGGCATCGAAGGAGAAGCCCGTCGAAGGAGCGTCGGTACAGCGTTTTAGTGGCTGTATCGTAGTAGAATCGAAGAGAGCGTCTCCTGACTGAGACGGCTTCCTTCGGGTCCTCTGGAAGGATTCCGTAGACAGCGAATTCGATGAACGGGAACCTCCAGTCTCGGACATTAACCCCAGTGTTTGTCGGCATGGCGTGAGCCATTTGCAAACATAGGTTGTTTCTGGGACAAATCAAGTCTCGGCCAGTTACCGTGACATAGTGTTGAGTCCCAAGGGGCGCGGCCAATGAGGCTGCGAGGCCAGCTAGAGCGTCAGCCTCCAAGTTTTGTAGGCGGGGCACATGTTCGTTGAAGAACCCAGTGAAGGTTGAAATGATGTTCAATGCAACTTCATGGTAAGGGATCAAATCTTCATGGCGAACCTCGTATTGCCCCCGAATCTGGTTTACGACGAGTTTCGAGTCGCCGTAGGCTTCCAGATGATCCACCCCCAGCTGTTGTGCTAGCTGGAGTCCCATGACGAGTGCATTGTACTCAGCAACATTGTTGGAGCACGGCTTCGAAAGGGAGTATGCGCGCTGGATGACCAGCTGATCGGGGGAGACTAAGACTACCCCCACTCCTGCGATGATTTGGCCATTGGGGCCCGTTCTTGAAGCGCCATCGAAGAACATCCGCCAAATGGGGCTTCCTTCAGTGACATTTGATTCTTGAACTTCATCCGGGATATCTTCATAGAGTTTTGAAGATTCTGGGATGGGGTGTGCAGCTAAAAAGTCAGCCAGAGCCTGACCCTTGACTGCCTTCTGCGGGACAAACACCATGTTGTATGGTGTTAGTAGGATCGCCCATGTAGCCAGCCGGGAGTTTAATGACCCTGGCTTTGTCATGAGAACTCTGAGCGGATTGACTCGGGAGATGACGTGAATTGTCTGGCCCGAGACGTAATGACGAGTCTTCTGAATGGCAAACACCAAAGCCAAGCACTCCTTTTCAACGGGGTTGTACCGGTGTTCGGCCCCGATGAGTGTTCGACTGAGGTAGTAGATTGCTTGCTCGTAGCCTGCATCGCTATTTTGAGCTAGCAAAGCGCCGAGGGAATGATCCATGGCACGGACGTAGAGGAGGAATGGTTTGCCGGCGACAGGTGCCACTAGGACTGGCGGGCTTGTTAAGTAAGCCTTGATGTCGTCGAAAGCCTTTTGGCACTCCTCTGACCAGACATAAGAGACTCCCTTCTTCATGAGCTGAGTAAAGGGTTGACATTTACCGGAGAGGTTTGCTATGAACCTCCGGATGTATGCCAAACGTCCCTGTAGGCCCCGAAGTTCTCGAAGGTTCTTCGGAGGGTCCATGTTAAGGATGGCTTTGGTCTTCTCAGGATCAACATGAATGCCTTTCGCTGTGATGACGAAGCCCAAGAATTTGCCGCTAGAAACCCCCAGAAAGGATTTAGCGGGGTTCATTTTGAGTTGATGCGCCCGCATGAGATCGAAGACCGTCTTCAGGTCCTGTAGGTAATCTCTTTTGAGGCGGCTCTTGACTGCGATGTCGTCAATATAGCACTCAACTGTCTTGCGAAGATGTTGAGGAAGATGGTGCTCATAGCTCGCTGATACGTTGTACCGGCGTTCTTCAAGCCGAAGGGCATTACGGTGTAGCAGAAAACACCCTTTGGAGTCCTGAATGACGTGTGTTTTGCGTCATCGGGGAACATCTTGATTTGATTGTAGCCTGAATACCCGTCCATGAAGGACATGCGTTCAAAGCCACATGTGTTGTCGATCATTACATCGGTGATTGGGAGCGGGAATTCATCCTTCGGGCAAGCGGAGTTGAGATCCCTGAAGTCGATACAGACTCGTATCTTCCCGTTCTTCTTGGTGACAGGGACGACGTTGGCTACCCAGTCTGGGTGTTGTTCCTCACGGATGAAGCCACTGGTCAAGAGTTTGTCTACCTCCTGATCGATGGCGTTCATGATGTCCGGGCGGAAGCGTCGCTGTTGTTGTTTGATAGGTTTGGCATCTGGTAAGATGTTCAACCTATGCATCGCGATCTGTGGATCGAGACCCGACATGTCTTCGTAGCTCCAGGCGAAGACGTCGATATACTCCTTAGCGAGTTGGACTAAAGATTCTCGGTCTTCTCCTTCCAAGCTTTTGCTGATAAAGATGAGTTTAGAAGAAGACCCATCCCCGAGGTCGATTTGCTCGACTTCGTCTTCGGTAGGAGGTTCTCGTAACTCAAAACGAGACTCCCATTGCTCTCCTAGGCGTTGAGCCCAGGGTTCCTCTTCGAAGGGTTCCGGCGGTTGGTCTTCGCCTTCATCTTTCTGAGGCTGTGCCGATGTCATGTTAGCTGACAGCACTTTTCTGAAGACTGATCCAATACTGGTATCGGAATCCCACGTCGATGCTTCTGATGAGTGGGAATGTTCTATGTCTTCTGCGTCCGAACTTTCTGGAGTTGATGGCGGCGTGACATAGCCTAACCCCCGTCGAGTCCGATTATAGTAATCCTGTGGCTTTCCATTGGGCATCGAAAGCCGGACAGGGAGATGCCGACCCTTGCCGTAGTTTAGGCCTTTGTTGCTTTTCAGGTCGTAGCCCATCTTTTGGATGATGTGCTTAGCCGCATCTGTGTATCGATATACTTGTACCCTGCCGGTATCAGGTTCGGGCTCGATCGACGGGAGGTTCCGACGACGCTCGATTTTGCCCGAGATGATGGTGCATTCGTCTCGGCTTCGTGGAGGGACTATGAAGACTCCTTGAGACGGGACTATTTGATTATGGTAGACGGTCGTTACTTGTGTTTGCAACGACCGTAGAGCGTTGTCTAATGTATACATGGCATTCCAGTGTGGAAGACAAGAATAATTGAAAGACACTCTATTATTGATAAAGTACGAGATTTTATCCCGTGGGATTACATTGTCGAAGGAGGGTGCGTCTACATCGGCAGAGATATATTCGCCAAGCTCCTCATCTGTAAGCACTGGGGCCGGATCAGAAGAGTCCTCCACCGCTCCGACTTTGGGATCTGAGAGGGTTATGTGAGCCCTCTCCGGCATCTTGGATGACTGCGGCGGCTTGCCTTTAAGACGCACCTTGAGGGGTGCCTCGGTTGTGCCTTCGATGAGTGGCGCCTTCCCTTGTAATTTTACCGCTAGGGGAGCCGCTGTTTGTGGTGGCTTCCCCTTGAGGCGTATCTTCAGGGGGGCTTCGCGAGCTGGCGCTTTTCCTGATAGCTTGATGCTCATTGGAGGCGCCTTCTGGGGTGGTCTCCCTTTCAGACGGATTTTCAAGGGGGCGTCAGGAGTCGCTTCGGGTTCCAAGTCCGGCTCTGTTGCCGTCTCTGCTTCATCATCGGCGTCGTTGGCTTCCTCCTCGTCAAGTGGCTTGTACAAGTCGGAGTCGGTGAAGTAGGCCTCAATCCCTTTGAAGGGATCGATATCTGCAAACTCCGTCCGGATGACGCCGTTGGTGGATACATATTTCATGCATTGGTGGAGCGTGGAGGGCACCACCATGTACTCATGTAACCATGGTCGTCCGAGTAAGATGTTGTAGTTGACCTCGGCATCCACCACATAACAAGTTACCTCAGTTTTGAGGCTGCCGATGTGACACTTCAGCCGGATCTTGCCCAGTGGCTCGCTCTTGCTGGCGTTGAAGCCACTGATGGTCGTATTGGAGGGCGCCAGCCGGTACATTGGGATCCCCAGCTTTGATAGCAGCGCCTTTGGAATGATGCTTAGGGAAGACCCCGGATCGATCTGAATCCTGCTCACCTTTACCGAACCGATGTACCCTGTGTAATACAACGGTCGGTTATGTCGGTGATGCTTGAGCAGCATGTCTTGTTGGGTGAAGGTTATGTTTGGGATAACTTCATCCGCACAATGACAGTGTGCACAAGTAGTTGGGAGGTCTTCAGGCTGCTTGACCTGACTGAGAAAGGATTCGGCATCCTTTAGAGCTTCGCAGAGAGCTTCTCGGGAGTCCTTAGAGAGACGCAGGAGCTCGAACAAAGACAGGCGTGCAGGAGTACTGGCCAGTTGTGCCATAATGTCAAAATTGTGGGGCTTGGCTAGCCCCGAAGCATTTTCTTTCCGCAGAGGTCTGTCGAAACGGGCCTCCACTTGCTTTTGTTTATTGGCTGCTGAGGGCTTGGATGGACCCTCCTCAGGGATGGTGCCAGGAGGCACCCCTTCGGCGGCAGCTTCACCGGGCTGGGAGTTCTGTTGTGCACGCGTCTGCACAGGAAGCGCCTCTTCTGCTGAAGAAGAGACCGTACGGCAAGACTTGATCTTCCTGCCTTTTGCTTTGGAGGTAGGGCGTACCTCCGGTTGAGTTACCTCGGAGACGAGGTCGGGGTGAACCCAGAGGACCTCTCATCGAGATGTGGTGAGTGGGACAAGTCCACTCATATTGTCACGGGTGGGTGGCAAATTCACCACCTCCATTGTCGCCTTAGGGATGGGGACGATGCCATCTTGTGTGGTAGTCGGCGGCAAGGTGCCGAACTGTAGTGACACCACATTAGCTGACACCGTCTTCTCTTCGTAATCGACGGAAATTACATCCGCATTGATCATGCGCTGGATGTAATTTTTGAGGACATAGCAGTCCTTAGTCGGGTGTCCGACAAACCGATGGTAGTGACAGTACCTTGGGTTGTCCACCTTCCCGACTTCATCGGGCCGCTTCGGGTCCGGAAGCTTGATCTTGTCACCCTGCTTCAGTATCTCAAAGAGTTGCAGGGTGTCGTCATCATTGAATGAATAAACCTCCTTGGGTCTCGGTGCCAATGGAGGCTTTTGAGTAGGCGCCGATGCGCCCTTCGAGGCATTAACTGTCAATGCCTGTTTCCCCTTTGTTTCTCGTCCGGAATTGTTGGTTGCGGACTTTTTCCCCTTATCGTCAAAGGCGGGGAAGCTAACACCCAGAAGACGTGCATTGGCCGCCTTCTTCTCTGCAGCTTCAGCTTCAATGATTAGGGAGCTCCAATCGGGAGGGGGAGTAGAGTTAAGCCAGAGCTTTACTGCAGGTAGCATGTTCATACTGCAAGCGGAGAGAAGCGCATGTTCTGGCATGCCTGGAGGTAACCTGAAGCAGGCCTGACGGAAGCGTTCGATGAATGCCCGAACCGTTTCCTTGTCCTTCTGGCGTATCTCAATGAGAGACGCCATCGTCATGTCCTTCCCACCGTCGTAGAAGCGGTCGAGGAAGAGGCGTGTCAGGTCATCGAAGGACGATATGGAATTGTCGGGGAGGCTGCAGTACCAGTCATACGCCACCCCTTTTAGGGCCCCAACAAAGATGCTGGTGAGGAGCGCGTCCTCCTTCGGAAGATGCCCTGTCTGCGACTGGAAGTACGTCAAGTACCGTCGTGGAGAGTCCTTCCCGTCATACGGCGTGAGTGTCTGTGGTTTATACTTTGGGGGATAAACCACCTTGTTCCACTCAAGTGGATAAGGCTGGGGAATGCCCATCTTCTGGCGTTCCTCCTGCCTGTTCCTGGACTCGAAGCGCTCCCGCAGATCTTTGATCATTTCGACCACGTCCTCCGTGGAGCTAGGAGCCGGGGAAGGAGGTACCACCTGGAGTGGAGCGTTTGAGGGCTCCGATGTCCGGGGTGCTTCTGTGTCTGAGGGTGTCCGCTGGAGGGGCACACTCGACTCTCCATTAGCTCCTGGGTCGGGACCATTTGAAGGTGTCCTGATCAAGGCCGACCGCATCTCAAACACTGCTTGAGTCAGTGCTTGCATTGAGGCAGAGAGAGTTTTGAGTCCTCCCTCTAACGAGTCTATGCGCTGGACAATGTCCTGTGGCGGCGCATCAGCCTCAAGATTACCCCCGGTCATGTATACTGTCATGACACGGCCGGAAGTGGATGGATTAGTTGAGGCTTCGCTCTCAGCCTCACTTTCATGTGGGGGAGTTACTTCTCCTGGTGTTTGGCCACCCCCAGCCACATTCTGGAGTTCGTCTTCGACAGGCGCATCTGTAAGGGCCTGACTGCCCTCAGCTCTGTCTTGAAGGGCCTCTTCATTTTCAGCACTACCCCCGGCGGTGTCCTGGAGGACATCGTCATTTTGAGGGGCTTCAGGGAGGCCATCTTCGCCTTGATGAAGATCCGCCGCAGCTGTGCTTTGGACATCTTCGTCTTCGGAAGGAGGCTGAACAAGGGTCTGGCTACCCCCAGCTTCCTCCAAGGACTTCTTCCTTGACCGAGTGCCTTCGAACACCCCAGAGGTTGTGACAGCTGCCTTGGTTTTCCTCGACTGGCTTTTAGATGAAGACGAGGAATTGGCAGTCGTCTTCCGGACAGATGAGGAATTGGAGATCACGTTGCATGACGCAATCTTTAGTTCCTCTTCTGCTGACACCTTTGTCCCAAGGCGATGTCGGAGGGGTGTCGATGATTGTAGCCGTTGGAAGACCGACTGCTTTGGCGGTACTGCCGTCTTGCAACAGCAGTTGATGGTGACCACTGCACAAGTGTGCCCCGTGAGAGGCGTATCGCGCTTGTTGGTCAGCTCTCCTGACCGGCGCTTGTGAGTGATCACGTTGCGCAAGTCGTTGGAGGAGAGTGCTACCCTCACACCCCTCTCAGGCGCATGGCAGGGCCAAGCGCCGGGGTGGTCGGGTGAGTGCTGCGCCCCCTGATCTAATACCAAGCAGGCATCACGATCAGTAGTGGGGGAACCACAGCATTTGAAGTGACTTGAACGGACCTCAAACGCACAACCAGAGGAGGCGCGGGAGTTCAAGACCACTGAGTTTGCCTCTCTCGGCTTGGTTGTGCACGCAGTGAATGCGCCCAAGTGAGATGAGGACTTTGAAGGTCGACTCGTTGTCGGTGCAGGAGCACTTGAGTCAACCTTGTACAGCTTGCCATCGGCAGCGCGCGTGATTGTAAGCGCGTGCCTCTGGCCGGCTGCTGGCATAGCACGTTTGTGGCGCATGGCCCGTGCCGCCTTGGATTTCTTCGTACCAGCCCGCTGGGGCGCATAGTACTCAGCATCCAAATTCTCCTCGCCGTTACAGCGAGTGAGTCTGTCAAAGACAGAGGCTCTTTGTGGCGCATCAGAAGTAATGCACGGGGCATTGGCTGCGCCCCTGCTCCGTCGACGTATCTTCCTCGCCTGAGAGGAAGATGGCTGGGGAACGTGGTCAGCCGCACGCTTCCCCGAGAGATGCGCTGCATCAGCGGGCGCACCTTGACTGCTGAGGACGTCAACAGGAAGGGAAGGCTGGACGGGCGCATCCCCTTCAATGGTGGTGCCCGAGGCGTCGACTTTGCGCACCCAGACTGCGCGGGTCTTCTTCGGCTTCGACAGCCGCTTCGAAGGACTCGCACTTCCTTCAGAAATGAACTCCTCGTACGCCTGTTGATTGAGGCGCACTACCAGCGTCTTGTGGGAGGAGCCCACCTTCACGTCGTCGGCCTGTGACACGACTTTCTCGGTAGAGGAGAAAGAGGTCCCCAGCAGAGTCGCCAGCTTGTTTGCCATTAAAATTGTTTTGATTGAAATCTTAATACAAACAGAACAGTGATACAATATAGGACTTAGATGTAGTCCTAGGAGTACACTTTTGTTTAAGCTGGGTCCTTAGTGCCAATGGAGCGAGTGGTAATGCGTTGACTCTGTTGACCGGCTGACGACGGTTATCGGTTCTCTGAAGGTGTGGATTGCTCTGGGTGCTGGAGCTTGCTGAGAGGAGGAAGACGTTGAGTGTCTAGAACTGCCTCTCGGTGATTCTCTCTGTGTTGTGAGTCTTCTGTTCTGAGTCTCTGTGTGTGTGTGTGAAGGAGATGACCCTTCTATTTATAGTTTTGCAGGCTGGCTGCTCATGCGCGCATGTAGGATGCGCCGGTGTGGGAACGCCACGTGGAGGTTGCTGATGGAGGCGCATGGATGCTGCGCCCTGATCGAGGGGGAGAACTCTTCATACTGCTGTTGTGAGCCGGCACGTAGCAGAGAGAAGATCTTTCCGTTGCTGAAATCTTGGACGAATTGAGTCAAAAGACACGTGTCGTCGACTCATGGTTCGAAGATCTCGGATTTGGTGGAGAGGAGTGATCTGGTGGGCTGCGCCTTGGATTGGGCGCAGGAGGAGGCTGCGGCTCATAACCTTTAGGAGTTACAAACCATTTGGGGCGCATGGCTTTTGAGGCGCATGCAGGCGACTTTCCTTCTGTCTTTCGGGATCAGAGAGCAGTCTGAGGCGCATGGCTTTTGAGGCGCATGCTGATTTGGACGCATGGCCGTAAAGGCGCATGCTGATGGTGGAGTGGCCACGTGGCAGTAGCCGTCGGAACAAGGTCATGATGATGCTGACGTTGTCGACGCTTCGTTTTCTGAAAAGCTGTCAACTGTTCAGACTTTGGGAGGCGTGCTGCCAACTCTGTCAGTTCAGCATTTAATGTTGGTGATGTTCGATGGACAGCTGAGTGGGCGCGTCGGTTGGCGTTCCACTCGGTATGGAGATGTGTGAGGGCGCACCCTCTGTAATGCGCCGAGTACTGTAGGGCGCGTCTGTGTGATGCGCCTGACGCCGAAGGGCGCGTCCGTGTGATGCGCTGTCTGGCTGGCGCATCGGACATGTCTTTTAATGATGCGGCTGTCTCGCTCTTCGAGTGCTATAAATAGCCGTTTGGCTGAATTCGAGGCGTCCGGTTCATCCATTTAATGTAAATTCATTGCACGGAATTCGGAGGGCCATCCACTTGGCGCGTGGGTTTGATCTGCCCGGCCTATAAATAGTGGCATGGAGAGAAGATTTGCTTCTCATTCCCTCACGTACTTCCAATATGAATTTGAACATACGGGTGCATTCTGCTGACGAAATGCTTCCGAGGGTGAAGATGAGACGCTATGTTATCTTTGATGCACTTGAAAGTGACTGTTACATCCAAAAGACGGAGTCGAGGGCTTCTGAGGCAGGCGGAAGGTGCCTGTTGCATCCAAAGATAAGGATGCTCGAGCCTCGTCTCCGTTATTCCGGAAGAGCCGTAGATCGGAATGGCGGTGCAAGGCTCTCTCTTCCTGCAAAGTGGGGTTTCCCCACTTTGATCGTGTCGAAAGCTGCTCCTTTAGCCATGGTTTCGATCACGGTCTTCCTTCGACTTTGGAGGATCTTTCGAAGCCTCCCCTGGCCACAGCATTTGCGGTGCTCTTCTCTTCCTTGGTTCCAGCCAGAGGGTTAAATACTTTGTGTCAAAGCATTTATCGGGCGAGCCTGGTTGGAAGAGCGGCACATAACTGGGCTCTGCTCGGCCAGGTGAGCCTGGCTGGAAGAATTTGGCTGAAGGGATGCACATAACTGAGGTGCTGAAGAGATGATGGGATGCGCCTGGATGGAGGCGCATGATATCTGCTGCGCCTTATTGGTGGCGCATAGTGATGCTGCGCCTATCTGAAGGCGCATGATGGCCGCTGGCTGTAGACTTAGGCTCTTTCCTTTGTAGGAATTCTCCTTTGTACAGCCTTTTCTAGACATGTAATAGACTTTTATATATAAATAAAAAGTCCTTCTTCAAATGTCTATAGTTATTGACTTTGCTGTGAAGTTCTTCATCTGAGTTCTGGCGCATGTAGTGTCTGGCGCATGGGCTTTCTGGTTGTGAAATTCCATGCTTCTACAGAGGGATTGTCTCAAAGCTCCCCGCTGGGTGGAGTAAGTTCTATGCAAACATGCATAGGAAGAAGCTTGAGATCAGCCTTGAAGATCTCTTACAGAAAATCTATGTTGAGGACCAGATGAGGGCTCAAATGAAGGTGGACGCACTGTCCAAGCAATTGGCTAACGCCAATATGGTTCATACCAATGAACCAAGGGGAAAGCAGGCAGCTTCCCACAGCAAGAAGAAGGACCCTGACAATCTAAAAGTCAAGGGAACTTCTATCAAGAAAAAGAAGCCAAAGTCTCAAATGTCTTGCTTCAAGTGTGGCAAGAAGGGCCACTTTAAGAATGAGTGCAAAGCAAAGACCAAGCAATCAGAGCAAGGAGAGCCTAGTAAGGTATCTATGATTACTGACGTCGTTGCTATGATTGCACAGGTTGATGCAGTAAGGACTGACTCTGACTGGTGGGTAGACACTGGAGCCTCCTGCCATGTCTGCTCCAGTAAGGAGTGGTTCACCATCTATACACCTACTTCTGAAGTGGTTATGATGGCGAACCAGGCACAAGCTGAAGTGCTCGGGATCGGGACGGTGGTGTTGAAGCTGACTTCGGGGAAGTCTCTGACATTTCAAGACGTGAAGCACGTACCTGCTATCGCCAAGAACCTGATCTCAGGAGGCCTACTCTGCAAAGCAGACCTCAGGATGGACATCAATGCTGGCCAGATGGTGATGTCTATCAAAGGAACATATTTCGGAAAAGCTTTTTATACCGAAGGAATGTTCAAAATTCAGCTTGTAAATCAGTCCAATGTAATTAATGTGATTAATGAAGTCACACATTCTGCTTATACTCTTGAGTTGTGGCATAATAGGCTAGGACATGTTCATTGTAAACGAATAAACAGAATGTCTAGTCTAGGACTTATCTCCAAGTGTGGGGATAAGGTAGAGAAATGTAAAGTTTGTGCTCAAACAAAGATCACAAGGAAACCCTTTCCTCGGGTTAATCGAAGTACAGATCTTCTGGAGTTGGTACACTCAGATATCTGTGACTTCAAACAGTTCTCTACAAAGGCCGGGATGAAGTATTTCATAACATTCATCGATGACTTCTCAAAGTATGCGTTCGTCTACTTGCTGAAGGCTAAAGATGAAGCATTCGAGAAGTTCAAGGAGTTCAGAGCCGAAGCTGAGTGGCAGACTGGACAACAACTCAAAAGGATAAGAAGTGATCGAGGTGGAGAGTACAGGTCTCATGAATTCGCATCGTTCTACAAAGAACATGGAATTGTCAATGAGACTACGGCTTCATACTCTCCTCAATCAAATGGAGTAGCAGAGAGGAAGAACAGAACGTTAACAGAAATGATTAACTCAATGTTGTTGACTGCTGGTCTTCCTAAGTGCTACTGGGGAGAAGCTGCATTGACGGCTACTTTTATTCTAAATAGAGTGCCTCATGCAACTTCAGACGTTACTACTCATGAACTCTGGTTCAAGGTCAGACCTAACTTGAATGTCATTCGAGTGTGGGGGTGTCTGGCATATGTCAAGCTTCCAGATCTGAAGATTTAGAAGCTTGGGACAAGGACTACTAAGACGATCTTCTTGGGGTATGCCGAGAAGAGTGATGCTCGGAGATTTCTTGATATTGAGTCAAATCATATCATTGAATCTCGCAATGCAGAATATTTTGAAGACAAATTTGCAAGGCACAAGAATATTGTTCTTGCGGATGTTTCGGAGAACAATGAGGGTGCGCAGGTCTTCAATGAAGATGTGGTCCAAGAAGATGTTGTTGTTGAAACAACGGTTGAACCAGAACTCGCTGAGCCGTCAACGAAGCGAGTGAGGAGGCTGAAGGACTTCGGAAGTGACTTTGTCACCTATCATGTGGAAGCTGATCCGCTTACCTATGATGAGGCGATGAATGTCACGCCCCGACCCGGAATCACCCGAATCATCGTCCTCGCTGGGGGCGTGATGCCGCACGAGCCTGGAGTTGCGCTCGTGCAAGGCAAGATGACAAGTTCTCAAATGGTTATCTTTGAGTTGAATATTAACAACGAAAGGAAAACAGAGTATACGAAACGATTCTCTTTATTCATATTCGAAATCAGATTACAAAGGCTTTCGATAGCCCAACGGAATTTGCCAGATTGGCTATAACACTCAGGTTCTCTCTTGCCCACAAAGGATTTCGTCGTTCCATACATCATGCCTTCTATATCTCGGCCGCATCAATCTTGTCGCGAGTCCGAGCGTCAATGCGATCGCACGCTTCAATACGCTTCGGCATTCCAAGCCTCAACGTGTTCAAGCAACGCTTTGCCGCGAGCAATCCATTCCCTGCACCCTGCATGAAGCTGGTGGGGGATCAGTACGTTCGTCCTCGCATGTACTGAAGCAAAGATCTTCTTTCCAAACCGACATTTTAATATTTATGTTGAATCATGCAACTTAGCTTATGATCTTGCTATGTTCTCCTTAGGGTCAATTTCATGGCATATTCGAAAGCGTTAAGCATATTATCATAGCAAGCATGTTATCGAATTGAATAGGCAAGCAAGCAATCTCGTGTTTGATTCGTGGCACAACTTAGCAATATCGACGCACCCGCCCTTGCACCGACGCAAGGTGAATACGCCTATCCGTTTTCCCTGTCATGTTATAAGTGCCCTCTATTCGGATCCATCCATGCAGGATATACATATACCTTGCACTTCCAAACCCGTCGCCCTCAACTATATGAAGGTCACTAGCTTTCCGGGCTAAAATGGACTTATATTTATCGAATCGAAACATAAGACGATGTTAACTCTGTGCGGTTGCTAACCAACATCAGAGGCCATCGAAATAATCGCAGCAAGTGGCTTATCACATTCACCAGACGGTCGCTACCCATCTAAATGAAGTGCACCAACAATACCGAAAACGAATCCCTCCTAGGCCGAACGGTCCCAGCGCCCTGGTGCGCCGCGTTCGAGGGAATACCCATGCACGGGCTTTTATATCTTTAAGTCCATTTGACCATGCAACGAATCTTATATTTCATACAACCAAGCAAGTTCGCTTATCTCTATTTCAATTGGCACAACGCCCGAATGTTCTCAACGAACGCCCGTAGGCCGCGAACATTTCGAAGGGCACCATGCCGCATTATCATCTCGTATTTCTTCCGTTAACTTCTTTGTTCTTACGTTTCATTCTTCGTTTCAATGTTTCAATGGCATCATGCCTCAACTCAATGCTCGTCAACCGAACGACCCGAGGGTCCCGAACACCTTTCGAGGCATTATGTCATATCCGACAGTTCTGCCACATTCATGCCACAACTGTATTCTCTCGCAACGAAGCCATCTTTTATTATCCCGTGCACGTAGGCACGTTTCGACCGTATTCTGATGTTCTATGACTTAGCATTCGATGTCCGTGGCTTGCGCACTAGGGCGTTCGCCTATTGTCTTTTAATGTTCTAGCCGTTCTAACTCGTGCGCGAAGGCACGGTATGGTTCGTGCACTAAGGCACTCGCCGAGTACAGTTATCCCATGTTCTTGCGGCTTACGCACCGAGGCGCTCGCCTTTGCGATATCCAATGTTCCATAGCGACTCGTACGTTTGCTTTACGATTCATTTTAATTGTTTTATCTAGTGTTCGACACGCACTACGTTTATCTCTCTATCGAGCCACGCCCGTGGCGTTGATAGGTTAACTCAGCATACAATGATATATTTGACTTATCGAATGAAGGAGTAAAAAGAAGTCAATCCTCCCACCTTGAGTCGATATGCCTTTGTCGTTTCGCCGAGCCAATGCGGCTTGATTTCATAACTTTGTTGCACGGCCACTCTCCTGACTTAGCCATTCGAGCACTTCGTGCTTATTGAGTTTGTACATCCGATTTGCCTTACCGTGCCAACGCCTCCGTCCATAGCAAGGCGACGATTTGCTTTCGCGGACCCCTTACTGAATAAGGCAAAAGATCGACCTCTAATATTTCAGCGTAAACGTATAGCCTGCACATGAAACCAACTAAAATTATTACTTGCATCGATTTGGACTTGCGCCTTGGTCGATTCGATTTCTTAGAATCTTCGAGCCGTCTCAACGCACTTATCCTTCGAGGCAACGCGGCGCTTCGCATCGATTCACTCGATGCATTCTTTGGGACAAGGTAACTCGTCGCATCGACTTAGTTCGATACATTGCTCGGGACAACTTAACACTTTGTATCGATTCGTATCGATACGTAATCGGGTCAACGCAACTCTTCGAGTCAACGACTCAGCATAATGCATCGTGCGGAGCAGGGCATTACAGAATATACCACTCAAAACAAGGTTCGTCCCGAACCGAAACCGATACTAAATTTCCAAGGGTTTTATTAGATCGTTCCACGATCTCGTCTCACTTTCGTTTGGATCGTACAACTTAGTTTAGAATCATACACATATTTTAGGCGCCCCACCAATATATGCATTTCAGCCAAGCTCAGTTGTAAGATATCGGAACAACGCAAACATGTAACTTCTTATTCTCAATTACTTGCCATCTCGTATTCTCGATCGGACTTGGCTCTATTATTTGTTCTCACAATTCTAGCGCACATGCATATTGATACATACGCGATCCTCCAACGAAAGTCAAGGCACACGATGCGATTCAAAAATCGCATTTCTCAATTTGTATGTTTCATCGGGACTATCAATTCTACGCGTCGCGTCAAGCCGTCACGCATCCGATCACAATGAGTCTCCGCAACGCCTTGCGTTCGACGTCACTATCCAACGATTTCTTATGTTTCACTTCGTATCTTATCTCGACATGTTTCTCTTTTGTTGACTTGTAAAAGCATCAACATTCAGGACTACGTCCGCTAGGTGACTTACCTAGACACCGTGCTCAGCTTCTCCCGACGCAAGTTTAAATTGACTTTGCACAAAGGCCACAATCTATCCGACACAACAGTTTACATCAAGGCGACGGTGCTCAAGACAACGATCGCCTTGACACGAAGTCTTTACGACACGCCTTACGTTCGATTCCTAACGAGTAGGAATTCACTAGCCAAATTCCCAACTTATCCGTCTCGCAACATCGAACATAATTTCGATTCACGCAAGCTCAATTGCAAGGTAAATCAAATCTAACGACACAACTCGTAAGTCTTTCTTTTATCGTTCTCTCTCGTGCATAGCACGATTCTCGCAATCGCCTATTTGAATCACCAAGTTCGTTGGTGAATTTCAAGTTCTATCGTCGACCAACATAACCATTCAAGTATTCATCCGACGAATACTCAAATCTAACTATATCATTCTCAATCGAAAGTTGTTCCAACAATTCTCGATCGCCTAGACTTATCGTCAACATGCACCACATTGTATTTGTTATCGACGCAATCTCATATGCGATATCGCATGGGTCATCTTACGGTCTGCAGCATTCAATTTGATTTGGCGGTCAAGTCTTCTAGGGTCAGCTGCCCCGAAGCTACGCTCGATAATTGTGGATCATCACCGAAGGACAGTTTACTACGAACCATGCTATATCTCATTTCGGAGCCAAATCACGTTCCGATATAACCATTTCTATGCGATTATCCAATCCGTACATAACCATTTCTATCGGCGCAACTGATGCGCAACTATCCTCCGAGTAAAGTCATGTACTATCATCGATGATTCTGCAATTTACGAAATATCTACTCGTATCGAATTCGAGTCTATCTTATTTCGCGGTCGACACATGAGATGCTATACGCATCGAGCAATCGTCGATGACTTATAGTCTCGTCTTTGATAAATCGCAAAATTTACGATTAACCAAGTTCGTTCCTTCTTCTTATCGTTATTTACAAAACTTCGATAGCGCAAGGCGAACTCCATTTTGTAATCCCACATCGTGCTTATGTTTCCTTACGTATCGATCTCGATACGCCGTATCCATTTCGATAACGTAAGGGTCAACTCTGAATCCGTTTCAACGTCAACTTAACTCGCATCGCATACATCCAAGTTCGCAACAAACTTTTCCATACGCATCGACTCGTTCTCCGATTTGTCGTATCCCGCTATACTTCGATCGCGTAACTGAGTTACCGATTATCCAACATCGAACCCTCAAGTCATACGATCTCGCCCTCTAAGTCTCGTATGTTTTCAGTCGTACTCAAATGAGTTTCGCCGTAACGTAACCAAATTATTTCTTAGGCACGATTACTCACGTCAACCAACTCTTCACCGAAGTCGCACATCGTGCGATTCGATTATAATTCGTATCGTCCAACATGTCTATCGAAATCGCAAGTCGTGCGATTTGATTCGCCTAGCCGAACATTTCTATCGAGATCGCAAGTCGTGCGATTCGATTCGTCTCGCCCAACATTTCAATCGGGATCGCAAGTCGTGCGATTTGATTTCAACGTTTCGAGTTTCCTATCCCGTCGATCCGATTGTTGCCTCAAGGCATAATCGTTTCGCTAGTTCCCGTCATTCGACCGACACATAAATTTTCAATCGACGTATCATTCTATGTTACAAGTCCCGCCTTACCGTTCTAACCGATCATCGAAGAACACTTGCATCAACATGCCGTCGTAAAAATTTTCAATCGAGTCTCGGTGCTATCCCGTCCGTTGCGGACAAACCTTCCGCAATTCTCACAATACGTTGATGCAATTCATCGCACAAGTGGTATTGCATATACCACTCGGAATCGAGCCATTCATTGCATTGGTGGTATGCCATATACCACCCAGAATTCAAGTTACTTCCGCCGCAACGTACTCTTTACGAACCAACGATCTCTTCCGACTCATGATTTCCGCAGTGATCGTGCTTGATCACAACCGTAACTATGATTAGTCCAAATCCGACGTAACTCGGCCAATGCATTCATTTGCCAACACAAGCTCGGTGCGTAACCGAACCGATTTCGTTTCTTGATTTATAACTTTTATTTTCTTCCGTTACATCTTGTGCAAAAATTCATTTTCGATATTCGTTGCACTTCGTGCATCGATTATTTTGATGCGCGTTGCACCACGTGCAACATTTTACTTTCAATACGCATTGCACATCGTGCAATAATTTATTTCCGATATTTACCGTACCTCGTGCTTCAATTTATTCTCGATACGCATTGCACATCGTGCAACATTTTATTTCCGACATTCAAAGTCAATGCTCAAATCCGTTCAACACATTCGATATTGACTTATCGCTTTTCATCGCAAAATACATTAAAAATCGATATGTGAATCCGTCCGACACATTCCATATCAACTTTCATTTTCTTTTCAACGCATCATTACAATCAACGGGTGGCAATTGCTGTAGCAACATTCCACGACTATCATTGTATCGATGCAACCAACATTTCTCGTATCGTTCGTTGTAAACAACGAATATCTCAAACCATAATTTACGACGTGTTGCATCTACAGCAACAATTTCTCGAATTCATATCTCGTAACTTGTTGCACTTGCAGCAACAAACCTTTTCCGACTTTTCCAACTAACACCATGTAATTTTCAAACAACACGTGGCAAAATTACATGATTTGTATTAGACTTATTGTATGGAACATCCAGTGCGACATCGAGTAGAGTCAAGAGTGATTTCGATTGGTGGTGGGCAACTTTTAGAACTGAAATGAAGCAAGCGGCCAGAGGAAATTGAGTCTAGAGCTCTGATACCAATTTGTCACGCCCCGACCCGGAATCACCCGAATCATCGTCCTCGCTGGGGGCGTGATGCCGCACGAGCCTGGAGTTACGCTCGTGCAAGGCAAGATGACAAGTTCTCAAATGGTTATCTTTGAGTTGAATATTAACAACGAAAGGAAAACAGAGTATACGAAATGATTCTCTTTATTCATATTCGAAATCAGATTACAAAGGCTTTCGATAGCCCAACGGAATTTGCCAGATTGGCTACAACACTCAGGTTCTCTCTTGTCCACAAAGGATTTTGCCGTTCCATACATCATGCCTTCTATATCTCGGTCGCATCAATCCTGTCGCGAGTCCGAGCGTCAATGCGATCGCACGCTTCAATACGCTTCGGCATTCCAAGCCTCAACGCGTTCAAGCAACGCTTCGCCGCGAGCAATCCATTCCATGCACCCTGCATGAAGCTGGTGGGGGATCAGTACGTTCGTCCTCGCATGTACTGAAGCAAAGATCTTCTTTCCAAACCGACATTTTAATATTTATGTTGAATCATGCAACTTAGCTTATGATCTTGCTATGTTCTCCTTAGGGTCAATTTCATGGCATATTCGAAAGCGTAAAGCATATTATCATAGCAAGCATGTTATCGAATTGAATAGGCAAGCAAGCAATCTCATGTTTGATTCGTGGCACAACTTAGCAATATCGACGCACCCGCCCTTGCACCGACGCAAGGTGAATACGCCTATCCGTTTTCCCTGTCATGTTATAAGTGTCCTCTATTCGGATCCATCCATGCAGGATATACATATACCTTGCACTTCCAAACCCGTCGCCCTTAACTATATGAAGGTCACTAGCTTTCCGGACTAGAATGGACTTATATTTATCGAATCGAAACATAAGACGATGTTAACTCTGTGCGGTTGCTAACCAACATCAGAGGCCATCGAAATAATCGCAGCAAGTGGCTTATCACATTCACCAGACGGTCGCTACCCATCTAAATGAAGTGCACCAACAATACCGAAAACGAATCCCTCCTAGGCCAAACGGTCCCAGCGCCCTGGCGCGCCGCGTTCGAGGGAATACCCATGCACGGACTTTTATATCTTTAAGTCCATTTGACCATGCAACGAATCTTATATTTCATACAACCAAGCAAGTTCGCTTATCTCTATTTCAATTGGCACAACATCTGAATGTTCTCAACGAACGCCCGTAGGCCGCAAACATTTCGAAGGGCACCATGCTGCATTATCATCTCGTATTTCTTCCGTTAACTTCTTTGTTCTTACATTTCATTCTTCGTTTTAATGTTTCAATGGCATCATGCCTCAACTCAATGCTCGTCAACCGAACGACCCGAGGGTCCCGAACACCTTTCGAGGTATTATGTCATATCCGACAGTTCTGCCACATTCATGCCACAACTGTATTCTCTCGCAACAAAGCCATCTTTTATTATCCCGTGCACGTAGGCACGTTTCGACCGTATTTCGATGTTCTATGACTTAGCATTCGATGTCCGTGGCTTGCGCACTAGGGCGCTCGCCTATTGTCTTTCAATGTTCTAGCCGTTCTAACTCGTGCGCGAAGGCACGGTATGGTTCGTGCACTAAGGCACTCGCCGAGTACAGTTATCCCATGTTCTTGCGGCTTACGCACCAAGGCGCTCGCCTTTGCGATATCCAATGTTCTATAGTGACTCGTACGTTTGCCGTACGATTCATTTCAATTGTTCTATCTAGTGTTCGACATGCACTACGTTTATCTCTCTATCGAGCCACGCCCGTGGCGTTGATAGGTTAACTCAGCATACAATGATATATTTGACTTATCGAATGAAGGAGTAAAAAGAAGTCAATCCTCCCACCCTGAGTCGATACGCCTTTGTCGTTTCGCCGAGCCAATGCGGCTCGATTTCATAACTTTGTTGCACGGCCACTCTCCTGACTTAGCCATTTGAGCACTTCATGCTTATTGAGTTTGTACGTCCGATTTGCCTTACCGTGCCAACGCCTCCGTCCGTCGCAAGGCGACGATTTGCTTTCGCGGACCCCTTACTGAATAAGGCAAAAGATCGACCTCTAACATTTCAGCGTAAACGTATAGCCTGCACATGAAACCAACTAAAATCATTACTTGCATCGATTTGGACTTGCGCCTTGGTCGATTCGATTTCTTAGAATCTTCGAGCCGTCTCAATGCACTTATCCTTCGAAGCAACGCGGCACTTCGCATCGATTCACTCGATGCATTCTTTGGGACAAGGCAACTCTTCGCATCGACTTAGTTCGATACATTGCTCGGGACAACTTAACACTTTGTATCGATTCGCATCGATACGTAATCTGGTCAACGCAACTCTTCGAGTCAACGACTCAGCATAATGCACCGTGCGGAGCGGGGCATTACAATGAAGATCAGAGACGCGGTTTTCTGGAAGGAGGCGATTGACAATGAAATTGATTCCATCACCTCAAATAACACTTGGGTGTTAGTTGATCTTCCTGAAGGAGCGAAATCCATCGGATGTAAATGGATCTTCAAGAAGAAGATGAAAGCAGACGGAACTATTGACAAGTTCAAGGCTAGGTTGGTAGCCAAGGGGTTTTCTCAGAAGCAGGAGATTGACTATTTTGACACGTATGCTCCAGTAGCCCGGATGACCACCATCATAATGTTGATTGCTCTCGCAGCAATACATAAGATGGTGATACATCAGATGGATGTGAATACGGCTTTCCTAAATGGCGAGCTGACAGAAGAGATTTACATGCAACAGCCAGAGGGATTTGTCATCAGGGATCTTGAAGACAAAGTTTGCAAGTTGGTGAAATCTTTGTACGGTCTTAAACAGGCTCCCAAGATGTGGCATGAGAAATTTGACAAAGTTATAAGGTCAAATGGCTACATGGTCAGCGATACGGACAAGTGTGTTTACACGAAGTTCGCTGATGGAAGAGGTGTGATCGTTTGTCTGTACGTGGACGACATGCTTATCCTAGGTACGGATATTAGTTGTGTCACGGAGACAAAGAAATTCATCTCAAGCAAGTTCAGTATGAAGGACTTGGGGGAAGCTGATATGATCTTAGGGATCAAGATCATCCGGACAGACACTGGACTAGCGCTGTCACAGTCTCATTATATTGAGAAAATGATCACTCGTTATGGGTATCGGGATCTTCCAGGGATCGATACGCCGTACAGGTGTGATCTGAAGCTGAAGCCTAATTCAGGGGAAAGCGTCAGGCAGCTGGAGTATGCAAGCGTAATCGGAAGTTTGATGTATGCTACTACTGCCACAAGGCCTGACATAGCTTTCGTCGTGGAAATGCTGAGTCGTTTCACGAGCAACCCAGGTGCTGAACACAGGAAAGCTGTGAAACGGGTTATGAGATATCTCAAGAAGACTCAGACATATGCACTGTACTACAGCGGAGATCCGCCGGTAGTGGAAGGCTTCAGTGATGCCAGCTGGTGCTCAGAGGTGGAGAGTGAGAGGTCCACAGGTGGATTCATTTTCACAATGGGTGGAGCTGCTATATCGTGGAAGTCGAAGAAGTAGACTATGCTCTCGCGGTCATCCATGGAATCTGAGTTCTTTGCACTTGATACCGCAGCCGAGGAAGCAGAATGGCTTCGGGAGCTCATGTATGATCTTCCAATGGTTGGGGCACAAATACCGGCGATACCGATATACTGCGACAACCAGGCGACTGCGGCGGTGGCATCAAATGACCTCTTCAACGGAAAGAAGAGGACTGTGCGGTTGAAGCACAGGACAGTACACGATCTTATCAAGAGAGGTGTTATTGTAATGATTGATGTTCGGAGTCAGGAGAACCTGGCGGATCCGTTCACCAAGGGCCTCAAGCGCCAGCTGGTCGATGACACAGCTTGTAAAATGGGCTTGAAGGCATTCTTATATTGTATTATTGTATTCCTACCATAAAGTTTTATGCTATTAGTTCAAAGATTTATCTACTAGGCATCTAGCTTTTGGTTCAAGGGAGGACCACTAATCGGAAGAATATCAGGAACTGTGGGTACATGTTCTATTGGGCATGGAGAGGTTACGGACCTATAACCACTGTTGTCTACTGTTGTTTTCTGCGGAAAACGGTTCCTGTGGGTAGGTTGGCTTAATTGCCTTAATGAGTTCTCAGGCAGAGTGAATGCCTGGTGTGCTTTATAGGAAGCACGGTAGAGCAGCACTACAAGGAGTGAAACTCCATGCTACAGTGGGGTGACTCCACGACGAGGTTCCTATATGTGGGGTACTACCCAAGAATAGGATAAAGCCTCGGCTTTGCAGGCCAAGTCACAGCGGCGTAGCACCGCAAATAGGCAGTTAGCCTAATGCTGTATGTTAAAAATAAAGAGGGGAGTAGTCAGCACTACAAAGAGGAGGAGTTCCTCATGTTACAGTGGCACGACACCACCATGAGGTACCCGGTTAGGGATAAAGCCTCGGTCTTGCAAGCCATGTCGTTGCGGCGTAACATCGCAAGGGAGCCTAAGGCTTCATGCTGGGTAGTTTGGCACTACAAAGAGGCGGTTGCCTCATGCTACAGTAGTATGACACTACGATGAGGTTTCCGGTACGGGGTAAGGCCTCGGCTTTAAGCCATGTCATGGCGGCGTAGCACCGCAAGGGAAGCGCAAAGCACTTCATGCCATGTCTCTTTATAATGAACTCACCTATAGTGTATGGACAAAGAGATATCAGGCCGTCTCTTGAGGGTAAACTTGTGGACGCCCAAAATTATACACTGAAACCATGCTGGCACAGGGCCTTTAATGTGTAGCCAGAAGCACATGTAACTACATTATGTGAGTGGAAAGAATTTCAGCTGTGATGCAGAATTCAAGGTTTAGTCCATTCTTGTATTATAGTCTGATTTTTGACCCATGCGGGAAGATTCAAGTCGTCAGCGACATCTCTCCTAATGCATGATGGACAGTTACTGTGGGGAACACTTATACCCATATATAGAGATATGTGGGGGATTGTTGTTGTTTTGGCCTTTCCTTTAGAAACTTTAGTCCCACATCGGATAGGCCAAAGAGTTTGTATCTCTATATATTAGCTTTGCTATTATTGGAGATGCACATGTGGTGTGGAGGTGCACATGGGTTTGCCATGTGGGATTATTTTTCTAATGGAAAAAAGGCTAAAATCAACAATAAAAGCATTCATGCTTTTTGCTCTTGGGAAATTTATTTCCATAGGAGCTAAGCCCCGTAGGGGCTTAGTGACTCGGACTCGGACTCGGGCTCGGGCTCATGAGGCGTAATGTGGCATTTTGTTGGCGCACTTTGCACTTAGCACGTTAGCATCGTCGCTAGGCGCATAGTGCGCTTTAGTTGCGCTCGTTGTGCGAGCCACTTGCGCAGCCACGTTGCGCAAGCCCAGTTGCGCTGCCCAGTTGCGCATGCCTAGGTGCGCAAGCCCAGTTGCGCTGACCAGGTGCGCGCCCAGGTTGCGCTTGGGTGCGCTGGATTGCGCTTAGGGGGTGTAAAATGGACAAAGTAGTCCGTTGTCCGTACGTGTCCGGCTCGATAAATGGTTCGACCGTGGGCCGTCCGATTGATTAACGAACTAAATTTGGACATATTTTTTGGTCCGTTTAAAAATCGGACACGGACACGGTCATATCCATGTCCGGTCCGAATTTGTCCGCGGACCGTCCGATAGTGGAAACTCCTTTTGATTTTGCATCAATTATGTCATATCATTTTGGTTTTGCATCAATTTGTTATTGTCCGGTCTCGATTTTCATTAACCTTTTACCATTGTTTGTTGTATTCTATAACCTTCCATTATATTTTCTTTCAACTTGATTTTTTTAGCAACTATCAAGTAATCTTGATAAAATAATAGCTTTTGATAATATATTTAATTTATCCGCGGATCGTCCGATTGAATTAACGAACAGTGGTTGTCCGTGTCCGTCCGGCCCGACTTCGAACAGTGGACTGTCCGTGTCCGTCCGTCCGAACTCATTTTTATTTTTGGACCGAACACGGACAGTGGACTGTCCGTGTCTGTCCGACCCGTTTACACCCCTAGTTGTGCTGGGTTGCGCAGGATTGCGCAGGGTTGTGCTGGATTGTGCTGGTTGTGCTGGTTGCGCAGTGTGCGCAGTGTGCGCAGTGCGTGCAGTGCGCGCAGTGTGCGCAGTTCAGTGCTCGATCTGTTGCGCAAAGTGCAAGGAGCGCTGGGTGTGCGCAGTTGGCAGCAGAACGTGCGTTTGCATGTTCTGGGCGGTTGCTACATGTTCGGGGTGGTTATTACCACGTCCCTAACTTTGTGGCAACCGACCAGTTGCTGCAGGGCCTATATAAGGCATCCTCTCTCTCAAGGCTCATTACAGAAGAAAAAGAGAAGCCACCACAGAAGGTTTACGAAGTATTTTTTAGCACATGTAAACAGAGAAACAGAAGTGTTCTTTAACAAAGTTCTGATTCCAGCAGCCTTCAAGAGAGAAAGGAAAGGCGCCGCACCAGCGTTGCTCTTGCACGGGAGTTCGTGTCCGTCCGAGGAGTCAGAAGAGCAGAAGTGTTCCAAGTTCTCCGACGAACTTGCTGGTTCCTGGAAGCTGTTCGTGTAGGGCGAATAAAGCTTTGAGCAACGGTGATCATTCACCCCAGCAGGCCATCTTCCACATTTCGCCTGTCATCTTCTTCGCTGCTGTGATTACGAAATCTGTTTAGATTCTCGTATATCATACGTTGCTGTGGATTACGAAATCTTTTTAGATTCTCGTAATACTTTAAACGAGATCTTTTTAGATCTTCGTTTTACTCGCGCAACCTTCCTAGAAGTGTTGCGTTGGAACATTGTTTTTACAATTGTTTCATTTTCTCTGTTTTCCATCAAAAAATTGTGCCCCGGCAATAACATTGTTCAATAATGTGCCGCTGTTCTGTTCAATAATGTGCCGCACTCTCCAACCTCTGATAAGTACCTTACGGTTACCTTTCAGGCTACGTTTGGTAAGGAAAGTGATTCATTTCTTTTGGCAAATTATAAGGACATATAATAAATTGATCAAGGCTAGCCAAAAACAAATTTTAATTTATTTACAAGTTTGTCATTAAAAAAATTATTCAGAACTAGCCAACATGTGAGTATATAAGTCAACTTTTTATTTTTTTTACTCTCCTCTCTTTCCTCACAAAAAGAAGAACAAGAAGAACAAGAACATCAATTTTTGCAAACCTAGTTTATTTTAATTTTTTGCTCTGTTCTAATTTCTCATATCTCTTTCTCCAAACCCTACTTTATTTTTCTTCTTCTTGTTTGGGCATTATGGATGAAATTCTAGTTGTAGAAGAAATTGTGTTATCAAATCTATTAATTTATTAGTTTATTAACCAATTTTTTTTTATTAATAGAAGAATTATGCATGCAATCCTAGTTGTAGAATAAAACTATGGAATAAATCCTAGTTGTAGAAGAATTGGATTCATATCATGACTGCCACAATTTCTGACAGTCCTAGAAGTATTGAGGACTGTCAGAAATTGTGGTAGTCTTGAAATAGACTCGATGTACAACTGGACTGCCAAATTTCTGATAGTCCAAGACATATTGAGGACTGTCAGAAATTGAGGCAGTCCTGAAAGATACTTGTTGTACAGGAAGTTGCCACAATTTCTGGCAGTCCTAAAGTCAAAATTTTCGAATGAAAAAAATATGTTAGGGTTTATTTCAATCTTGATAATAGAGTGAAATATGCATTTTGGGGTTTATTTTCATACATTCTTTGGGAGTAAAGAAGTATTTAACCTTTATTTTCATGCATTTTAGGATTTATTTAATTTTTTTGGGTGCTATTAAAATTGGAAAAGATAATGAAACTAGGGTTTTGATGGAGATGGTGATGATGGAAATGGCGGAGAAGAAGAAGATGATGATGATGAGAAAAAAAAACTATGATTTTGATGGAGATGTGAAAATGGAAATGGTGGAGAATAAGAAGATGGATAGAAGAAGAAGAAAGCTAGGGTTTGTGAAGAGAGAGTAAAATTTAGAAATGAGATTGATTTTTGGGGTTTGGGGGTATAGGGTTTGGACAGCCCCCTGAGTGAAATATTTTGATAGCCCGAATAATAAAATCTCCTCAAATCCTGCCTAGCCCCAATCAAAATGTTATGTGCCCTTATAATATGCCTTTCTTTGTTTAAATGATAAAGGAGATTAGAAGAAAAGAAATTTGATTTCCAAGAGAAATAGAATTAGGGAAAAAAATAATTCTTTCTACCAAATCAAAGATCCATTTTCCTCCTTTAAAGATTCATTTTTTCTCTCATCAAACACCGAAAAAAAATAATTGAAATTAATAAATGGGTGCGGCTATCCGCACCCCATGGATTACTAAGGACACCCCAACAAAAAATAAAATAAAATAGAATTTCTATTCTACCCCCTCTCCCCCATTCTCCCCATGCTGCTGCCCCCACCACCACCACCACCACCACCCGATGCCGACCGACCTCCGCCCCCCTCCCCTCCTCCCCCGACCCCCCTCCCCTCCTCCTCCCTCCTCCCCCGACCCCCCTCCCCTGCTCCCCCGACCCCCCTCCCCGCCTCCTCCTCCGACCCCCTCCCCTCCTCCTCCCTCCTCCTCCGACGAACCCCCTCCCCTCCCCCTCGCTCCTTCGATCCCCCTCGGGTTGAGCAGGGCGGGGGGGGGGTGTTCGGAGGAGGAGGAGGAAGGAGGAGGCGGGGAGGGGGGTCGGAGGAGGAGGAGAGGGGGTCGGGGGAGCAGGGGAGGAGGAGGGGAGGGGGGGTCGGGGGAGCAGGGGAGGTGGACGGAGGTCGGACCGTCGGGGTCGCCGGTCGGGGTCGCCCGCGGGGGTGGGCGGGGGTGGAAGACAGAGCATGGGAGGGGGGTAGAATAGGAAAAAAAAATTAGGGTGTCCTTAATAATCCATGGGGTGCAGATAGCCGCACCCTTAAAAAATAGATCAAAGAATCGCTTTCTTTTCCTTTCCTTTCCGCGAACCAAACGAGAGCTCAATGGTCACTTTTTCATAGTTTTCCGTCCTGCATAGGACTATAGTTAGTTTGAGAGCTAGAGCTATCCCTTCTACCTCCGGTGGACTCCCTATACCCTAGACAGTTGAGATTACATGCATAAACCGTTCCATGTTGTCTCTGTGTATCTGCTTCTATTTTTCGTCAAAGGTTATCTTGAGTGTATTTGCTGGTGACGGTATCGGTATCGATGTATTTAACACTAGGGTAGATTGATCAACTTCACTAGTGGCTTGTATCTTCGTAGACGGTTCAGTGGTATAATAGGCCGATTTGCCAGAATTAAAAAAAAGAATAATCGATATTTAAATGAGTCCGAAAAATGTCTGAAAAAATTATTGATTCAAGAATTGATGGATCGGTTAGAGCATCATTAGTAGTTGGGACTCTCTAATGCAATTTGGGATGCAAAATTTTAAAAAAAAAGTAAACGTAGAATGGGTTGGATTTGAATGAGAATAGTAAAAAATGATAAATTGAGCTTCGTTCCAAAGAATGTGTGGTCAAAAATTGATGTGAAAAACTAATAATGTAAAATCTAGAATGTAGAAAGTTGAGCTCCAAATTGACTTATTATTCTATAAAATGAGTTAGTATAATCTAAAATCTAGAAATTATTTTGAGATCAATCCTTAGCACCTATGGAAGGGATGAACCTAAAATTGTAGAAATTTGGACTAGAAATGAATTTACTATTCTACGAAATAAGTTCAAAATTCTAAATGTAGAAATTGAATCAGAGGATAAGCCTTATCCCTTACTAAGGATGCTGTTAGTTCCGATTTTTAAAATACTGCTCCAAACCCTTGTTAGCAATTCACGAAACGGAAAAAATTTGGGACGACAAAAGTACGAGTATAAATCGGCCCAGTACAAGTAAAATACATTCAAAGATTCGATAAAATATTAAAAAATAAAAATATTGAAGTTAGAAACTTTATATTCTTAAATATGTTGTCAAATTTGGTTAATTAAACAAGTTTCTATCACGTTTTTTATGTCAATTTTTTAATAATTTATACGGAACATGTTTAAAACTTTTTATGCTGAAGTGCTGATTTATATCTTTCAAAAATATACAAATATTATACGTTTTTGAAAGATACGAATAAAGAAAATAATTATGCTATTTGGCTCCCAAAATATTTGGATGGTGACATCTCCCATTATATAGCATCTGACATGGCAGCTGACATAACAGCTGACATGACAAATTTTTTAACCCAAAATATTAATTATCCAAATTCTTTTAATATTAATATTAATGTTAATATTAATTTTAATTTTAATTTTAATGTTAAGATTAATTTTAATATTAATGTTAATTTCTATGTTAAGGTTAATCTTAATGTTAATTATCATGTTAATTTAATATTAATATTAATTTTAATGTTAAATTTTGTTATGTCAACTGTTATGTCAACAATTATGTCATATACTATATAATAAAAAATAGAATTATTCAAATATATTAGAAGTCAAATATATATATATATATATATATATATATATATATATATAATTGTGTATCATACGAGTTTTATTTGGATGATTGATAACAAGGCTCCAAACTGCACATATTTTCTTTTTTTCCTATTATTGTATGTACGTCAGGAATGAACAGAGTTATGGAGACTGCATGCGTGGTTCCCTTCCGTATGCAGCGTCGTGTTGTGCGGGTGCTGCTGGGTGTGCGCAAGTGCAGTGCGGGCGAGCTGTGATTTGCAGATGGGGCGGGACACTAGTGCCGAGAGCCCGTGAATGGTTGACGTACGGCTTGAAAGAATTACGAGCATGTGATGTGGGGGCACCGCTGTTGGTAGATATTTTCTTTCGGATAGATCGACTTTGGCTGTGACATTGTGTGTGTGTATTATTTTCTGGCAATGCAACCACTGTCAAATGCTTTTTAGCTTCAGTCCAAGTGCTTGCTATAAATTATGGATAGTATATATAAACCCTAGTATAAAGATGGTGGTGGGTCTAGAAATTATTATCCATCTCTTTGAATATAGCACTGTAAACTATCACAGTTTGTAAAATATTTAGGGACCAAAACGGTCTCAACCCTTGGTCTGTGAAGTCATACCTATATAATAAAGGTAAGTTATAAAGGCACTTCATTTTTTTATCAGAGTATCTTATTTTAAACTTTGTATTATTTATAAGTTTACAATTGAAAAAATTGATTAGGCTATCCTACTCTTTGGTATAAAAGTCACTTTTTTTTCTTCTATTTTTTCCCTCTTCTTCTTCCTCAACCCATCCAAGAAGAAGAAGAATAATAATAATAAGAAAAAAAAGGAAGAACAACAACAACAACAACAAAAATGTTAAACCCTAATATTGGTGGAAATTCTAATATTGTTATCCCTAATTTTTTTTTTTTCATTTCCAATTTCGATGGCACCCAAAGGCTCCTCATAATATACGAACCCTAATATGGGAGGAAACCCCAATATTGTTGTTCAACTAGTACAAACAAGGACTGCCCAATTTTCTGGCAGTCCTACAAACTGAATGGACTGCCAGAAAACTGGACAGTCCTAAGTCACAACATGTGAAATAAAGGACTGTCCAGTTTTCTTGCAGTCCATTCAGTTTGTAGGACTGCCAGAAAATTGGGCAGTCCTTTGTTTCACATGTTGTGACTTAGGACTGCCCAGTTTTCTGGCAGTCCATTCAGTTTGTAGGACTGCCAGAAAATTGGACAGTTCTTTGTTTCACATGTTGTGACTTAGGACTGCCCAGTTTTCTGGCAGTCCATTCAGTTTGTAGGACTGCCAGAAAATTGGGCAGTCCTGGTCGACGCAGAGTTTTTTCGTTCGTGCATACTTGTGTTTAATTTAAATGGATAATTTTTCACTCCGAATGTAGTTTAATTCAAATGGGCTACAGACAATTGAAATAAACAATGTAATGGATGCTTGAATTTTTCAATTTAATTTCTAGGATTTTGGAAACAAATAGAGAAAGAATTTGGGTGCCATCGATCTTCTTGAGAAGGAAATTTGGAAGAGAAGAGGAAGAAGAGAAAATTTCTAGGGTGGAAGAAATTTCTAGGAAATTTCAAATTAACTTCTTGTTTGGGGATGGAGAAATGGTGGAGGAGAAGAGGAAGAAGAAGAAGAGAGGAGTTAGGGTTTAGGAAGAGAGAGAAAAATTTTTGCAAATGAGAGAAAAAATTTGGGTTTGGGGGGATTTCATTTGGAACAGCCCTAGATTAAAAAAATGGACTGTCCTGAGTAAAACACAAAAAAATCTGGGCTAGCCCCAATCCGGACTAGCCCTAATAAAAAACTGAAGTACCTTTATAACTTACCTATAATAAATTGTCTCAAAAAAATGTTTTTAGTAAATATAATAGAATCATACCTATAGAATTGTTGTTCCCACGGTTACAATGAACGTACAAAAATAAAAAATATTACAACTTGGATGAAAAGAAAACTACAACTGATTGTAATAATGAGAGTAAGAAAATGGTGAGAAATACAACTCGCTAGAATGATCAAAATTACGTTATTCAAAGCAAGATTCGACCTATTTTTTGTCGATATGTGTTGGAGTTTGGTCTTTTTCTAAGTAAATTTTAGTCCCACATCGGCTAGACCAAAGGAGTTGTATCTCTATATAATAGCTTTCCTATTTTAGAGATGCACATGTGGTGTGGAGGTACACATGGGTGTGCCATGTGGGGTTATTTTTCTAATGGAAAAAGGACTAAATCAACAATAAAAACATTCATGCTTTTTGCTCTTGGAAAATTCATTTCCATGGGGGCTAAGCCCCGTAGGGGCTTAGCGACTCGGACTCGGACTCGGACTCGGGCTCATGAGGCGTAATGTGGCATTTTGTTGGCGCACTTTGCACTTAGCACGTCAGCATCGTCGCTAGGCGCATAGTGCACTTTAGTTGCGCTCGTTGCGCGAGCCACTTGCGCTGCCACGTTGCGCAAGCCCAGTTGCGCTATCCAGGTGCGCGTCCAGGTTGCGCTCAGGTTGCGCTTGGGTGCGCCAGTTGCTGCAGGGCCTATATAAGGCATCCTCTCTCTCAAGGCTGATTACAGAATAGAAAGAGAAGCCACCACAGAAAGTTTATGAAGTGTTCTTTAGCACAAGTAAACAGAGAGTTCAGACGTGTTCTTTAACACAGTTCTGATCGGAATTTGCTTGCGAATTCCAGCAGCCTTCGAGAGAGAGGAAAGACGCCGCACCAGCGTTACTTTTGCACGGGAGTTCGTATCCATCCGAGGAGTCAGAAGAGCAGAAGTGTTCCAAGTTCTCCGACGAACTTGCTGGTTCATGGAAGCTGTTCGTGTAGGGCGAATAAAGCTTTGAGCAACGGTGATCATTCACCCCAGCAGGCCATCTTCCATCTTTCGTCTGTCATCTTCTTCGCTGCTGTGATTACGAAATCTTTTTAGATTCTCGTAATATCATAACGATATCTTTTTAGATCTTCGTTATACTTACGCAACCTTCCTGGAAGTGTTGCGTTGGAATATTATTTTTACAATTGTTTTATATTCTCAGTTTTCTATCGAAAAATTGTGCCCCGGCAATAACAATCTCAAAGCTTTATTGCTACGATAGAAAACATTAATGCTTCACTCCTCAATACTGACTTTTGTAAGTTAGAAAAGTTTGATGGAGAGCATTATCAAGTCTGGAAGAGGAAGGTTTATCTCACTCTTCAACTCAGAGACGTTGATCACGTGCTGCTTGAAGAGGAACCTACTGTTCCAGATACTGGGTATGCTGCCGCAATCACTGCGGCTACTAAACTTCAGGCCAAGTGGAGAAGGGAGAATAGCATTTGCAGGTTGCTTATCCTGAATGCTACGGAGGATTCCCTAGCAGAATCCTACAGTAAGAAACCAATTGCCAGAGACATATGGGAGTCTTTGGAAAAACTGTACGAAGAAGACAAGAACAGGAGCAAGATATTTGTGGTTGAAAAATATCACAAATGGCTCTTTGAGGACGAGAAGTCCATGCTGCCGCAGGTTAAAGAATTTCTGAAGCTGCGACAGAAGTTGGAAGACGAGGCGATGCCCCTCCCTAACAAGTTTGTGGTTGGAGGGATTGTCTCAAAGCTCCCCGCTGGATGGAGTAAGTTCTATGCAAACATGCATAGGAAGAAGCTAGAGATCAGCCTTGAAGATCTCTTGCAGGAAATCTATGTTGAGGACCAGATGCGGACTCAACTGAAGGTGGACACACTGTCCAAGCAATTGGCTAACGCCAATTTGGTTCATACCAAGGAACCAAGGGAAAAGCAGGCGGCTTCCCACAGCAAGAAGTGTCACGCCCCAGAACCAGAATACTGGAGAGCGGGGGCAGACATAGCCAGCTACGTATATTGAAATGGATTCCATCTCGCTATACGGTCACGGCTGTCTAGATACATGAGGGTTTACTACAAGCCAACAGTCTCCTATGGTCATAAACAAGCCTAGTGTCTCAATCACAAGCAAGTAAGTAAATGTTACAAGATGTATGATCATTAAATATACAATAATAAGGCGTCCCAAATATTACATATTCAGCTGATCATGAAGCTAGTCGTTACAAAATATGAGGACTAGCAAGAGTTTAGTCATACATGATCAACCCTAGGATCTGTCAATCATGTTACAGCCCGTAGGCGGACAGTAAGTAAATACAATCGAGCTAAACAGGTGCTCGTCGGCTAAACGCCTCAAAAGAATATTTTTACAATAAAGTGGGAGAGCAAAAATAAACCCACTCGTTGCCCGGGTTACGTCTGGTGTTCACCATCGGGCTGGAAAAGCGGTAGATCCTCTGGAGCTGCTCCGAAATCTGGCCATACAAAACCAGCTGGGTCAGATCCCAGAAAGAGCAAGTGCCACAAAGGAAGCTTCACTTAGGAACTAAAACCAGCAATCAGCACAAGATATAAATAAAAGTAAGAACTAGAAAATAAAGAAAACACATCAGGATGATATACGACGAGATAACCATGGCACTATTCAGATAACCAGGTTACAACCCGTAAACCAAACAAGAACCGGGGTTGTAACCCTTCGTCTGAACGGAGCTTGGTTTCTCACCATTTATCGGTAAAATAAATACAGGCATTCAAGTCATATAGTAATCTGGAACAGGATCAAGACAAGACTAGACTGGTTAGACTTCATCCAATCATATCACGGCCAAGCAAGAACTACGGCTTGATACTTTAACTAACTAGGGTTGTCACAAGCCTAATTACTAACAAGATGCAGTGAGATTATTCCACAGCCACAAGCCCTGCAGACCATCCAGGTTACCCAGGTCGAAATTAGGGGTTGAATTCAGGTGGGTACACCGTCCAGGAAACGCATGTACCCTTAGGTGGCTTGAAAGGTGCAACACATGACAGTGTGCTGGAAATGTGCCCTACTCGACGGCAGGCTACAGATCCCAGGCGCGCCCAGGTAACGGGATTGCCTGTAGCTGGGAGATCTCTTCATGACTACTGTATTAATCTAGTTGTTAGCCTTAGTCCATTTCAGTAGGTACTCCTGACCGTGGTACTCAGGAGTCCCCTCCTAGACATGATGCAAGACAGGACTGGATTATTTGTACAAGCACAATCGCCCACGGTGTCCAGGTAATTATACAGGTCATTTTATGTCAGGTAGCCGTCGCAACAACTACTCAAGATATATCATGTCAGGTTATCATATCAAGTGTACTTGTCAAGAGTACGTCGTGGCGGGCCACTATCATGTCATGTCAGGTTTTCTTGTCAAGAGTGCATCACTACGGGTCACTATCGTGTCATGCTCAGGTATCATTTCCAAACATATTAAACAAATCCATGATTATCAAGTTCATGACAAAAGGCATAAGGATATAAAATGGACGTAAAATATCTAATAAAATATCAATATTCAGGGCTATAGAAGAGCCATACGGCTAAGTCATATGCGGCCAGGAGAGAATAAGACACATGTGGCTCGAATATGAGAGCGCATGCGGCCAGGGCCGCTGGATCTCATGCGGCCAATTCAGGAGGGCGCATGCGGTTCCAAAAGAAATGGGTCTCATACAGCTGGAAGGTGAACAACCCATGCGGCTAGACTAGGAAAAGTCCATGCGGCCGGCGGAAAAGAAGTCCCTGCGGCTGGATTAATCGGGATCATGCGGCCTTCGGGGTAGGGGCACATGCGGCTAGCGGGAAACGGGTGCGCATGCGGCTGAAGGACCCGAGTTCATGCGGCTCTCGGGGCAAGATTCATGCGGTCAAGGAAGGCAAATCCATGCGGCCGGGAGCGACGGGCGCACATGCGGCTGACAGTAAGTGGGACCCCATGCGGCTAGAAGGAACTGAGGGCTTATGCGGTCAATTCAATTCGTATTCATGCGGCCAAGGATGGAAGCAGGCTTATGCGGCTAGAACGCAAGGGCCTCATGCGGTTTAAGAATGAGACTCAGCCCATGCGGCTAGAAGTCTCATGCGGCTGAATCACTTGCCGCATGGATTGCCATGCGGTCAAGTCAAGCACTGTTCTTCTTCCCCATATTTCCGAGAAGAAGAACACCATGAACCCAAGCTTCCGAGCTCCATAAAACCTTCATCCAGAGCCCAAATCCGAACTTCCATAGGTCAAAATGGGGTAGAACGAGCGACTCAACAACATGGAACCATCAAAACTTGAAAATAATAAGATTAAGTAGATCAAAACCTAAGAAATCCGAAAATGAAATAAACTTAGATCTACAAGAATCTAGCCATGGAAAGTGAAAATGCCAAGTTCTAAAATATGTTAAAATGCTGCAAGGAAGAGAATGAAGTAATAAAATCGGAGTTCCTCCATGAAGCAAGTTGCACTTGCCTAGACCTCTCTCTTCTCTCTCTGGTAGGTAGGGAGCAAATGAGGAAGAAGAAGATGAGTAATGAAGAGAGAGAAAGAAGAAATGGCAATAAATATAAATGGTGGTGGTAGGTAGGGGGTTCATATTGGTTCATATTGAACCAAAGAAAACCGAGCCAAGCCGAACCAAGCCAAGAAATAACCAAGCCAAGATGCAAGCTAAACAAAGAATCATGTAATACAGAATAAAATACGTACACGTATTCCAAAATACGTAATACGGACCACAGGCATTACAAGAAGAAGGATCCTAACAATCTGAACGTGAAGGGGACTTCCTTCAAGCGAAAGAAGGCAAAGTCTCAGATGCCTTATTTCAAGTGTGGCAAGAAGGGCCACTTCAAGAATGAATGCAAAGCAAAGATCAAGCAATCAGAGCAAGGAGAGCCTAGTAAGGTATCTATGATCACTGATGTTGTTGCTATGATAGCGCAGGTCGATGCGGTAAGGAATGACTCTAACTGGTGGGTAGACACTGGAGCATCCTGCCATGTCTGCTCCAGTAAGGAGTGGTTCACCAACTACACCCCTACTTTTGAAGTGGTTATGATGGCGAATCAGACACAAGCTGAAGTGCTCGGGATCGGGACGGTGGTATTGAAGCTGACTTCAGGGAAGTCTCTGACGCTTCAAGACATGAAGCACGTACCTGCTATCGCCAAGAACCTGATCTCGGGAGGCCTACTCTGCAATGCAGGCCTCAGGATGGACATCAATGCTGGATAGATGGTGATGTCTATCAAGGGAACATATTTCGGGAAAGCTTTTTATACCGAAGGAATGTTCAAAATTCAGCTTGTAAATCAGTCCAATGTAATTAATGTGATTAATGAAATCACTCCTTCTGCTTATATTCTTGAGTTGTGGCATAATAGGCTAGGACATGTTCATTGTAAACGAATAAACAGAATGTCTAGTCGAGGACTTATCTCCAAGTGTGGAGGTAAGGTAGAGAAATGTGAAGTTTGTGCTCAAACAAAGATCACAAAGAAACCCTTTCCTCGGGTTATTCGAAGTACAGATCTTCTGGAGTTGGTACACTCCGATATCTGTGATTTCAAACAGTTCTCTACAAAGGCCAGGATGAAGTATTTTATAACCTTCATCGATGACTTCTCAAAGTATGCGTTCGTCTACTTGCTGAAGGCTAAAGACGAAGCATTCGAGAAGTTCAAGGAGTTCAGAGCCGAAGCTGAGCGACAGACTGGACAACAACTCAAAAGGATAAGAAGTGATCGAGGTGGGGAGTACAGGTCTCATGAATTCGTATCGTTCTGCAAAGAACATGGAATTGTCAATGAGACTACGGCTCCGTACTCTTCTCAATCAAATGGAGTAACAGAGAGGAACAGAACGTTAATAGAAATGATTAACTCAATATTGTTGACTGCTGGTCTTCCTAAGTGCTACTGGGGAGAAGCTGCGTTGATGGCCACTTTTATTCTAAACAGAATGCCTTATGCAACTTCAGACGTTACTCCTCATGAACTCTGGTTCAAGATCAGACCTAACTTGAATGTCATTCGAGTGTGGGGGTGTCTGGCATATGTCAAGCTTCTAGATCTGAAGATTCAGAAGCTTGGGACAAGGACTACTAAGACGATCTTCTTGGGGTATGCCGAGAAGAGTGATGCTCGGAGATTTATTGATATTGAGTCAAATTATATCATTGAATCTCGCGACGCAGAATATTTTGAAGACAAATTTGCAAGGCACAAGAATATTGTTCTTGCGGATGTTCCGGAGAACAATGAGGGTGCGCAAGAAACTGAAGTCTTCAATGAAGATGTGGTCCAAGAAGATGTTGTTGTTGAAACAACGGTTGAACCAGAACAAGCTGAGCCGTCAGCTAAGCGTGTGAGGAGGCCGAAGGACTTCGGAAGTGACTTTGTCACCTATCATGTGGAAGTTGATCCGCTTACCTATGATGAGGCGATGAAGACCAGAGATGCAATTTTCTGGAAGGAGGCGATTGACAATGAAATTGATTCCATCATCTCAAATAATACTTGGGTGTTGGTTGATCTTCCTGAAGGAGCGAAACCTATCGCATGCAAATGGATCTTCAAGAAGAAGATGAAAGCAGACGAAACTATTGACAAGTTCAAGGCTAGGTTGGTAGCCAAGGGGTTTTTTCAGAAGCAGGGGATTGACTATTTTGACACGTATGCTCCAGTAGCCCGGATGACCACCATCAGAATGTTGATTGCTCTCGCAGCAATACATGAGATGGTGATACATCAGATGGATATGAATACGGCTTTCCTAAATGGCGAGCTGACCGAAGAGATTTACATGCAACAGCCAGAGGGATTTGTCATCAGGGGTCTCGAAGACAAAGTCTGCAAGTTGGTAAAATCTTTGTACGATCTTAAACAGGCTCCCAAGATATGGTATGAGAAATTTGACAAAGTTATAAGGTCAAATGGCTACATGGTCAGCGATACGGACAAGTGTGTTTACACGAAGTTCGCTGATGGAAGAGGTGTGATCGTTTGTCTGTACGTGGACGACATGCTTATCCTAGGTACGGATATTAGCTGTGTCATGGAGACAAAGAAATTCATCTCAAGCAAGTTCAGTATGAAGGACTTGGGGGAAGCTGATGTGATCTTAGGGATCAAGATCATCCGGACAGACACTGGACTAGCGCTGTCACAGTCTCATTATATTGAGAAAATGATCACTCGTTATGGGTATCGGGATCTTCCAGGGATCGATACGCCATACAGGTGTGATCTGAAGCTGAAGCCTAATTCAGGGGAAAGCGTCAGGCAGCTGGAGTATGCAAACGTAATCGGAAGTTTGATGTATGCTACTACTGCCACAAGGCCTGACATAGCTTTCGCCGTGGGAATGTTGAGTCGTTTTACGAGCAACCCAGGTGCTAAATACTGGAAAGCTATGAAACGGGTTATGAGATATCTCAAGAAGACTCAGACATATGCACTGTACTACAGCGGAGATCCGCCGGTAGTGGAAGGCTTCAGTGATGCCAGCTGGTGCTCAGAGGTGGAGAGCGAGAGGTCCACAGGTGGATTCATTTTCACAATGGGTGGAGCTGCTATATCGTGGAAGTCGAAGAAGCAGACTATGCTCTCGCAGTCATCCATGAAATCTGAGTTCTTTGCACTTGATACCGCAGCCGAGGAAGCAGAATGGCTTCAGAAGCTCATGTATGATCTTCCAGTGGTTGGGACACAAATATCGGCAATACCGATATACTGCGACAACCAGATGACTGCGGCGGTGGCATCAAATGACCTCTTCAACGGAAAGAAGAGGACTGTGCGGTTGAAGCACAGGGCAGTACACGATCTTATCAAGAGAGGTGTTATTACAGTGATTGATGTTCGGAGTCAGGAGAACCTGGCAGATCCGTTCACCAAGGGCCTCAAGCGCCAGCTGGTCGACGACACAGCTTGTAAAATGGGCTTGAAGGCATTCTGATATTGTATTATTGTATTCCTACCATAAAGTTTTATGCTAATAGTTCACAGATTTATCTACTAGGCATCTAGCTTTTGGTTCAAGGGAGGACCACTAATCGAAAGAATATCAGGAACGGTGGGTACATGTTCTATTGGGCATGGAGAGGTTACAGACCTATAACCACTGTTGTCTACTGTTGTTTTCTGTGGAAAATGGTTCCTGTGGGAAGGTTGGCTTAATTGCCTTAATGAGTTCTCAGGCAGAGTGAATGCCTGGTGTGCTTTACAGGAAGCACAGTAGAGCAGCACTACAAGGAGTAAAACTCCATGCTACAGTAAGGTGACTCCACGATGAGGTTCCTATATGTGGGGTGCTGTCCAGGAATAAGATAAAGCCTCGGCTTTGCAGACCAAGTCACAGCGGCGTAGCACTGCAAATAGGTAGTTAGCCTAATGCTGTATATTAAAATAAAGAGGGGTGTAGTCAGCACTACAAAGAGAAGGAGTTCCTCATGTTACAGTGGCACGACACCACGATGAGGTACCCGGTTAGGGATAAAGCCTCGGCCTTGCAAGCCATGTCGTTGCGGCGTAACACCGCAAGGGAGCCTAAGGCTTCATGCTGGGTAGTTTGGCAGTACAAAGAGGCAGTTGCCTCATGCTACAGTAGTATGACACTACAAAGGTTCCCAGATATAGGGTGATTCCCAGGGAGGGGTAATGCCTCGGCTTTAAGCCATGTCATAGCGGTGTAGCACCGCAAGGGAAGCGTAAAGCGCTTCATGCCATGTCTCTTTATAACGAACTCACCTATAGTGTATGGACAAAGAGATATCAGGCCGTCTCTTGAGGGTAAACTTGTAGACGCCCAAAATTATACATTGAAACCAAGCTGGCACAGGGCTTTTAATGTGTAGCCAGAAGCACACGTAACTACATTATGCGAGTGGAAAGAATTTCAGCTATGATGCAGAATTCAAGGCTTAGTCCATTCTTGTATTATAGTCTGTTGTTTGACCCACACGGAAAGATTCAAGTCGTAAGCGACATCTCTCCTAATGTATGATGGACAGTTACTGTGGGAAACACTTATACCCATATATATAGAGACATGTGGGGGATTGTTGGAGTTTGGTCTTTTTCTAAGTGAATTTTAGTCCCACATCGGCTAGACCAAAGGAGGTGTATCTCTATATAATAGCTTTCCTATTTTAGAGATGCACATGTGGTGTGGAGGTGCACATGGGTGTGCCATATGGGGTTATTTTTCTAATAGGAAAAGGACTAAATCAACAATAAAAGCATTCATGCTTTTTGCTCTTGGAAAATTTATTTCCATGGGAGCTAAGCCACGTAGGGGCTTAGCGACTCGGACTCGGACTCGGACTCGGACTCGGACTCGGGCTCATGAGGCGTAATGTGGCGTTTTGTTGGCACACTTTGCACTTAGCACGTCAGCATCGTCGCTAGGCGCATAGTGCGCTTTAGTTGCGCTCGTTGCGCGAGCCACTTGCGCTGCCACGTTGCGCAAGCCCAGTTGCACTGCCCAGTTGCGCTGCCCAGTTGCGCATGCCCAATTGCGCAAGCCCAGTTGTGCTATCTAGGTGCGCGCCCAGGTTGTGCTCAGGTTGCGCTTGGGTGCGCTGGGTTGCGCTGGGTTGTGCTGGATTGCCCGGGTTGCTCGGGTTGCGCTGGTTGTGCTGGTTGTGCTGCATGCGTAGTGTGCGCAGTATGCGCAGTACGTGCAGTATGCGCAGTGTGCGCAGTTCAGTATACGCTCTGTCGCGTAGAGTGCAAGGAGCACTGGGTGTACGCAGTTGGCAACAGAACGTACGTTTGCATGTTCTGGACGGTTGTTACATGTTCGGGGTAGTTATTACCACGTCCCTAACTTTGTGGCAACCGACCAGTTGCTGTAGGGCCTATATAAGGCATCCTCTCTCTCAAGGCTGATTACAGAACAGAAAGAGAAGCCACCACAGAAAGTTTATGAAGTGTTATTTAGCACAAGTAAACAGAGAGTTCAGACGTATTCTTTAACACAGTTCTGATCGAAATTTGCTTGCAAATTCCAGCAGCCTTCGAGAGAGAGGAAAGGCGCCGCACCAGCGTTACTTTTGTACGGGAGTTCGTGTCCATCCGAGGAGTCAGAAGAGCAGAAGTGTTCAAAGTTCTCCGACGAACTTGCTGGTTCCTAGAAGCTGTTCGTGTAGGACGAATAGAGCTTTGAGCAACGGTGATCATTCAACCCAGCAGGCCATCTTCCATCTTTCGCTTGTCATCTTCTTCGCTGCTGGGATTACGAAATCTTTTTAGATTCTCGTAATATCATAACGATATGTTTTTAGATTTTCGTTATACTTACGCAACCTTCCTGGAAGTGTTGCGTTGGAACATTGTTTTTACAATTGTTTCATATTCTCAATTTTCCATCGAAAAATTATGCCCCGGCAATAACAATATGCTCTTAGGAATCAGCAAGAGATAGAACTTCTGGAACGCTCCTATATCACTCTGGAATGTGTGGATCTTGAACTCTTCTCTTGGACAATATTTCGTTGCTCCTTTGCTGTTGCTAAGGCCTCTCACACAATGTGTACTCTCTTCTGTATTTTATCCCGACGAAATTAGAATAACACTTAGAATATATAGGAGAGCCACCCCCCTTACCAACCCACTCCCTATTATGGGCATTAAATCCAGAGTTAATTGTCTATTAAGTTGGCAGTTCTGCTCATGAAGCAATCGAAGAGACGTCCCGCGCAAAAGACATACAGACGTTATGAGACTCGTCTTACAGTATCGATATTCGTATTCGAATATGCGAGTATTTACTGTTCATGGTATTTTTTTTATTTTCTGTTTCCAAGAAAATACTTAATGACTTATGCAACATATTATTTTTCTTGAGTTGTGGCAACCATGATTATCACCAGACTACTGGTGACTTGTAGAATACATGTTGTCATTGTATAGACCTGTGTTAGGACCCTGCTTAGAATGAGGAACTCGAGAATTTTTTTGTAAAATTTGTTCCTTAAGACCAGAATACCGTCAAAATTCTACGGAATACAGTCAAAATTCCACCCAGAAATATTTTTCCTAGTAAATAGTGTTCGAGACTCGCTGCAACTTTTTATCCATTGGTTTCTTAGTTTTCTTTATGGATGGATGAGATTGATCGGTTTGAGTCGTAGATCGCTGACGTGACAGATCCGAATGTCACGATTAATTCACCCCGTCATGTACCCCTTCGCTTTATTTTGATTTTTTTTACTTTGTCTCTCTTGTCTTCTCCTCTCTTATTTTCTCTCCATTTTTTTCGTGAGCTTGGAGCTTGGTCTTGAGGCCTATGAGTGTGGTTTTTGAGCCCCTTTTGGTGGATGGAGTAGAAGGTTAAGCTGGGAGCTTGTTTTTAAGCAAGTATATATCTTGCCAAACTTTGAACAATATTGTTTTATTGTCATTTTTTTTCTCAATATTAAATACTCAGTATTGTCCAGAACTTGTTTTTGTTAAATATGTATTTTTTCATGATTCTCGTACGTGTACATGTTTTTGAACTTGATTTGAGCTATTTTTTGATTTTCTACAAGTCTTGGTATTTACTTAGTTGGAAAAGTCGATATCAAGAGTGTTACTGGAGTTATCACCATAAAACCTAGTCTATATATTATATGAGACTTACCCATAGTATTGGTTCTTCTTGGTTTTGACTTTGGTGATATTCAGAATCAAATTTTGGTCCCGAAAATCAATTATTCTATTTATTGTGTATTTGCCCAGGTTTTGAAACACCTTCAGTATTTCGCATAACACCGCCGGTATTCCGAATGGTCAGTTTTTCTAGGGCCATTTTCTCAGAATTTCGAATAGACAGTTTTTTTGGAGCATTACTTTGTTAGCCCAATGATTATATCATGTTTTTGAATATGGCTAATCAATTAAGTTTAAGATAATGACGTCACTAATATTCATGTATCATGTTTCTACTTACACTTAGCATTGTCCTAATGTTCTACATCTTATTGCTATGCTTGTATTATATTATTTTGTTCGTCTAACATGTCCTTGTAGACATGCAGTAAGCATGATCAAGCTTTGTCAAACTAAGACATATGCAATGAAGAATCATTGATGGGCCAAAGATGACGTTATCACAGAAGATTCTCTGAACCGCCCAACGACCTATCCGGGGCCTCGCATCGGGGGTTCCACTGACCGGTCAGCGGACAGTGGTCGAGGGGGCAGCGCCTCCCGAAAGGTATTCAGATTTCTAGATATGTTTATCTTTGGACCACTGCCGTCAAGGAAAAATACGTCTTCAGGACTGCTCAAATATCAAAAGAAAGACGTCATCAAAGGGCTTTTGGTTTTCTTATTTTATTAATATAATTTTTATATTTATTGAGTCTAGGAATATGATGTACACTACATCGTACGGGAAAATAGGTTACCCAAGAAATGTTTTCAAAATACTATTTTATTTTGAAAACAAGCCCACTTACAAAAGCCCAAACTACTTCCTAACTGCTTAACTTTTCAAAAATCTCAAAAACTAATTTGCAAAAACCCCTAATAGAACTCCAACAGAATTCGGCCCGAGTTCGATCCGAATTCGGCCAGAGTCGGTTAGTGTCCGTTGAATTTTGAACTTGGTCTTCCCGTAGTTACGGATCTTGCCGAGATTTTTTCATAGAGTTCTGTCCAAATTCTGTCAGAATTCTGCCTTTGAAAAAACTATAAATAGAGAAGGATTTCGATCATTTCAACTCACCAATTCACTTTCATATCTCTTCTCTATAAGCCTACTACTTCTTCCAAAGTGTTCTGAGCTATTCATTTTCAAATCCCAAGCCAGTTACAATCCTCTAGTCGATTTGCTAGTACGATATTGTCTAGAAGTTCAGAGTGATTGTAATCAGAGGCTTGATTGAAGATAGACACTTCACAATTGAAGTTGGTCGAGTACTTCGGATCAAAGCCCACGTTGTAGAAGTTGCAAGAACTTCGGATGAAAACTTGTGGTGATTTTCCATAGTGGATTCAACTAGAAGCTAGAGTTTTTTCGACTGGACTAGTCCTCACAAGAGGAAAATTAGTATACATCATTGTGTTTGCGTTTGCTTTCTGATCTCTACTTTTTGTTTACTTACTTGTGATATATTATCTGTGATCTTGTTGCTAATATTTTTAATTAGCTAAATTCTGCTGCCTACTATATTCATTCCCCTCTAGATTATCGTGCTTTACAATTCGTTCCTACATACTTGTGCTTTTTCAGTTCTTCCGTCAGAATGTCGCAAAACACCATCGCAATTTCGGCTAGACACCCAAAGTTCATTTTCTCGAATTTCTTCGAGTTTTCTTCTCTTCTTTCTTGCTTTGTACTTACATGCTTATTGCTTGAACATGTCTACCTGTGATTGATGATTGTTTGGACTTGATTAATGGCATTACCAGTGTCTGGTACACGAGGGTATCCTATTACACCTTGTATACATGTCACATGGTTGAGCACCTTGTCACTTCTTGTCATGCACTGTCCAAAAACGTTTAATCCTTTATGCTATGTCGATACTTCTTAGAATTAGCCTATTATTTTGTGCTCCGTTTGGGCCTTCGCATATGGCTTGTCCTTCGACGGGGCCTCCTTTATATTGTATTTCTTCTCTCCCTACCATAGACCTTGGTGACGGTCTTTGTGAGCCCCCTAAATTTTAGGGCTCTTTTAATTTTTTTTTCAAATAAATTATTTTCCATAAATAATTTCATTACAATTAGTTTTGATCATTAAATGTATCTTTTCGTGACTTTGATTTTTGGAGCGTCAGGGATGTCAATCTCTCAAAACTTTTTTTAAGAGTTTTGTAGTAGACAAGATTACATTCATTTTGATATATCATGTCCCACTCAAACTTGTTCTCTTGTATTCTATTTGTATCGCACAACTTTCTGGTCAATTTAGGCCATTTGACCATCTACAGTAAAACTTGACCAAACTTCCAATTTGATTTCGGGGCTCGACATCAATCCAATCTAATTGACCCAATATATGGTTTCGATCTATTTTGAGCTTACTACCCGCATGTCATTTGTGTGACATCCAATTGAGCTCCTGCATGCTATTATTTCATCGGTGATCATAAATGACTTAAAGTTTTAGTCATGATTACGCCAAGCCCAAAACCTAATCCAATCGAACCCAAACACCCAACCCAATTTCATGTCGCCACTCGCATGGCACCCTTCGAGACACTATATGGAGGAAGTGTTATTCTCCTATAAACCCCCTCTTTTTTATTTATTTAATTATTTTGCTAGCATTCATATTTTAAAATATTATTAATCAATATCCATACTTATGGCCTAACCTAAATAGGCCATCATTAGTATGGTGATTATAAATTGCCCCCACATTTTATTTATTTAAAATACCTATTTAATTATTAGTATTGCTCTATTTAATGATGGAATGGTAGCATCAGATAAATATAATTATATGTATTAATCAACATTATTTAGTTATATAATTGGTATGATCCGTAACCCAAATTCTTTCCATATTATAGGGCCAGCCTAATACCCGGGCCCAAGTCTATGGACATATAGAGCAATAGTACCTCCCTGGGTATTTTCCTTAATAATGCGGGTCGATATTCTATATCCACAACCCAATAACCTATTTCCAATTTTATTTGAAATTTTCTCTTTGTCATTTTCTTCCCCTACTACAGCCTTGTATAGTTGTACTGTGGCAGTAGGAGCATGCAAGCCTAGTCCTTCCCCTGCCAACTGCATACACTAACCCATCATCTTCCTCTCCAAAGGGAACCTAGCATAAATCTTCTTTTTCTTTCATTTCTTCTACGAAAACACATTATCTTCTTCACCTTCTTCCTTTTCTCTCCGACGTTACTGTGTTGCTGTCATCCTCTCCCTGGCCGGACAGTAGCATTGCACGCAGCCGTAGGACCTCCGTGGTCGACGTGACGTCGAGAGCCACGTGCCACCCTGGTTGCCGTGCGCGCCCACGCGAGCAGCACAGATCAAAAGTGGCGGCTGTACAAGGTGTCACACGTATAACCCGCCTCCGGTCGTCGTGCATGTCGGCGAACTCGTCGTACCCCCACACATCGTCCTTCTGTGCTGGTCCTTGCACCCTCACGGCCAGCAACCACAGATAAAAGTTTCTATGGTATCTCGTCGAGAGCCCCACCCACACACGACCATCTCTCCGGCCACCGCACGACATCAACCTCCCCGCACCTCCGGCGACTACCAGCACCCATCTCGGCACGACCCCGCTCTCTTCGGCGATCACATGAGTCGATTTCGACTTCATAGTCGAAATTCTGACGTGACGTGCGATTTCAAAATTCAAAATGCATGTCTTGGGACAGCGACTTCGTGTGTGTTTTCTGGCCGATCCGACCTTTGGATTGTGGACCTCTTTTTTCCGTTGTAATCTCGGTATATAGCTCTATCTCCACCTAAAATTTCAACCGTTAATTCAATCGTTTGATAGATCAAAACTGACCACCAAGTTGCTCGAATAAATTGCATTATTTTTGGACAATTTCGAGGAGCCAACTTCGTGGATTTGTTTCTCCGCCATCGCAGCTCCATCTGACGCACCACCAGTTCCTGTGTACAAAGGTATAACCACATTTGTGTCATAAATTTTTTAGTTTCGTAGGATGTCGTTTGGTTGGTTGAAATCGACGCCAAAGTTGGCCTCTCGAAACCATAATTTCTAACTTGTAGAATTCCAATTTTTGGACCCAGAACTCCAGATTCCAATTTTGACGCCACCAGTGGACTCATGGCATCGTTCTGGCAAAAATTCATATAAAATTTGCTAAGTTTGGAGCAGCGTGGCCCCGACACGCATTTCGATGCAAATCGAGTCCTTTGTCCGAGTCAACGGGTCATTTTGAGGCCGGCTCATCGGAATCTAATTCTGGATATATCGCTTGGTTTGTATCGTCATTCTGGACTTGTTGACATATATTTTGCAAGATTTAATGGACTTTGGCTCTGACATGCATTTCCGTGCAAACTGGATTCCAACGTCTATGTCAACGGGTCATTTTGAGAATGACTCATCGTAATCCAATTCTGGATATACCGTTGGGTTCGTATCATCATTCTGGAATCGTAGACATAAATTTGCTAGGTTTAGAGGACTTTTATCCTGGCGTATTTTTCGGTGCAAAGCGGGTCTAACATCGGACATTATTTTGATCCGAAATTATCGTTTTGCCCCTGTGTCCAAATTGGACTTATGGACATGCTATTCTAGCTAATATTACCATTCTGGACACGTTGGTGATATTTGTTTCATCATCCGATGCTGTATATAGATTTTCTTTATGTATCACCATTACTTATAATTAATTCCTGTTTATGTTCGTATTTCGAAATCCGTACGTTGAAACTGAGATCAGTCGTTTTCAGTGATCTCACATTGCTGAAATTGACTAGGTGACCATGTGGATTGCCAAGATAAGATTGTACTTGACCTTACAGTTGATCATCTTGTCTCAATTTATGTATCATAGGTTTTTTTGTAAGAATAACGAGGTACAAACTTGATATTTTAATAACATACAACTTGAAATTCATATTTTTGGCAATAATGATTATAGAGACTAGTGTGACCTAGTTCTAGGCAATATAATTAACAAGTGTCTTAGATAACAAAAGTTAATAGGAGACTAGAAATGACCCAAGTTCCCTAGGTGGAAGTTATTAGTCATACATGTACTATAGTGTGTGATATATATTTGTTTGTGATTTGGGTTGATAGATATTTGCATGGAGCATGGTTCTCATGGATAGTGGGATAGACATTGGTACTGTAGTCTCAGCACAGTTCGGACAACCCCAGGCAAGTGTACCTTGCCATTCTTGTACTTCAGTTACAATATTTACTTATGTGTATATTTTTGTAACACCTAGGGCCGTGTTCGGTACTTCGCGTCCGAGTCACATTCGGGTGCCAATAGACGTTAGTGCCATCGGGTATCGATACTAGATATTCACATTTGCGTTACAGCGAAACTCCGTTACGGGGTACACTCTGACCCTAGGACATGTTCATGTGACACTACGTTACTGATGGATTCCCGAACTTGATTACATCTTGATATACGGAAATTCGTATCTGATTCAAGGATGATGACATTGATATACATGTACCTTTTCATTTTATTACGACTCGTTGTCCTAGCTAGAGGTTTGGCCGAGCGTCTCGTAGATACGATACGTGAAGTCACATGGACGGAGAGAACATACACTGTGCGCTTGGGCTACTTTCCCTCATGTTACCGTTGCCTCTTACCTAGAGCCTCGGAGATTCATTAGTTACCACAGTTCCTTATCGGAACTGCGGAGTTTTCATTAGTTACCGGAGTTCCGTATTAGATCTTCGGAGTACATTGTAACAACCCGTGTGTTCGAATGATGTTTCTCAAATTGCATTTTCATATTAGATTCACCCACTTTATCAGTCTTACTATACTTTATTTATTCATTCATTACTATGGTACACTTGGCCCGTATATTATATACCTTGTTGTGTCCTTCTGAGGACCTGGTTTCCTTACAGGTTGGCTGAGTAAGTTTTATTGAGCGCCTTGCTGGATTGTTAATGGTATTCATCTCATTACAGGTATTCAAGAGTTATATGTTTAATTTATTGTTATTTGTATCTGCTTAGTAGCCTAGTATTTATAGACTCATATTATCTTTCCGAGTCTATTCAGGCATATGATTATTGGACTGCAGACTAGTATTCATATTTTCCTTTCTTGTGTTTCTGTACTTGGATTGAGATATAGAGTTGATGTAGTGATAGTTACACCATTTTGAACAGCTTATACGTATTCTAGTCGTTCTAGAGTTTGGTGGAATACGTAGCTGGCCAATACCACGTGGCTCGGTCCCGCGTATTTTGGGACTGGGTGTGGCAGTCTTTGGCTTGGGCTTATGCTTGGACATATCGCTTCGCCAATACTACATTAGTTTCTCAGCTGCTGAGATGACCGTATTCAAGTCTTGAATATACTGCCTCTACAACTCTTATGCCGCCAATGATTGTAGATCGTCAAGGAAGAAAAATAGATGGTCCTCTTCACCCACGTTGGATATGGTAAGCATGAGACGAGAATTCGCAACATAGTCATTGATTGACCCGGTTTGCTTGAGTTGACGCAAGCTCCTCCTTGCCATGAACTTAACATTCTTCGGGTAGATTTGAGACTTGATCTCCTTCTTGAGATCCTCCCAAGTCTCTATCAACTACAAACCCTTCTCTCTTTCGATGCACATACGATGCCACCATAGCATAGTATCATCAGTAAGGGACATAATATACCTTATCGGCCTTATTTTCGATATGAATCGCCTTAAGGTATCGCTCGATATTCTATAGAAAGTTGTCCACCACCTTTGCGTCTCGAGCACCGTTAAGGGATTTTGGCTCGGGTACTTCATCTTTCGTGTTATTTCCCTACTCGAAGATCCACTATTGGCGATAACCTTATCAAGAATTGTGGTCTTGGTCATATCTTCTTCACGCAGTTCAGCAATCTTTGTTTTCCTAGCCTGGCGTTCCTCCTCGAACCCGACTTATATCTCACGAATTTGCTCTCGGAATAGCGTCATGGCATTGGCGACATGACTCTCCAATTCATGAGAGAACTCTTCGTAAGCCGCTTGGTTTTGCTCCACTTGCATCTCCATGCCCATCAACTCTTTTCCAAGAGTTCCAGACGCGACACTAAATCGCCAAGGGCTCGTTCCAACGTCGGCTTCTTTCTTTTGCCCCTCCTGCTAAGGGCTCGTTCCAATGCCGACTCCTTGCTTTTGTACCTCCCGGTGTTCTTGCTTTTCTCTTTCGACAGTACGAGAGACTATCTCGGATGTCGACGTAGCTACGATCGACCTTTACTCTGATACCACTAGTCACAAACTTAGTATTTTTCCTACACTTCGACCTATGCTACACATAAACTGTCATGTCCCGGTTCCGCAGAACCGATTCTCTTTGCTAAGACGTGATACCGTGCTAGCCTAGACTGCGCTCATGCAAGACAATTTTCATTACGGCCCGATTACAGGATAAGTGATGGGGCCGTCACACAGAAGTCCCAAAGCAGAAGCATTGAATAATGAAAAAAAATAAAAGTATTCAAACAAAATAAAAAATTTTAAGATTACAATGGCACGAAGCCAAGATTACAAGTCAATCAAGCTTACTATCTCTCTGAACACAATCACTCAACTCTCTCTCATCTCCCAATACAAAAATTCAAGTCTTACCACTTGCGGATGCTTCAGAAGGAGATGTCCATACATTATGTCCCGTATAGATGAAGACTCTGATGCGGCCGCATGTCTTAAAATGCCAAGGAACTCCATGCCTCAGCGCATCCAAGCGAGCTCCGTCCCGAGCATGTTGATAGTTGAACCTGCATATAAAGAGTGGCGGGATATCAGTATACAACCGTACTGGTGAGTGACCCCTCTCCCACCCATATAAAATAAATACGTTATTTTAGTGAGTGCAACTTATTCTTTTTGTGGTCTTTCTAATCTTGCCTTAAGATCAATTCCAATACTTAGACTCCTGGCCTACTTGTGTTGCAACCAACGTGATCGTGCTCAACTTTATCCTTGTGCTGTGCTATAAAACCCTTTGTGCAACTTTCGTGGCCGTGCCTCGCAGCAACATGAATCGTACTCTTTTTACTTGCTTTTTCAAATGACTTAAACATGAACTCATAACTTTTGTCAATAAATCAAATACTCAACGCCATATCTCGTGCTGAAGCACATGTCTCTACTATAGCTAAATCTTAGCATTCATAATTGTATTACATAACGTGCACACCTTTCTTGACTCATTTATCGTGCTTACATTTCTTGTGACTCAACCGACATCGTGTATGCAGATTGTCGCTCAGTACACTAACTTATCTATATGAAAGATTACGGCCCCCAAGGCCTACCTGGACTTTATAGCCTGGCGTAGACAAGGTCGTCCGACGCGAGTAGCGAGCTCGCCGAAAACCTTGAATCACCTGAGTGGTACAATCCAGCTCAGCTATCTTGCTTTCCTCCTAGGACGGATCGGCCCCAGGTTGCCGTCTGAGGATGCGAAAGCAAGTTGTCCAATGATCATGCAATGGTGCCTACCTAACTCACCGTATAACTCAAACCATTGTTCTTCCTTGCTCATAAACCATACTTCTTATACTTCATTGGAGACTCCCAAACGAGGGACCGCCTCGACGATAAACGATTGCGTGAACTTTCCATGTTACTATACCTTACTCAAACTCAGGAATGACTATTTAATAGCCCTTCTACTCAACTTGAACAAGTCATGTTCCTTTGAAGTGCCACATAAACTGTGTCATACTCTACGATTGAGCCTTGAAACTGTGGGAATGTGCACATGCTCAATTTGAACAATGGTGTTCTTTGGGTTCTTTAACTCGTGCCATAAACCATATGACATGTATTAAAATCGTGGGCATGCATGCTATGATAAGCAATGCGTCTGTGGGAACACCTAGACTATGACTATAAGTCGATAGTCTATGTGCCAGTACAAATGTGACCTACTTTGTCCAAGTCGTCTCTTCTTTACCCAAGTCGTGGGATCGAACGACCAAGTGACAACTTTGAAAGCCATCGTGGAGTGATATTTAGGCAACAAGTTAAGCATTTTCCATGTTCTACACAATCTGACTCGATGGGATTATTTCTTTAGCTATGTGAATTTATCTTTTTTATTAGCACATCTACTTAGTGCAATTAAAAACATCCATTTATTATTGTGAAGGCTAAGTTGAGGCAAATTCACCGAAGCTACCCACCTGAGCGAGAAGTTGCCTCGACCGAGCGGGACTTCGAGCAAGTCGTTGCATGGCTAAAGTCCAAACGCCATTACGTTTCGATTCCTCTGGTTGAACCGGGCAGGACACGACATTACATAAACTTCTTCATCGAAGATGCGTGCAAGCCTTTCCCCAAACGAACATAGTTAGAATGTTAAGAAGAGAAAGAGTGGTGGAACAAGAGTGGAACTTGAAAGACTTTTATTAAATTAAAGAAAGTTTACAAGTTTCGGTGTTGAAGAGCAAATGAGCCTCCTCCTTATTTATAAAGCCTCAAAGGGCTTACAAGAACTTTCTAGAATAGAAATAGTCTATGAATTATTCAAAAAAATATTCTAGAAATTATTCCAAAAAATATTCTATAGGAATTATTCTAGATCCTATAAATATTCTATACATGATTCTAGATGTTATATATTTATAAAGAAACCTCTAGAACATCTAGAAAGTGGGCCAAAGAATATTTTGTGTATGACAAGACGTGGATTATACCAGAATGTGTAATGCATGCTAAACTCATACAGATTTTATACATCAACTATCGGAGTTTCAACACCCGAAGACCACTTCATGGCCACGTAAACCATGAGGTATGGATATTATTGGTCCTGTCAGCCCTCCTTTAATCAAAGGATATCGGTTTATCCTTGCAATAACCGATTACTTTTTCCAAATGGGCGGAAGAAATATCTCTTTGTTAAGTGAAGACATCCGGCCTTATAAGCTTCGTCAAACATTATGTCATTTACCAGTTCGACATTCCCTGAAGGATCATACATGACAATGGACAGTAGTTCACAAGCCACACTTTTATCGGTTATGCGATAAGTATCAGATTATGAACATAACATCTACAACATACTACCCTAACTTTAATGCTATTAACCAACCAACAATATTGAGCAAATAGGTAAAAGAGAACTTACTATGTTAGAAAGCTCACTTGTTCCTCAAGAGGAGTGAGGCCAAGCAAACTTAATGCAAATATCCGTGCCTGACTCACACAGAAAAAAATTGTATTAGAAAACAGGTAAATGATGCTCGGACATTATGGAAATAAGACTATTTATTAGAAAATAAGTCAATTGTGACGGTGTATATTGGAACTCCAAGTAACATAGGACAATGTGTAACGTTTTTCATATAACAGTCTTTTTGGCTAGACATCTACTACGCAGACCGATGAGAGAACTGTGTGCGCGAACGGAAGTGGCGGCCCCCATTAGTCTGGGTTGGACTCTAACTTTAGCAGGGGGCTTGATTTTTGGTGGGTCCCAACCCAGACCAATGGGGAGTTGCCACGTGCCCTTGGTTCACACCTGCGGTTCCCCATCGGTCTATGAGAACTTATTGTTTTGGCTGGAGTTAAAGGTTATAACTCATGGAAGTCAATCAAGAAATTGGAAAGGAAAAGTCTTTCAACCATAATATTATATCATTTCCTTCCGAACATTTAAACTATTCCTATTAACAGTCAAATAATAGACAATTTATATATGGGTAAATATCACTTTTTGTCACCGAATGTTTCAAAATTTTAAGTTTTAGTCACTTCATTGCAAAAAATATATATGAGAAGTGACTAAAACTTGAACATTTGAACCATTCGGTGACAAAAAGTTGTATTTATCCATTTATATAGAGAGAACATAATTTATTAGCTTCACAAGAAGCCACATTCTATCCCCTGCTCTTGTACCATGCAATAGGGATGTCAACGGATGTTATCGGTACGGATAAAGCAATATCTGTATCCGACTTTTTTAATATCTGATCCAATATCAGAACGGATATTTTTTTCGGATATCGGATAATATCCGATTCGATCAGCTAAAAATTCAAATATTATTATTCGAATATGCGAAATCCAAAAAATGAAATATTAAAACTTTAGTTGTTATCTGAATATCCGAAAACCAAATTCAATTGCTCTATTTTAGCCCTTTCATTTTCTGTTGAAAATTTCAAGAATGCTCAGCTGACTTGCTCTACATATTGCTCTGTAAACCCTTAAATCAAATTACAATATTTCTGGTTATTATTTTATTTTATTTTTCTTAGATAGGTAAAAGATATTGTTAATAATAAGTGGCCATGAAGAAAGGTTCTTTTTGTAAATACCAATATATGGAAGGGGGTAGTTGCAAAGCCTCTTATTTGAATCTCTTTTAAAACAGATTTGGAAGATAGAGCATTTCCCTTTTCCTGTCAAGCTCGAAAGGAGCAGCTCAAATCACATTCAAATCCTTTCCTCCAAATCTCTTCAACACCCCAGGTTTATCAAAAACTAGAGTATATATAGGGAGTTGGCAGCCAACCCATCATCTCTTCAAACCCTAAAACGATCTAATTCTTCCCAGCCGTAAAGGACAATCGGAGAGGAGGCAAGGAGCGATCGAGTTTTCCTTCAAAACCAAAAGAGGTAAATCGACCTACTCATAGACTTGCAATTCTTGTCATTTACCACCCAGTAGAGATTGACTCATAGGTGTTTGACTTAAGGCTTAGTAGGAGACATCTAGGAAGGGGGTACCTGTGTATCGGGCAGGGATGTTCGATTAACAAAATGATGATAGAGTTTTCATTTATAAAACAAATCTCTGTAGGCACGAGTTAAGACAAGCACCCACACACCCCTGAACCCCTTCTCTATTTCTATAAGGAAGCTGATTTGAAACCCCTGCCCTTTTCAGACAAAAACCTTAATCTGGCACCTGGGACCAACTCGACAGTAGTATTGCTACCATTACTGCTGATATTTCTTACTCTCCATCTCTATGTATTTAAGGATATGAAAATATAAAATTGTTACTGACACTACTCTGTATAATGTGTTGCTTTACTGCAAACTCCATGAGGGGTTAACATAATACTGATACCAGTATGGTATCAGTAGAGTAGGGTCGAGTGTAAGGGTTAGAAACCATGTTGAGATGGCAGTATGATGTTACCAATACTCTGTGCCAGATGACAATAGGATACTTAGGTAATCAACTCTAAAACTGGAAGTGGTTTTCCTGTGTTAAGGAGGGCAACCATATGTATATATATAGGAGCAATGGGGTAGCCTAACATTGGGAGTACAGGACCAGGATGCCATGTAATGCCAGCAAAGTTGATGTATCACATCATCTATCTTGTATCGGCTAGCTCCGATATCTTAGTACCTAACTTGTAGCACACTACAAATAAAATATCAGTAAAAATTGGGTTGTAGGCCTATAGGCAATGACATGTGCAGGACAATGGTTGTAGCAGTTGGTGTTCTACCTATGTTTGGTAAATTCGAGAATGATTATGTGTGCCTTTGGACTGTATCGAACATCAGAGGATTAATTTCTCCATGCACCCGATCTCTTATATTGAAGTATTCCAATAGTTTAGGATGATTGCTATTACTAAAGTCCAAGCAAATAACTGTCACGACCCGCTTCCGAATAATCGGACACGAATCAGACACGCCCGGCCTTCATCGATGGACACGACGAAGTAAGCTGTACAATTCTAAGAAAAACTCCAAGATACAAGATATATAAAACAACACAGCTACTATACACGTTCCTAGAATCACCACAATCCACAAATTATTGGTACAATATCATCCGAAGACAAATTCGGTAACATGAATAAAATTATACAATCCTGAAATCCTCAATACAATACATGATAAAATTCTCTAAAACAAATCTAAGAAAAGAACTAACTATAACTCTGAACTCCTAAATCTATCCTGAGGCACAACTTTATCCAGGCTTCGGGCTCTGGCCCATAAAGATGGAACATCATCCTCAAGCATACCTGCAACGTATCCTTGTCAAGAAAAGAGCAAAGTACAACCCCAACAAGAAGCACTAAACAATGTAAACTGAAATGCATGAGAAAGAATCACAATATGAATTATGGTACAAGACAGGAATATGAAACTGTATTACATGAATATCGATGAACTATAGTACCAGATCCTGAACAATGAACTAGACTATCAGTGTAAAATGCAAGTGAAATAACTATCAGAGTATGTGACCGGCTGTGTAAACAATGAACAAGAGCACATGAATAATGGTACGGCTTAGAGTCCCACGTGCACGATGTGAGACCTAAGCTATTAGTCAATGCCTAGCTAAAATAGGATTGGTTACATATCTGTAGTATTTCCCCACTCAATGTACAAGTTGAAGCTTCCCTTCCCGGATTTTTTTTTGAAATATTTTATTTATTCATTTAATTAATTAAAATGGTGATTTTTAAGTTTTTGAATAATTATTTAGTTAATTATTACGGTAGATGACTGTAGCCATGGTTGAGATTTGGAGTACAAGACGACTAGGAATCATGGCACGGATAGTGCAGTGGCGTGCTTTGACTAGTGTTTAGCCATGGTAGGGGAATGCCGAGCCATAGGAGTGTCCTAACTAGGAAAACCAGACCAAGTTGCGAGTTAATCCCTATAAATAATTTAATTAGTTATTTATTAATATCTTGACTTTTAGGAAATTCGGTTATACCAAATTAGTCCAGACTGGACCCGAACTGAGCCCAAGCCCATGTAGTCATGCGGTACGTCCAATGACATTCGTGATGATGCATTTGGTACGAATGTGTCGTATTCCATTTTAGTGATCTAATGGATATTTCTAAGTATTCTTATTTAAATATTGTAAATATCAGTGTTAGTTGATATTCAATGATAATTGCATAAAATAGGTCCTTATACATTTATGGAAATATTAGACTGTGCATGATGGTATATACGCCATTATTGGTTTATTGAATTTCGTTATTATTATTATTATTATTATTATTATTATTATTATTATTATTATTATTATTATTATTATTTTATTGAGGTTATACAATATTAATATTGTTATTGTGGTTATTAAAATATAAATTATTTATTACTATTAGTTATTATCTTTTTATTATTTATCAAAAGAAATATGTGTATAAATAAATATATAATATTAAATATGTGTATGTGTACGTATATATATTATATTATATAAGTGTGTGGCTATGTATAGATAAAAAATACATGTATATGTGTGTGAATAGTATATATATTATATATATATATATATATATATATATTATATATCTATATATATATATAATCTATATATATCTATATATATATATATATATATGCATAATATTTTATATATTTTATATATATATATATATATCTATATAATATATATATATATATATATATTATATATATATATATATATATAATATATATATCTATATATTAATATATATATATATATATATATATTCACACATATATATATATATAAAAATATATTATATATATATATATATATATATATATATATATATTATATATATAAATATATATATATTATATATATATATTATATAATATAATTATATATATATATATATATATATATAAATATATTATATAATATATTACATATATATAAAAATATATATATATATATATATTATATATTATATATATATATTATATATATATAATATATATATATAATATATATATATCTATATATATATATATATATAAACATACACACCTACACAATATACATTTATATATATATATATATATATATATATATATATAATATATATTATATATATATATATATTATATATATATATATATATAACATACACACCTACAATATACATATACATATATATATATATATATATATATATATTATATATATATATATATATATATATATATATATATATAAAATACATATTATATATATATATAAATATATATATATATATATATATAGGCATGTATGTATACGTTATATACGTGAACGTATATCTATTACGTCTATATGTATATATATTCTAAACTCTAGAATAATAAATAGAAAAGAAAGCCCAACACATTCCAAGCCCAGCCAAGCCACACCATCAAATGGCCATTCCAGCCAGTCCTAGACGAACGGCCAAAGGCCCAGCCCCACATCAGCCAGCAAAACCTCTAGCCAGCCCATTTCTCTCCAAAGCCCAGTGAACCCCTGAAGCCCACCCCCACACAATAGCCCCCGAGGAGTTATACTTGCGTATATATGCAGTGGAGATCGAAAACAAAGAACAAAACAGAGCAGCGGGAAGACCGAAACCCTAGTAACCCCCGCCGACCCCCAGCCATGTCGACCCTGCCCCGACCCCCGCACGCGACCGCCATGCGCCGCGCCGGCCAGCCAAGCACGGAATCAGCGCGCACAGCAGACAACGCAGCAGCCCGACCGTTCCTCCAACTTCACAGGTAATTTCTTCCATGTCCTGCCATCAAATCCTAACCGATTGGTTCGATGGAAACACAACCTATAGGGCTTTAAGTCTCGTCAAATATTGGAGGAGCCCTAGATGTTAGTTATATCGACTCAAAGGTCGAGGAAAACAGTCCAAAATAGAGCATTGGAAACAGACCAACGATACCACTTTGCACCCACTTCATTCCAAACCATACACGTTTCACAGAACCACTTGAACAGTAATATAGGCAACATATAGGACTTCATAACCCCTTTTGTGGATTTGGAAATCATCGACTATATGTCGAAAATCGAATCCCGAAGTTGACCGAAATCTGTTTTAAAAACTAAAAATTGTCCGATACGACGTGCGTCCCGCCAATCCGGGCGACGTGGTCGTAAACCGAAGGCATCGAAAGGTGCGTAACGGCTTCGGTGGTCGTGGGGCTTTGACGGAATTCAAATTGGTCGCGTGTGCGCGACGAATTTGATGCGTATCCGTCGAAATTCACCGTATCGAGCACTTTGCACAAACTCTAATTACTTTGTGCACACTCGTCAGATCGAGACAAAACATGCGCCAGCAGGACCGTATCGTTTTCTGGTCCTGTATGCCAAGTTGGTCTGATTCTGAGATAGTTGGTAAAATTACCGTTTTGCGGGCCCCACGGTCCGACTCAACGGTAATTTTGTGCACGGCCTGCCGAAATCCAACTTTGGACATACGGTTGGTTTGTATCAGAAACTGGATCCGTAGGCATGTAGTTTGACAACTTTAGAGACCATGACTCTGGCCACTTTTCGGTGCAAAGCGGGTCCAACGGCAGACACCGTTTTTGCCCCTGTGTCCAGAATTGGACTTAAGGACAGGCATTCTAGCTAATTTGACTATTCTGAGAATGTTGGTAACATTTATTTCAGCTTTCGAGACACTTGAGATGACTTGGACTTTCTGACTTGTTGATTGGTGATACATTATTGGTTCTCCGTGCAACCACGCAAAATACCTTGCCTCCCTCTACAGTTTATTACATGCATATTTCTATTATTATTATACAGTTTTACTAGTTGATTATTGACATGGAATTCGACATCGTACATACTAGTATATATATAGTTCTCTAGTTGTTCATGATTTACATGTTTATTTAATCCCTACATCTTTATATGTTATCGTAGTTATTACAGTTTTTGATTTGCATGCTTTACTTTAGACGTGTTTACTGGTTTATTAGTTGTGTTCTTTTATGTTATCATGCTTGAGGATGTCGTGGTTCTATCAGATTGGTTTCCTCTCGTATCGTGTCGTGAGTCGTATCGTATCATAGGATGAATAAGTCATATCGGAACTGCTTTACCTCCTTGTCTTGAAATCTTGATGCTAACCTGCGAGTCCACATTAGGGACGAGGGTTAGTAGTTAAACTAACTTGCGAGCCCACACCAGGGGCAAGAGTTAGTAAGCTAATCCGCGAGTCCACATTAGGGGCGAGGGTTAGTAGTTAAGCTAACTTGCGAGCCCACACCAGGGGCGAGAGTTAGTAAGCTAATCTGCGAGTCCACACCAGGGACGAGGGTTAGTAGTATATGGGTCACACCTGCGAGTCCACACTAGGGACGAGGGTGATGCTAGCTTGCGAGTCCACACTAGGGGCGAGGGCTAGTAGTTGTTCAAACCTGCGAGTCCACACTAGGGACGAGGGTTTGTGTATTCGATTGGTTATCCATTGACATCGTGATATCGTGTTCTCTTGTTCTTCTCCAGCAGTTCGCTTAGGCGTAGTGGTTCATCCAGTCGTGTATAGTCATATTTTCGTGCGGATTGGTCTTTCTCGTTTATTTCCTGTATTTCCTTTATTGCATGATAAACTGCTAGATAGGCATGTTTTTATGTATCTTGCTATGTCCCCTGAGGACCTGATGATCTCTTCAGGTTAGTTATTGCGTGGAGTTAGTTAGCAGCTCTGGATGACAGACGTGATGATACGCTTGCGGGATTCAGGTATCGTATTACATTTATTATCAGCTCGTGCCTTCATACCTTATCATGAGATATCTTGTTTCCTGTTTCAGTTTAGACTCTTGTTACCTTATTAGAGTCTTATCGGACATTATGTAGTGGGCTGCAGACCACGACCCATACTGTTCATTCTTGATTATTATTCTTATTGTGGATTGAGATATAGATTGCATTGCCATGTTTTGGCAGTATACCATAGCCTTGACAGCGTTTACGTATTCGAGTCGGGCTGGAGTCCGCTTGATGCGTAGCTGGCTTGCTCACGAGCTCGCGTCCCAAAAGCGGGTGCGGATCATGACACAAGTAAAGAACAATGATCTATGAATAATGAACGATAAACGATGAACAATGAATAATCGTGTGTACAACGTGTCAATATGAGAACATGAAGCAAGACATAAATACAAAGTAAAGGGTTCGAGTCGGTGTACTTGCCTTGCTCCGGGTGATCAGGAATAATCGGAAGATCTGACTATCCTCCTGGTAATACGTATAAGTTGGTTAAGTTCTAATACAACACTAGCTATTTCAGTTTTTACTAAATAATCTAATTGCTTAACAAGCTACCATTTATTGATAAGAAGCTAACTATATCTTTCTGATTAGCTAGGAGAACTTAGCAAAATATTATTTAGATAAGGCTTATTATTGTTTGAAACCATACCAAAATGTTTGCTACCAAAATATTACCGATATAAAATATTCATACATTGAATCTAGTTGTATTAGTAAAAATAAATATTTTGAAGATAACCCCCTACATATGTCTAAGTAGAAACTTTGTTATAAAACCATTTAGAAACTATATTATAAATTAATCCAGTTGATTATACATATATAGATATTTAAAAATTCTACCAATATTAAAATAATAATACTGTACTCTTTTATTTTTAAAAAACAATAAGGTGATAAATATAATCTTATCAGAGGATGGAAAACTATATAATTTGTTAGTATATACAAAACATTGATATAATAGTTTATTTAGCTAGTTTAAAATGTGGCTACTTAAATATCTGATATCAAAAGCCAAGCTATCCTAGCAATAGTTACTACAATTTAATATGATACAAAGGAGAATGCCAACAACACTCAGTTAAACCAACAGCTCTTGGAGTCAAACAAGAACTACCCACCACATCAGCCCAAGTCAATATAATATTTAGCCTAAAGGAAAAGTCATGCTCAAGTGTTCACTTCAAGCCCAGCCCATTCACCAATATAAACCAATCCCTGCAATTATTCAACCTGCATTCCCACACAAAGCAACAACCCATTCGAATGCTTATACCAGCCTACCAAGCATTCGATCCCAACATTCATTCTCAACCCATCTTAGCAAAATACTCATACAAGTAACCCATGCTTAAAATACTCAAATCAACCTGTAACTTATCCTGACCAAGTTCCCCATATTAACCATTGATTCTAGTTAAAACCATCCCAACCCAAAAATCTTGACACAAAAATTTAACTAAGACAACTCACAGCAGTTAACCAATTTTTCAAACCAAGTTCTGGTTAAAACATAATATAGAATTAACTCCTCAAAATTATATACAATCCTAACCCAGCAACACAACACCAATTCAAACAAGGTTTAGTAGGAAATTTTTTGAAAAAAGATAACATTTTAAAGATATTCAGAGAATTTCCAATTGGAAGAAGGATCCAGGAGACCCGAGGCTTAAATATGACCAAATCCCCATTTGAAATCAAAGTCCAAATTATAACAATTTAAATCGATGTTTAGTTTAAAACATTTAAAACAAAAGCTCAATGAAAACAAACGGGTAGGCAATTTGATTATGAGCTGCAACAGACATATGCACTCCCGCATCTGGACACTCGAGCCCAACTAGCTGAGTCCGACACGCAATGCACGCCAACATGAACTCAACCTCCGGACATAAACACAACTGAAATACGAGCTAAACTGGATACAATCTGAACCCGACCCAGTCCTGGACACACACATGAACTCCATTCTTAACCTGGTCAATTATTGCATCCAAGAAAACTAAAACAACAAGTTCTAAAATAGAACAAAATTGAGATAATACCTGAGGAAATGGATCCGAAGCAACAGACACGACGCCAGAGTTAGATACGACTTCTAATGTCCAGGTAGGCTCGGGATCCTACGATTGATACAATCCTCGCCGTCCCCTAGCCGGTGTTCCTCTGATCACTCAGTTCTTTAAGAAAATAGAACCAATAGAAAACAACACACATTGATATAACAAGCACACAGCAATTCATCGCAGATCTGAACAAAGCGTAGGATCTATGCTCACCAGAAATTGAATGGTCGATCGAGGAAGAACTTCGAATTGGACAACGGCAGCACAGGGACGAGCCGATCTGGATTAGTTCTTCGATTCAAGATCAATATGATTGAATGAAACAGTAATTCAGCAAACATATCCCAGTGTACATTCACATCACAGGAGACTTGATCAGAGAGAGAGAATAAATAGACAGTTCTTGATTTTGAAACAATTCAAGAGGGCAAATCGATCTTACCGAGAGTTTAGATCGGTTAGTCGAGGAGAACGAGATGTCTACCTGAGGACTTGCGATGGCGTCGTCGAAGGAAGAACGAACCGCTGGAGGAAAGGGTCGGAACGAAACTCACCGAGCTGCCGTCGAAGAACTCGAGCACTCAGGAGGGATCGTCGACCCGTCGGAGAAGAAGTTCGCGAGAGACGAGACTAGCTGATGGCTAATGCCGAGGAAAAGGAACATCGCCCGGAGAAGAGTGGGGTGCCAATCGAGGAACCCGCCGCGTCGTCGTCGGGAAAACGAACGCCGGAGAGGAAGACTCACGGTGGTGGAGAACCGCCTGGTCGTCATTCGCGCTTAGCCGAGCATCGCCGGACTCGCTGTGGAGGGATGAACCCCGCCGCCGCTTGCTATGGCTGGATCTCCTCAGAAATTAGGGTTAGGCTCGGAAGAAGAATTAGGAAATTTGGAGGAGAGCTGTCAGATCTGAGAAGAAGGGTGAGAGAAATAACTTTCTCTCTCCTTCCATCGAACTTATAGTAAAGGAAAGAAATGGAGGTTTTACAAAATAGCCCCTCCACTAAATGATAAATTATACAAAAGTCCCTCCCCTTTTTGTAAATTACAGAAATACAAAAATTTCAGTTAGGAAATTGGTTACAAGGTTGTTATAAATGGAGGGAAAATAAATTTTGAAACCAAATTCAAATTGCTCTTAATTAACATCCATTTAGAAAATTGTATTATTAAGAATAGGTAAATCAATTAAATATTCTCATAAACAAACCCTAAATAAAATATATCTAAATTATAAAATCCCAGAAAAATAAATAAAAATAATAATTCGGAAAAGCTGGTTTACAAATCTACCTCCCTTAAAAAAATTTCGTCCTCAAAATTTCAGATGGCACGATTAGACACGATCAAGATAATTAAGTACAAAATTTTGAATTTGGCAAAATTTTAAAGTGGTTCAAAGAAATAGTCACGAAAATGAAATAAATGACTAATAGTCTCCATAGTACCCGACAATCTTTATATCTGAAATTACTTTCCCTACGGTTCCTGTCCCGCCAGTATGCATCGGGCTGCAGTGAGCTTTCGGTTCCACGCTCTCGATAGTACTAGATTACCGCAACATTTTGTCGACTTTATTCGATATGAAATAAATTTAGGACTTAGCTTCAATAATATATGAGAACCTGAGAATACCCGTAATTACTTTGACTTAGAGCCCATGCCTCGCCGGTGTACAGCTAGCTGCAGTGGACTCACGGCCTCCATAATCTAGGTCATAGTAGGTTGTCAAATATTTTCTCAACTTTATCCAGAAGTTTCAAGGAAGTTTGTAAAAATTCTAGGTTAGAATAGAGGGTGATAGTATCTGTTCTTTAGAAACAATTGGATATCAAGAGACAATCAAAAGTCAACAAGTAGTTACTAGGTACTATAAAACAACAGTAAGATAGGAAAACTGTAGAAACAAGTCTCGAATGGGGATACAACAAGAAAATGCTATAAGAAACATCAAAGAAAGATAGTGATCCACTAGTGCCCCCGGTTGTCAGTACTCATCCGGAATCGGGATGGTCTCCACTTCCTCGACTGTCATAAGATAGACTCGCCCCTCTGGCTGGTCTCCCTACGACAGCTGGACATGAAGGGGGTAAGTCCTCCTACTGGGGTCCCGGTGCTCCTCGTGCTCGTCCCCCAGTGGCATCTGGACAATCTCTGACCTGGTGAGCAGGTGATCCACAGAACAAGCAAAGCCTCAGCCTCTTGGGGTATTCGTCGTAATGATGTCCTGGGCGGTGACAGTAGTTGCAAGTGACCGCCAATTGCTGCCTCTGTGGCTGATCTACATAAACTCTGGCTGGACGGTGATACTGCTGTGCTGGCTACTGTGGCCTCGCCTGAATCTGAGTCTGGGTCCTCTTCGTCGGTGTCTGATAGCAGCTGCTGCTGTCGATGTCCCTATCCCTCTTGGGCTTCGGGTCCACCTCTTTCTCCACCGCCTGAGAAATCTTGAGAATGCTCGAATAAGTCGTCGTTTGGCTGATCACCACTACATGTCGCAGCTCTCTGGTGAGGCCCTTCTTGAACCTCCAAGCTCTATCCTCTGGTGCTCTGACTAGGTTCTCCGCGAACCTGCTGAGTCGGGTGAACTCTGATGTGTACTCCGCCACTATCATGGTCCCTTGCTGCAACGCCTCGAACTGCATCCGAAGCTCATCCTGCTCCACATCGGGGAAAAACTTCTCCTTGAATAGAGTTTTTAAATCTGCCCAAGAAACCTGAGTCTCAGCTAACTAGGGCTCCTCCGGGTTGTAGCTCCCCTTCCCGAAAATTTTTGAATTATTTTTTTCTATTATTTATTTGATTTAAATATGATTTTTAGAATTTTTAGAAATAATTATTTAGTTAATTATTACGGTGGATGACTTTAGCCATGATGGAGTTTTGATGTACAAGACGGCTAGGAATCATGGCACGGATAGTAGAGTAGCGTGCTTGGACTAGTGTTTAGCCATGGTAGGGGAAGGCCGAGCCATGGTGATGTCCTAACTAGAAAAACCAGGCCATGTTACGACTTAACCACTAGATAATTAAATTTTTATTTATTTTATGTTATTAAATATTAGGAGACCGGTTGTGCCAAACCAGTCTGGACTGGACCCGAACTGAGCCCAAGCCTATGTAGACATCCAGTGTACACAAGATCCCATGTAGACATATTTTTGAGTAGATGCAGTACCGATTATGGGATATTATAATTCGTTATTGTTACTATTATTACTATTGTTTTATTATCAATACTATTGAGATTATTATTATGTAATATTATTTTATTATTGATTATATATAAAATATTGTATTGCCTGTATAGAATTTGTGGTATAGTTATATATATAATATGTATAAACCCCAGGGTATACATATATTGATTTGTAGCTATATTCATAATTTATTATTATATATCTTTAAAATTATATATATATATATATATTTTTATATATATATCTTTAAAATTATATATATATATATATATTTTATATATATATATATATATATATATATATATATATATATATATATATATATATATATATATAAGTATTTATAGGTGTATAAATATACATATATATTAGAAAGAAAAAGAAATAAAAAGAAAAAGGAAAAGAATAAGAAGCAACAACATTTTCAGAAATCAGCTATCAGCCCACTTAGCCCGGCCCGATTTTCCCTATACCCGAGCCCACAAGCAGCATAGGCCAAAAATTTTCCCCACAGTGCACCCGACCTATTACTCGATATATATATATATATATATATATATATATATATATATATATATATATATATATATCAATCGAATAACAGAGAGAGAGCGAGGAAGAGAAGTTCGGAAAACCCAAACCCTCTCGACCTCACCAGCGCCGACCCAGGCAACCCCCTCCCCACGCGCGTGCACAGGCGGCCGGGCGCGGCCAGGCATCGCCGGAGTCGGCCACGGCCACGCGGAGACAGCACAGCGCGCGCGTGAAGAACAGGGAACGACAGCGCCGACCCAATGTTCGTGACGGAATTTCTCGTCACACAGCGGATCGTTTGTCGATCCAATCGATCAGGTGTGTTCCCAAACTATACAACTTCGATCCCCTTCAAATGACTTGATTTGTTTTGCGTCATGTGCATCGTAAAACGTACCCAAAGATTGGCGAAAACTGTCCAAACCAGGACAGAATTTCGCATCCAAACACCCATCTTGGGAGGCCAAATTGGTCGATCCTGTTAGGAAACAAAAAATCTAATTGAATAGGTTTTCAGTCAACATGTACAGCTTCGAAACACTTTTTGTAGTTTTTACTTTCATTAAGTTTCAGCGAGAAATATGTTTCCAAAAATCAGGAAAATCCATGAAAACAGTTTTCAAAAACTAGAAAATCCATCGACACGACGTACGTCCCGCCAATCCGGGTGACGTGGTCGCGAACCAAAAGCATGGGAAGGTGCGTAACGGCTTCGTGGTCGTGTGGGCTTTGACGGAATTCAAATTGGTCGCGTGTGCGCGGTAAATTTGATGCGTATCCGTCGAAATTCACCGTATCGACCACTTTGCACAAACTCTAATTACTTTGTGCACGCTCGTCAGATCGAGACGAAACTTACGCCAACAGGACCGTATCTTTTTTCTTGTCCTGTATGCCAAGTTTGGTCCGATTCTGAGACAGTTGATTGGACCACCGTTTTGCGGGCCCCACGGTCTGACTCAACGGGTGATTTTGTGCACGGCCTGCCGAAATCAAACTTTGGACATACGGTTGGGTTCGTATCAAAAAACTGGACCTGTAGACATTGTTTGACGACTTTAGAGACCATTGACTCTGACACGCTTTTCGGTGCAAAGCGGGTCCAACGACGGATACCGTTTTTGCCTAAAATTACCGTTTTGCTCCTGTATCCAGAATTGGACTTAAGGACAGGCAATCCTAGCCAATTTGACTATTCTGAGAATGTTGGAAATGTCTGTTTCAGCTTTCGAAGACAGTGGTGATGACTTGGACTTTCTGACTTGTTTATTGGCGATACATTGTTGGTTCTGCGTGCAACCTCCCGGCAAGTATACCTTGCCTTCCTCTACAGTATTACTTACATGCATTTCCTTTCATTTTTTAGTCATTTGATTGTTTATGGACATGTGCTTTTTGTATTATATTCTTTTGAGTTGTTTTCATTGCATATAGCCGTGTTCATGTTTGGTCTTGTGGTTCACACTTGGAGTTTCTCGTCAGTACCTTGCTTGAGTCGTGTCATTGAACGAGTACGTGTAATTGAACTGCTAAATCCTTGATATTGTTTCCTTGGCACCAGAGAGTCACTCGGGACGAGGGTATTTTTCTTGATCTGTTTACATCCGTGAGTCCACACTCGGGACGAGGATGTCGATTATTTGCACCAGAGAGTCCACACTCGGGACGAGGGTGTTGACTTGATTTGACTTGACTTGCAACAGAGAGTCCACACTCGGGATGATGGTGTTTACATCAGAGAGTCCACACTCGGGACGAGGATGTAGTACTTGCACCAAAGAGTCCACACTCGGGACGAGGGTGTCTTGCCGTGAGCTTACCAGAGAGTCCACACTCGGGACGAGGGTTAGTGCTTAGTTCAAACCCGTGAGTCTACACTCGGGATGAGGGTTTGGTTTCTTTCATTGATCTCGTGATTATCGTTCATCCGGCAGTTCACTTATACGTAGTTGTTCTAGTGTTCGTGTGTTCGTGTTCGTGTTCGTAGTCATTTGTCGTGTTTCTGTTTCTTCTTGTTTATTTTCTCACGTATGATTAAACTGTTAGATAGGCATGTATATTATGTATCTTGCTATGTCCTCTGAGGACCTGATGATCTTCTCAGGTTTAGCGATTGCATGGAGTTAGCTAGTAGTTCTGGATGGCAGAGGATTTGCGGTTCTTGTGGGATTCAGGTATCAATATTACGTTGTTATCCTTTCGTGCTTTACATTCCTTATCATGAGATATCATATTTCTTGATTCAGTTTAGACTCTTGTTATTTCCTTTAGAGTCTTATCGAAAATATATGCTAGTGGGCTGCAGACCACGACACATAGTGTTCATTCATGTTTCGTACTCTTATAGTGGATTTGAGATATAGATTTGTTGCCATGATTTGGCAAGTATACCATAGCCGTGACAGCATTTACGTATTCGAGTCGGGCTGGAGTCCGTTCGATACGTAGCTGGCTTGCTCACGGGCTCGTGTCCAAAAACCGGGTGCAGGTCGTGACAAGTTTTTTTGGTGGCCCATGCAGGTCAGATCATATCGTACCGGTTACGTAACTGTACTGGTACGAGCCTGCGCAACTAACTAAACCCTTAGGAATCTCAATCCACACTGCCTTGAAAATTATCCTAGAAATTTCTCTACTGTCTTTGAAACTTCATATTCGTTCTCGATTATTCTCCCTTGCCTTCTTGTACCATTGATTCTCGTCCATTCCTATTCCAAGGTG